>ML686006.1:3575444-3676206 GCA_007922175.1 Pelusios castaneus | reverse complement strand
AGAAAATAATATCATAAATGCTTCCCTAAATCCAGACAGTGTCACACACAGGGCTCTGCCCTGCCAGGGTCCCTGTCTCCCTTTGCCCCATTGTACACAGGGGGTGCTACCCCCCCACCACCGTGGACCTCCCCACAAAGTCAACCTAGAGCATCCAGTGTGTGCACTCTAGGTCGACTTTGTAAGTTCCCCTTTAAGTCAACTTTAATTTTAAGTGTAGACACACTAAGTCGACTTAAAAGTTCAAGTGTAGACATAGCCAAAGAGCCCTAGCTATGATAGCATTTCGATAAACATCACAGAACATTTGAATATGTTTGTTCTAACAGTGATGATATTTTGCTATCATTTTACTTACTTTCCAAATAGTTCTTTTTTATTGATGCATTAAACTCCTTCTGACCGTTAAAATGAGTCTTTGGTCAGTACAATAGTAACACTTTATTCAGTTTGAAAATCATTCTTCTCTCTCCATACTCAGCTGACTCTCCAGCTTAGGATGCATCATCTCCATCTGTCCCCTTCCCCTTTAATAGGCTATAAACCCACCCCACCCCAGCACTGCCTCCTCGGACTCCACGCAGCCACAGCTGGAACTAGCCATGTCCCAGCCAGAAGCCCCCCAGCTCTGGAGAAGGGAAGCGCCGCAGCTGCTAGGCTTCTCCCGCTGGAGTTTCTGCATCCAGCCTGGTTTGAGGTTTGTCCTACAGCGTCTCTGCGCCTCACACTAGCAGCTGGAGCTGCTCCCACCCAGCTCCTCAGCGGACTGCACAAATGTGCCCTCAGCTTGCCCTTGCGTACACCCAAGTTCAGAAATTTGCTCTCAGCTCGAACCACATAGGCCCATTCACACGTGCTCCGCTATGAATCGGACATGGCCCTATGTTCGCTGCACCCCAGAGATCCCATGAAAGCCGTCAGCCCAGGCTTGTGTACACAGGGCAGCCTCTTGCACTCTGCTCTTCTGCACACACTCACTGACTCCCTCAAATGCCTATGCATTGCTTGCAGTCATCTTCCTTACACATGCACGGACTGTGCTCATCCGCAGTCCTGGATAAACAAAGTGATTCACACAGTACTATCAAGATATGGTACCAACACCTTTTTTTTCCCCCTAACAAAAAAAAGCACTGAGAACAAGTGTATCTAGCATTACTGAGGACCTTGCATAACCATTAAATATGGGGAAAGGAAACCCACATAGTTCTTTATAAATATCACCTTTGTCAGAGTTATGCTAACCAAACACTAGTTTATTCTGTCCGTAATGGCACTTGTGGTCATTTGCCACAGAACAAAGGTGAATCTCACTTGTTTGAATTCCCAAGAAATCCTTCCTGTTTTTCTTAAATCTAACCCCCTTGTCAGTGATTTTCCTCTTTTCAAGAATAGTTTTTATTTTTAAGAATACATCACATAAACATATTAATCTCTTTCTTTTACAATTCATTTCCTTTAGACAACTGTGAAAAATGCTGTCTATTGATGATATACTGCATTTGATCTCATCTTGTACAGATGTATCAAGAGTCACTGGTTAAGAAAAAAAGGCAATACAGAAAATAGTGAAATACATTTCC
Source organism: Pelusios castaneus (assembly GCA_007922175.1). Lineage (NCBI taxonomy): Eukaryota > Metazoa > Chordata > Testudines > Pelomedusidae > Pelusios > Pelusios castaneus. The sequence continues at coordinate 3,674,623 of ML686006.1, read as the reverse complement.
CTTCACTAAGTACTCCAGCTAACTTAAATTTACATACCACTTTGACAAAAAGGGTTTTCCAATGTTATTTCCACTGCTGCAAACATGTCTGAAAAGAAGATATATAGTACAAAGAAAAGAAAGATGTACAGTTTTGAGGGGTTTTTTTTTAATACTGACCAAGTATTTATGTTCAGAATATAGAAATGTTAAACAATCGAATTAGCCTAAGCAATGTTCAAGTTCTCTTTGACCCTAGAAACTGGAGGGTTTATCCAGCAGGCTCATAAAAGAATGAATCATAAAAGAAAGTGATCACATTTAGAGAGATACTTCAAAGTGTCTGAGAGTGTGATTTTCTCCCTTGAAAGCTCATGTGATAAATACATTTGTTAGTCTTGAAAAGTGCCACAGGACTCCTTCTTTGTTTTACATTTTAATGGGGATACTAAAACTTGTTGCAACCAATGATTTATTTTGCACATGTGGCTAGTTGATATGAAGATTGAACAGTGCACAAAATCAACTTGAGAATTCATATGACGCATGATGAAAAAATAGTTTCAAAGCTGGTTGGACTTTTATATTATTCTCCCAAACTCCTTAACATCTTACTGTTAAAGAAAGATTAACTATTATGATACAGAAATTCAACATGTCATTTGATTCTTCAATAGTAATATTTAGAAGTTAAAATATAAAAAAAAACAAACATTATGATCTAAGAAAAAGCCTCATTAACAGGTTTGTGTGTGTGTGTGTGTGTGTGTGTGAGAGAGAGAGAGAGAGAGAGAGAGAGAGAGAGAGAATGAGAAATTTGCTCCAGCGCAAGAGTAAAGAGGTTTTGAAAGCCAAAAGGCTAACATTTTGAAGGATAGTCTTTAGGAGTCAAACAAACAGGGGTCTGGAAGAGGAAATTATATAAAATAGCAGAGACAAAGCAATACCACAGAAAAATGAGTTCAGTCTCACTGCACCGAACAAGGTTGAAGCAGTAGGGGTATGTCTTCAATGGAGGCTCTGTTAAGTCAACTTTGAGAGTCCACATTGAACACTCCTGTTGACTGCCTGCATCCACACTGGCAGGTGCTAGGTCAATGGAGGAGTGGTGCATTGTGGGTAGCCCTTGGAGGGGGCCTGGATGCCAGTTAGGTCAACTTAAGGGCTTTCCCCATCTACAATGTATTTAGTTGACTTAAAGCTTAAGTAGACCTTCAGAGGTGGTGTTATTAAGTCAATTTAAGGAAGCACTTAAGTCAACTTAATAAAAGCCCAATGTGGATGCAGTAGTCTGTAGGTCGACTTAACCTTCCTTAAGTCGACCTAAAGCTCCAGTGTAGAGATAGCCCAAGTTTGTGTAGACTAGAAAAGTATTGGCTTTGAAATGTCAAAACAGTTGGACAAAGCCAATGGATAGTCCATGATCTTTGCATCAGTGCAACGCCCAGCCATGGTTTTCAGGTTATGCTCAAGTGAGAAACAGATTTCCCAAGAAATTGTGATTATATTTAACATTTCACATAAGCCTTATTATTTTTCTACATCTAGGTTGTTTTCTTTAGACCTTTAAAAAATGCCAAGTGGCTTGAACTGGAAGTTTACAGAGTGACTCCTCTATTAAAACAAACCAACTCAGAGCTTTCTAACTTCACCACAGATAAATTCTTTACCTTCCATCTGTTTCTAATAGCTGTGTAATGGAGCCCATTATCTCCTCCAACAGGGCTTCGGATTCTGCATCCTGCATGTTCAGGTTTTCTTACAGCTGATAAAAAAATGAGCATGTCTTTGAAAATTGTTTGTGCTTGCCCAGAATATGCGTCCAGCATCTACTCTAATTATTGCATGCAATGTATACTTCCTGTCTTTACCTTGTATATTTTAGGTTTAGATTTTGCAGGATGGAAACAACTCTTCTTAGTTGTTTGAAAAGTTCTGTGCATGTAGCCCAGAAAATACATGTTTTAAAATTGATAAATAAATTATATAGTTCCTTGTGTAGGAAGGCAGGATTTCCTAAATTCCTTTCTCACTGTATGACATTACAATGTTCCAAAAAGCAAGTAAGATCAGGCCCACGCCTATGGAAACCCAAAGATAATAGCAGTCTTCATAATATGGAGCATAACTTGTCTGCAATTTAACTAATTCCTGCATATTTTCTCAAAAATGAACAAGGATATCACCCAGACAGATGAATTAAACTCATTTACTATGTGACTTCATGACTGAGTTTATAGTATCTGTTATTTATTACTAATGAATTCTACTAAAGATAAAATGGCCTTTAAAAAAAAATTGCCCAGTGATACTGGATGTTGAGATTTTTGGATGCCTGACTTGAAACACTTTGGAATGACCTGATTTTCAAAAGATATTAAGAACATCCTGAAAAAACTGGTTCTCCTGAAAGAGTCTCAAATGAGGTAACCAAATCACTAGTTACTTTTGAAAGTCTCAAGTTGTGACTATTAGAAATGACCTCTGACTTTGTGGATGCAATTTTGCACTCACAAATTAGTAGCATAAATTAAAGTATTTACATACCTAACCACCTTATTTCATGGGCACAGACAAAGATTTGGATGAATAAATGCTGCTGTGTATTTTCCCAGCTGTCTGTAAGTGCAAAAAATTGTGACCATTAATAAAGATGGCAGGACTAGGGGGCCTTGAATGTAAGCACCTTATATTCAGATTCTATCATCTGCTGGATGTGTGGGGATTTCACTAGGAATTGCAGTCATGTATCTTAACATAGAATTGGTTTCTTAAGTGGCAATATTTGCACTAGAGCCTCTGGTCATCCCTGCCCTGCCCCCTTTGCCATTTGCCAGTCACCACAGTGTTTACATGAATATGGAAGATGTCTGAGTATGAATTATTTTATCATGGAGTGTACCAGTGTCCACACAGTGCTTCACAGGAAGAGGATTATAAACCAAAAGCAAGAAGACTGAGATGATTGGGGACCTTCAGTCTGTTGTAGCCTTCATCTGTCTTCACAAGCCATTTAGAGAAACCCACCTGCTATACCACTGAGTACTTGGGGGGAGGGGTTGGATCTCTGTTTTTCTGGAGCTTCACCTTTCACCTTGCCATCTTCAGTGACCCTGCCAGGAGTGTGAGACTCCTACAGGCATCACTCTTAAGATCATGGGAACATTCATGCTGCCACATCAAGGTTTCAATCCACATTCACAAAGGAGTCATGAACATCTATTATGGGGCAAATGTAGGGGATGTAGGGGTACACAACCTTGATCAAGGCTGGCTTGCATTTCCACTGGTGTTTTAAGTCCTGTGGTGGGAGAATTCTATCTCCCCATAACCCTAGAGGTTCCTGCATCAACCATGGAGGTACCCTAGCTTGAGACAGGAGGAAAACAATTACTTTCCGCTTGCTATAGACTATATACAGTATAATAAACTGGAAAAAAACATGTGGCTACCTAATAGCATGCTACTGGAGTTCTGTGGAAGCTCACAGTAAGCAACTGAAGAATTGTGCTAAGCAATGCAATATTCTGCATCTGTCTCTACATATTAAAGGAAAGCTGATATTCTAACCTGAATTTTTCCTATACCATATTTTATTTAGTAAGGTACTTCATGTTTTTTTAGAATTGCAGACAGAGCTTATACATTTAAACAGTATTTTTCCTAAAAAGAGTGTAACTGTCTCCCTCAACCCTCACAAATATTTGTACTGTAAGCGGGGGGAGGGGGAGGTGGAGGGAGGTAGTGGTGGAAGGGGGGAGGTTAAAGGAGACAAACAAGTCGAACAGAGACACTACTTCAAAAACCAGGAGAAATGGATTGAACTTTGCTTCTCTCATGCTAGCATTGTCAATTTTAGCTTGATGATGTAACCCCCTGGGGAAGAACAAGTATAAATGTAATGCTGAATAGACCAAAATGGGTACATTTTATGAGTTTTACCTTTACATTTTTTGTTCTTTTCTGCTCTGTTGAGAAGTAGCACAAAAAAATAATGTAGTGGCACTGGAGAGGCCATGTACTATTCTCATGTCAAATTGAGAAACCTGCAGGAGTCTTGTCTGCGTGGAAAAGATGAGAGTTTTTCATGGTTGTATCCCTCTTATTTAGGGGATCTACAATCTATTTGTAACCTTTGGGTGGGCTAAAATTCATTTAATTGCTCTTCTCCAGTGCCTTACAGAAATCAATCCCCAACCCCTATGGAGAATCACCTGGAGACCCAGGATCGAGTCTGTATGGGACTCACAGCAAAGATTGCTCAGAGTTACCGCCCCACATTTAAATACTACTAAAAACAAACATAACAATGAACTTTATTAACTACTAACTAAATAAACCTTATCCTAAGAAAACAAAATACAATTAAAGAGAACAATCCCTACAGAAACCCCACACAAAAGATACCCAAGAGTCCCAAAGTCCAGGTGGAGTTCACCCAACTCTCAGCTATAGTCTTTGTTCAAGTCTAGAGGCTTGAGTGGCAAGAAATAGCTGCCCTCTTCTTCTCTCATTGCAGGAATCTTCTGTAGAATTCCATGCAGGCTTTTCCTTTTCCTTTGGAACCAGCACCATCTGGTCAGCTCACTGGTTAACCAGCCCTCAGTCCCATATACATGTGCCCAAAGTCTGTTGCAAAATACTTCATAGGAGAGAGAAAACATCTTGTTATTCACTCCTGGCTCAGCTTCTCTCATGAAAACTGAGCACATGGACTCTTCTCAAATCAGCTCCTGCCTGCTGTCTGCATAAACTGCTGCTCTCATGTGATCTGACTCTGACCACACCACATCACACCAGCAGGGCACCCTGTGGAGCATGCTCAAAATGCTACCACTCCCTGCTTCCAGAAGTTTCTGGTTGTGGCTAGCTAATCTGCCCAGCAACAGTAACCCACCCTCAGGAGGTCTCTTAAATAGATAGCCTTTTTTAAACATGTGGGTTACATATTTATGCTTTTTTCTGCAGCGATTATGTTTGGATTAGGCAAGGCAATGCACTGCTATGAAACACTAGTGGAAGCTTCACTGTCCAGGGAGGCAACAATGACTGCTATATCTAAGATCCACAGAGCACACAAATAATCCAGATAGTGTGGAGTGTGCAACAATCTCCTCTGTTTTGCTGTCTCTGAGAAAGCACTGCTTAGACTGATTAAAAGAGACATTGCTAAGGGACCAAAGCCACAAAGGCTATGTCTACACTGGGAAGTTAGTTCGAATTAAGGAGGCTTAATTCGAACTAACTAAAGCCAGGGTTACACTAGGCTTTAGTTAGTTCGAATTAAGGGCTTCCTTAATTCGAACTAATAAATTCAAATAGAGTATTCGAACTAAAGGGTTAAAGGGTTAATTCGAACTAACTAGTTCAAATTAACCAATGTGTCCATGTTAGTTAAAACTAATTTCTTAGTTCTAACTAACCGGCCATTGAAATGAATGGGGATCACTAATTCGAAGTAAGCAAGTGCCATGAATGGCATTTGCTTAGTTCAAACTAAGTTTTCCTAGTTTGAATTAAGCTAAATTCCAACTAACTAATTCAAACTAATTTTAGCAAGTGTAGACATAGCCAAAGAGATTTAGATATTGCAATGCTTGACTTTCTGGTGACTTAGGTAAAAATAACTGGAACCCACAAAGACTGAGTTTGGTGACAAAGAATGTGATCAACAAAAGCCAGCATGCTAGATGGATTGCCACTCCATTAGCCAACAGAAGACGGGTGTGTCCTAAACCCTGCTCCCGTGCAGAGAGTTAGGCATCTAAGTCCAGGCTGGAGGGAGATTCCTGTCTCTACTTGGGATGCTTAGCTGGGAATCTTTTCCTGGAGTTAGATATCATTGCTTTTTCTCATAAGAACAACAGTGGCACATGCCTAACGCTGAACAAAACGGCCAGTGGGGGAGGCCTCCCTGATCATCTTTAGTTCATTGGTGAGGGACTTGGAGTCAGATACACTAGTAGAACACCTACAGATTGGGATCTTCATGTGAAATATGCCCTAGCAGGATCCTCAAACTAAGTGAACATAAGCTTTCCTCCATTTTGGTGTGAGTTAGACACTCACTCATCTACACTGAAACACCATGGAGCCTGGCCAATGACAAAATCTTAGGCAGCTAGGGGACTCCTACAGTGAAAATTGAAGTGGTGAAGGATTTTAGATACCTTCATAGTTAGGCAGAAGCTGAGCAGAGATTTTGAGGATCTTAGTGGCACATTGGCTATGTTTACACTTGTAATTTTAAGTTGACTTAGTAAGTCTACACTTAAAATTAAAGTTGACTTAAAGAGGAACTTACAAAGTTGACCTAGAGCGTCCACACTGGATGCCTAGGTCAACTTCTAGGGGCTAGGGGGACCTTGGGCAGGTCCACGGTGGCGGGGGGCACCCCTTGTGTACAATGGGGAAAAGGGGGACAGGGACCCTGGCAGGGCATGTGGGCAGGGTGTGACACTGTCTGGATTTAGGGAACCATTTATGATATTATTTTCAATTGATATTTCATAAATGCTATAATCCATAGGAACTATGTCATGTTTGGTATCAATAGAAAGGTAGTAATTTGCTGGGAATGATTATATAGTTTATGTCTAGGAATTGTATTTGGATTAGAAGTTAGGAATATGGTTGTTATATCTATAGTTTAACTTGTGTGATTCTGGGGAAACGCCACAAACAGGAGGCTGTCTACAACCATTGTGTCCTTAATGGCTCATCAGGTTTCTCCCTGGGCCCATTGTACCTGGGACCCTCTACAACCATTGCATCCTTAATGTTAAGGAAGCTCCCAGGTACAATGGGAGGGCATTGGTGTAGTCCTGGGACAGCTCTAAGTCAACTTAGGGCTACCCCACCTCTACATTGGCTTAATTCGACTTTAAAAAGTTGAATTAAGCCTTAAATCGAATTAAATCTAGGTTTAATAAAGTCAACTTAATTTTCATTAAGTCAACTTTATTTTCCTTAAGTCGACTTAAGCAAGCTGCTTAAGTCGAGTTAAGGAAACTGTAGTGTAGACGCAGGGTAAATTAAGTTGATTTAAGCAAGCTTAACTTGACTTAATTTACAAGTGTAGATGCAGCCATTAATTCTGGACTAAGGCACTTAAAGTTGAAGTTAGGTGCCTAAATCCTTTTGTGGATCTGGCCAAGAAGTCTAGTTATACCCTGACAACATTAGCTGGACCTATATGTCTGTTTCCATTGTGCAATAATAGCTTATCCTTGCTTATACTTCATCAATATAGGAACTAACCTAGTGTGATGAAGTAGGGAGACTGTTGGGATTTTCTCAGGGTTGTTATGTTCTGTGCCTCATTTTCCCTTGCTTTCTGTTCATGTATTCTGGTGATGGGACTCAGATATGTGATTATTAAATCGACCACTGGAGGGCAGATGGTCCCTCCCCAACCATACATAGGCAGACCTAGCCAGGACCCCAGCCTAGCCCAACTAGTCTCACAGGTTGTAGCAGGTCTAGACCGAGAGGTGGTGTTCACCTAGTCCAGGAAAAAGACAAAGGACTAGTGGAGGGATCTAGCAGGGGCTGGGGAGAGAGGGGCAATGCCATAGCATGGGACTAAGGAAATGGGGTCTCAGAGGATGGCTCTGTTCACCCCTTGGGGGATTGGTGTTTTAACCTCTAGTTAAGCTGCTAGCCAAGTCTTTCTGTGCACCGATCCTGAGAGCAAATAAACCCTTCTGATTTCCACAAACAGCAGAGACTTCCTTCTTACTGGGCCTTTGAGCCATGGAAGAACTTTCTGTGTCCTTTCCAGGGAAGGAGGCTCCCACAGGGGGAGTTCCAGGTGGACCAACAGTCGGACCCTTTAAGTCTGGATTTGGGAGCTGGCTACACTGGTATGTGGAGACCCAGACTAGACTCCACCATGAAAAAGTCCTGATCAGTGGTGATGAGAGGGGACCCAAGCACAATTACTGAGGGGCTATCACAGCTAGTGACAAAAAAGACATGATAACTGATCTGGTTGGAAAACAAAAATTCCATTTCACAAAAAATGTTGAGGTTATGGCATTTCTTTCCATTCCAATGTAGAATGGAGCCAAGATCTTTCTTTATTCACAAAGAACTGCAGACATCTAGAATAGTCAGCTGAGTAGGGCATTCACCTACAACATGAATAACTCAGATTCTAGTCCCTACTTTGCTTCAGTCAGAGCAAGGACTTGAACTTGGGTTTACCAGCAGCCCACATGAGAACCCTAAGCACTAATCCATTGGCTATTTTGAGGCAAAGTTCTGTCTCTGACTAGATATTCTATCCTAGATCTAAGAACCCTTATCCTTGAAAGTTTAATTACAAGATATAGTTCCACAAAAAATTTGGTTTTATCATGTAGGCCATGTTTTGATGGAAAAAAAAAATCCAAACATTCCTAGCAGCTCTACTGGAGAGTACCAACACTAATTTAATGTCTGACTTTTGTTCCTAATTTTTTTTTAAATATATATAAAACCAAATCTTTTCTAGAGGTGTATGAAATATTCATTTCAGTGTTCAAAGGATTTTGAAAACTTTGGTCCAGGTCTTTCTAACTGCTACAGCAACCAGAGATACCTCAGAATAACTCCCTCTGGTGACACAGGATAGTGTCAGTGTACATTGTCTTCAGCTGTCTCCCTTCTCCTTTTCTCCTCCTTCTCTTATGTAGTGTTGTTGGAAGTGTGACGGGGCATGTGAGGAGAGGAAGGAATGTAAATGAGACTAAAAATGGTCCAGTTTCTTGGTCATTAGTGTGGAATGTAGGACACCCTGCTCAGTTCTCTGCTCCATCAGATTTTATGTAACCTTGGGGCTGAATGCTCCAAAAAGTTAGACTCTTCGTTTGATTTTATATTGCTTTGGAGTATTCAGCCAGTCTCTTTGTCCCTCATTTCCCATCTGTAACATAGTCAGGTTCCAAAAGGGTAGCCATGTTAGTCTATTGCAGAGAAACAACAGAGTCCTGTGGCACTTTTAAAGACTAACAGATTTATTTATTGCATGAGCTTTCGTGGTAGAAAATCCCACTTCGAAGTTCATACGATAAATAAATCTGCTGGTCTTTAAAAGTGCCACAGGACTCTGTTGTTCATCTGCAACATAGAGATTGTACACTGCTTTACCATGCAGAAATGTCATGAGGATAAATATGTGTGAGTACTCCCATGATAGAAGCCACCTAAGCACCCTACACAGAAAGTTTGGTAGACTTACCTTGAAGTAGAATCTTTTTGTCCAGGACTGCACAGAGATCTAAAATCTGGTAGGTGCAAAGGTGCCTTTAACTCATTCTCAAGATGCATCTTTTGTATTGTGTTTCCTCAGGAAACACAACAAAGGATCTGGCTCTGGATCCTTCTCTTCGGTTTTGATCCTTGTAGATGTGTACAATAAGAAGTGTAGCTCTGAGTTTTGAGGATCATTTTGACCCATAATGCTAAAGAAAACTCATCTGAAACTGTAGAACTGAATTCATTATAAAAAAAGGCAAAACTCAGTTTGGATGCAAAACCACACATTACTCCATGATCACCAGTATTTGGCCTGGGGTCACTCAAAGTTAATGATTCTTAATAAACTTATCAAGAAGAGTTGAGCTTCAAGGGTGCATCTACACTTGTAAATTAAGTCGATTTAAGGTTGCTTAAGTCGACTTAATTTACTCTGCATCTACACTACACTTTCCCTAAGTCGACTTAATCAAGCTGCTTAAGTCGATTTAAAGAAAATTAAGTCAACTTAATAAAACCTCATTTTAAGTCAACTTTTGGCTTAAGTCGACTTTCTAAAGTTGACTTAAGCCAGTGTAGACCTGGAGAAGCCCTAAGTCGACTTTAAGTCAGCTTAGGGCTCTCCAGGACTCCCCCACTGCCTTCCCTGCTGGGCGTGGCACAGGGAGAGCAGGCAGAGCCCTGCCCTGCCCACCCTGCCCCTATGCCCTGCCAGGGTCCCTGTCCCCCTTTGCCCTATTGTACCCAGGTACAATGGGACAAAGGCTGAGCCCCCTGGCACTTGGCAAGGGGTGCCCCCCCACCACTATGGAACTGTCCCAGGTCCACCTAGCCCCTACAAGTCGACCTAGGTGTCCAGTGTGGACGCTCTAGGTTGACTTTCTGGGGTACCCCCTAAGTCGACTTAAAATTTAGGTGTGGACATGCTTTATTAAGTGAACACGACTTTATTAAGTCGATTTAGCTAAGTCGACCTAAATTAACAAGTGTAGACATCGCCCAAGTTAGTAACAAAACCTGGTGTAACCGACTTCACTATGGAAATTTCATAGCTCTATTTTCCTTGTAATTCATGATCTATCCCATTCATACCAATCAAATAAAGGAAAGAAGGAAAAAAGAAGACATGAAAGTGTAATATTCTAGCACAGAAGAATTGCATTAGTAATCTGAAATGTTAAAGGGACTTGCCCAAGTTTAGTGTATGTCTTTTGGTTTTGTTCTTCAATGGGGACACTGACGCATCCCCGAATCCCCATAGCCATTAGTTAAATGTACCATAAAGCTTCTGTTCCAGAGGAGAGTCAGCAATTTTTTCATCCTTCCCTTTGCTCTTATCTGTCATGCCAGTTACTGTTTTCTATCTTTCTTCCTACTGGATAATCTGGATTTTTTTTCCTCAGGGTTTTTTTCCTCAGGGTTTTTATATAAAGTGAATAGATGGTTCATGAATACCTACAATTCCTAAAGTTTGATTTCACTTTCAGTAAAGGTAGAGGCTGCCGATTTTGGCATGCATCCCTGGCCAAAACACAAATAAGCTGATCAGGCGCTGTGATAAATGATGATTGAAGTTTAAGTTGCAAGCGAAGGTGTGACAAATTAACTTTTTCCTTCACTACAAAAGCATTTTTTAAACAAAATAATAGAAAGGACTATGATGTTGAGAGTATGAGGATGATTACTGTGCTGTAGCTTTCAATATTTTACTTCTGTCATTCATGGTCCTGATCTGCCACTGTGAACAACCGTTACTTCTGGTAAAATGATGAGACTCCTTTCTGCTTGAGGGGAAGATTTCAAAAAGCACTGTGATGTAAGAATCAGGAATAGTGACCCAGACTATTAGCAGCAGGTACTGCAAATTTCTTTAGTCATCCTTCCCCATATAAAATAAAATTCTTTCCACATTCCTGTTAGAAGGAAAAGAAAAGGAGGAAAAGGATCAGGTCCACCCAAGAGCACAAAGGGTAAATGGTGTCTTTAATCACAATGCTTGTTCCCCGTGTACATCCAACCTCCTGGGAAGTAGCCACGACCCACCTTCTTAGACACCCATACAAGTAAGCCCCAAATACAGAATTCACAAGACATATATACTTTCTAATATGCTAAATACAATATACATAATGCAACAGGTGCATGCATAATACAACAGGTCACATCATGCCTAAACACCTACATGGTTACACTGTACTTAATATGAAGATTACATGATTAGATTATATTTAATATACAGCATATAATCAAGCCGCCTCTGTTGATTTTTACAGCTTATTTGGGTACCAAATAGTAGTTCAGACCAATGAAACACTCCAAACAGTCTTTCCCTCTCTGGTAACTTGCTTAAATCATCTGGTTACCAGAACTGAGGTAATGGCTTTCTAGCAGGGCCATCACAGTAGATGGTTACCACTTAACCATGAATAGTTTCCATTCTTTCTTTTTGTCAGCTGTATATTGGTGCTTTCCAGCCAAAGCTGTTTACAGTGTCACAGCTTCAATAACAGGCTTGACCTCTTGCCTCCTTGATTCCTAAATCCAAGTGGCCAGCTGCCCAGTTGTTATAAAATAAAATTCCTACAATCCCCATTTCAGGAATGATGCAGCAGAGGAAGTATTTCCCATCCACTTGAGACCTGAGGAGAATAGAGAAGCATGGAGATAGGGGTAATACCTTCTGAAACCCCATCCCCAAAATAAAGTTGCTTCAGGGAGGAGCATGAACTGGTTAAATTGAGAATGCTGATAGATCAGGGAAAGGGTAGTAAAATAACAATCTTTAAGAGGATGGAAGCACAGCAGTCTGAGCTGAAAGTGTTATACTGCCATGAAATGGCCACTAGCTAAAAAGAAGACTTTGGACTAAGAAATGTGATAACCATTACTTAAATAATGCAGATTGATCATATTTATTTTATCAAGGAATCAAGGAAAGGTGTCAATAAACTGAAAAAGATGTCAAAATAAATATGATTTGGGTGTAATTTGAAACCTCTAATCATTGGAAGCATCCTACAAATCATCTTATTCTTAAGGATAAGTGATTTGGTTCTAATTAATAACTGCCCCTTACCGCCCCTTCTCTCCTGAACTATCGCCCCTAAACTGGAACCAAACCTGAAATGACCCTCAATGAAACGGAACTTTAGAAAAGTTTTTCCAACCCTGTTTGTCTATCTCTCCCTCTCTATGGTTATGTCTACACTTGTAATTTTAAGTCGACTTAGTGTGTCTACACTTAAAATTAAAGTCGACTTAAGGGGGAACTTACAAAGTCGACCTAGAGCGTCCACACTGGATAGCTTGGTTGACTTCTAGGGGCTAGGGAGACCTTGGGCAGGTCCACGGTGGCGGGGGGGGGGGGGGAACCATCACTATCCCCACCCTGCCTCACCAAGAGGCATGTCTTAATAATTAATACATATTTTATTTAACAGGAGAAATAACTCATAGTATGTGTGTCTAAAACTGTAGATTTCAGTAAAGTAAATGAAGAACTGAGGGCCTGATCCAAAATCCAGTTTTATTCCAGTTGAGTCTTTCCATTAACTTCCATGGTAATTGAATCACGGCACTCTATCTTCTGAGATGCTACTTATTTTGACTTCAAAAAGGGTATTTTTAGCAGCCCATAGGATCAGAACATTAAGCATTTACTAGTAACTGTTTATAGAAATTGCTTCAGAGTTATACATCAGACTTCTCAAATCTTGCTCCTGAAAGTATTTTTTATATAAGGCAACAGTTACATGGCTCACTTTCTGCACATAAATTTCTTTGGAAATTTATCTTAAGATATAGAAGGTGTTAGAAATGTAAAACTGGATTAAGCCAGAGACTAAATTAATTTCCCAGATTGGACTCACTGAAGTAACCTGGAAAAGTTTGAACGCAATTGTTCAGCCACTCCAAAAAGTAAATTAAAGAAGGAGTACCACAAAAGCATTATATTTGCTATAACCTTTTTGCTGTGTAAGTAAAAGAGGACTTTTTTCCCCTCCACGATGCATTATGGTGCCCTCTTGAAATCAAGCGTCTGGTGAAGTGGGACTTTCTCCCACGAAAGCTCATGCAATAAATAAATGTGTTAGTCTTTAAAAGTGCCACAGGACTCCTTGTTTGTTTTGACAATATAGTTTTCTTTACCTTTGAGTTATTCAGATAAGATGCCAGTGCAATTTTATTGATTTGTTGAATAAAACTGCTTACAAAATTAATAGTCTAGGCTTTGAATTTGGTTTTATTTATTTATTATCACTACAATGGGAATAGGTATAACCTATGCTTCTCCTCTTTAAAACAGGATTATTATCAATTAGCATCTGGAATGTAAAAACAAACCTTTTTAATAACTTTGCCAAGTACAAGTAATATACCAAAACACTTACTTGTCAAAACCTAATTCTTAGTTCTTTGAAACATAGTGTAGATTCATATATTGAGATGTAATCTAGCTGTAACTTACAACGTGTGTAAGAGGTGTGCCAATGGGAAATACTGAACCTACAGCCTCTTTTTCAGAGGTGCAGAGTATCCACTATTCTAACTGAAGATGACAGAATTTGTAGATATTCAGCACTTCTGGTAACATGGTCAACACTGCCTTATTTACCAGGGGATGTTAAAAAAATACACTGCTTTAAACTGTTCTTCTGAAAAGAAAATAATTGAAAACTGCTTGCCTCTGCTTCTAGTTGACAGTGGCCAGAATTCTCTGACTTGTAGCTGAGCAAGCCATGTGTAGATAAAGGGCTTCTTTGGCCCCAGGAAGTAATGTATTTTGGCTTCTTTTGTGGAATGATCATCCTAGATGTTTACGTGCTGTTGTGGCCTCTCTTCTTAACCACCTTGAAGTGTGGCTACTTGAGCAGGTTAGACTTTGCTACGTTGAATCAAGAAAATGGGTTTGGATACAGCTTTTTCTACCGCAGCCAGTGATGTACAAAATCTACTCTTTCTACACTAAACTAGCAGCCATTTTTTTCAGACCATCCTTGTGCATTTGAAAAATTACAGGAGACTCCTTCTCACCTCAGCTTCATTCAAAGATTCTGCTTTCTAGAGCCTCCTAAAGTGATGGGCAACTGTGACTGCTACCCTCTACTGTATTGTTCCCAACAGAAGCATCAGGCTTACAATACAATACACACACATTTTCCCACTTGGAAACAGCGTCTATGTCCATTACATAGCCGACCATTCAAAACACTTCATTTAAATTCTTTCTGTTCTTAATATACTTATTTATTTGTTTTATTTAAAGCAGGAAAATAAGTCAGGTTTGATCAGGATGAAATAAAAGCAAATTGCATTATAAACTAAGCTTACCACTTTTAGTAATCTTACAACATCAGATAAAAATACTCACCACAGGCTGGCTGATCTCCTTCAACCAGGCCCTCCCATTATGAACAGTCCTTCAGTGTTCTTATAGTGTTTATAGGTGGAAGTGGAAGAGAAAGTTCCAGGTTGCAAAACATCACTTCTCTTTACACTTTTCTTTGCCACTCTCTTTCATGGTCAGGCGACAAACAATGTCAGGCATGACTTCCTCCACTTGATCAATGAGCATCCCCCTATCAACTCCATTGTTCCTGGAAGAGCTGGGTTGTTTCATGCTTTTCTTAGTGAGGCATGAAGTACTTTTCTAATTTTAATGCTAGCCTAAATCTGCCTTAGTGAGGTATGAACTATCTCCCTGATCTTAGTGCTTACCTAAAAAGCCATGGGATACATATTTAGGAATATTACATAGCAGAGCTTTATAACCATACGTATGACATTGCAACAAACATACTTCTATAACATTCCAAAACCACCTTACATGACATACTTTGCATTAAAGAATTCACATATTAGGAGTCCTGTGGCATAAAGACTAACACATTTATTAAGACATAAGCTTTCATGGGTTACAACCTACTTCATCAGATGGGTTGTAACCCATGAAAGCTTATGCTTAATAAATTTATTAGTCTTTATAAATGCCACAGGGATCCTTGTTTCTTTTGCTGGAATAGACTAACATGGCTACCTTTTTGAAACAATACACAGTTACACCATACAGGTGGACACGAATGATGCTCAATCACACCATTAAGGTGTATTTGGGGGACAGTGTGTCACACCACAATAATTGCCTTTCCCTGCCACTATGATCTATATGTGTGAACTTGTGGTGGAGGTTGAAGCAGAGCAATGGTCTTGCTACAGAGGAAGATGTCAGGTGGGGCTTAGGTGGCTTTCCTCTTAATCATGTTCTCAGCCAGCATGAGGGCAGTCATCCAGTGTTAAATTCAGGCTGAAAATGAAGAAGTTGCCTAGCCTCAGTTTCTCCTTCATCAGAGCTAGGAATTCAATAAGATGTTACTCATTGGTTAGGAATGCCATAGTAGAAACCACATAAGAAGGAAAAAAAAAGAAAAAAAGAAAAAGAAACCATACATCTGTTTGTCAGATCATTAAGTGGAGAAAAAAAAAAGTGGATAAAAGGTGACCCCTGCTTGAAAGGATTGCTACCTGGCCAAAGGATGTTTAGATTCAGAATTTGAAAATTTGCAGTTAAAAACAATTGTTTGTGGAGCTCACACATGATCTATTTAAGTTTCAACAAAATTAACGTAAAAAATATTTTAAAAATCTCAAAATATTCTTTCCCCCTTTTTACTAGCTATATTTTACTTATCGATAGAATAAAATAATATGGCTTTATTTCCAGATGTATAAAAACATTCACAGAGAAATTGATGGTATGTTTCTATGTCCTATTGCTTGCTCCATTACCACCTCGTAGCAATACATCACTGGTAATACATTACTAGCTCTATGTTGCTATGGGGATCCAACTATGGAGCGATGTAGTGTTATTTTTTAATCTGAATAACATGAGACTGTTAATAATACTAGGTAATAGCTCCAGTCCAGGCTTACTTGTATAATCTTAAAAGACTCAATCAAAAAGTTCTCAAATAAGGAAAAAATATGCTTGATTGAGGGTCCCTCAACATTTGTTTGCAAGCAAACTTTTTGAGATAGTTCTTTCCAAATCAAGTATTCCATATGAATGGAAGAAGGCAGCAGCTTTATAGTAGTAGCAGAAAATCTGTGAAGACCTGGGGGGAAACCCTGGTATGAATGTCAATGAAGTCAGTAGCATTAATTTTAATGGGGCCAGGAGTTTACCATTGGTAGTGAGTCTAATACACAGCTTTATCAGTATGCCAACCTGATAGCGTGCCAGTCATCAGTACAATTAGCTAGTTTAACAGGGGTCAGAGGAGTATCTCAGTATGACAGTGGTTCAGGCAACATTCTAAATAAAAATAGAACCAGTTCAAAGCAACAGTAGAATGAGAGGTTCTTGACAATTTATGGTAATATTTTAAATCTGCCCCTCCACAGAATTTTTACTGTGTATCATTAGCATAACATTTAGCAAGTAGACAAACAATGAAGGTTTATTTTTCTAAATGTTAATTAAGAACCAAGGTAGCTCTTATTTTATTAATAAAGAAAAAATGTTTCATATGTAATATCAAATGATTTTATTCATAATAAAATAATGCAAACTAATTGAAGCAAAACAACTGTTCAGCTATTTCCAGTAAAAAGCACTTTTCAGAAACATCATGAGGATTTTTCAAAACTCCTAAAATCATTAGAAGGATTAAATGATATGATTTACAGCTAATGAAGTGACCAGGGGCAATGCACAATAAGGATAAATGAGAGTAGGATATAAATGCATTCATTAAGTTAAAAATCTGTAGACTCAAAACTATCTTCATTAATACACACTTTAGACTGACCCTCTACTAAATTGTAATGTCTATAGATACAGGTACTATCTTGGTTCTGAAAAAATAAGATCATCCCTGAGAATCAATGGATCTCCCTTGATACCACACACATGGAATCCTCTCTCTGGATTTCTCATGCTTTATTGTTTCCAGTTACATGTTTAAATTTGTTCTCATGCTCTGAAAGAGGTTCAGTTTTCCACTTACTGGGAATAACTGATAAGTGGACAAAAATTCTGTAAAGCCTTAGCGTTAGCAAAGCAAATCATTATATAACTATCAATGGTAAAATATTATACATACTTCCTAGATTGTGACATATTACCATGGAAATTTCAGAAGCTAGAAGGAAAAGGGGGTAAAAATCCATATAGTTTTGTAAATATTTATTTAATTTATGAGTTTGGATTAGCTATTAACTAATAGGATATTTTAACTATGTAGTTGCCCCAAGCTTGTATTTTCATAAAGAAATAATCTTAAACTAACATATATAGTACATGCAGATTAATTTATTGTCAGTCACATGTCATAATACAAATAGAGAAGAGATTACTGTGGCTTTGGCTACCGGTTTTGGGGTAGAGAAAGAGGAACGTGTAGCACCCGAGAAGCAGTTGACAGGACTAGGGAACAGAGACAAGCAGAATACTTGTTACTGTGGCTAAAAAACAAGACAAGAACATGATCTCAGTCCAGGAGGTTATTGAGGGGGAAAAGAAACAGAGGGATGCACATAGATGCAAATAGATGCTGAATACAATGCCAGCAAATAACTCAAATCAATTCAGCAAAATATTTGTTTAATGGACAAACAGTCACATGGGCCATGCTCATCCCTATTGCTCTTTTTGGGACTCCTAGAAATGCCACTTCTCAAACTTACACTTGAAAGAATGAATATCTCTGGACAACACTGGTGTGTTTATTTTGGTGTATGATGTGATTCCTAAAGTAGAGGGATGATGCAAAGATGGTTATTTCAATCCTAGCCTTTCTGTGTACAAACAGTCCACTTGAAACATTTCATGAAAATTATAATTTCCATTCTAAAATAAGAGAAAGTCTAAAATGTGAACCATTTAGCTGAATCTCCCTATTTTGTTTGTGATAATGGTCAGGGAGTAATAGCTATATAAATGGGACATAGATTCAAAGCCACACATATTGGCGATGTTTACACTTAAAAGTAGTTCGAATTAGTTAATTCAAAATAACTAATTTGAACTAATTTTAGTCAGTTTGAATTAACTTAATTCGAACTAGCATGGCCCCACTAGAATGCTAGTTCGAACTAGCCATGCAGGGCTCTTGCTTAGTTCGAATTAGTCAGTTGCAGGAAGGTCAATCTGCTGATTAGTTTGAAATAAGCAGTTAGTTCAAATTAATATGGCCACATTTGACTTAGTTGGAATTAAAGGATCAAATTAACCATTAATTCGAACTAAGCGATCAAATTTATTTGTTTAAATTAAGGAAGCCCTTAATTCGAACTAATGAAAGCCTAGTGTGGCCAAGGCTTAAATTACTTCAAATTAAGCATCCTTAATTCGAACTAGCTTCCAAGTGTAGACTTAGCCATTTAGTTTTCCAAAAGCAATAGCCAACCCTTATATAATTAAGCCCAAGCCTAAGATAAGAACACATCAAACTGAAAGTCAAAATTTTTCAAGAGTGATTTCAGGTGTGTCAAGTTTTGTGTTCCCAAATTAAGGCACCTTGAAAATCAATTCCCATTAAACATGAAAAATCTCAGTTTCTTCGTGCTGATGTTTTGTCTGACACTATAATGACAATCAAGTGAACAATTTCTTTTACAGCAGAACTTTCATGACTTCCTCCACTAACGAATGTGTTTCTGTAAGCTCACACAGTACTCTAAACTCAAACTTTTCATTAAAACTGAGATTTGTTTTGCTGATTAATTGTATTTCCTTTTAGTGATGGATTATTCTTTTTTAATACCTTGAGCATTTCATTTGTTTTATTTTTAATTATTTTTTGCTTCAATGAAATTATATGTTTTACTTCAGGCATGCAGCAGGTCACATGAATTAGTTACTTGCCAGATGCATGGCAGATTTCAGATAAACAGCATTTTCCCTCTAGACAGAGAATTAAAAAGGCTTGAGAGGAAGATTAAAGCATAAGGTTGTATAGTACAGTAAGTACTGCATATATACAGTCTTACAGAAGATATATAGTAGTAAGACTAGGTATTTGTTTTATGTCTGCTAATTGGTTAGCAGACCAGCTGCAACGCTCATCACTTCTGCCCTGATTCTAGCATAGCCCTCCTTCAGAGCGTAGTGATATCCTCTATCAATTTGGTACTATTATTCAACATTAAGCACTAGCTTTAGGAGTAGCAGTTTTGTCAATGATATCAGAAGGGTGGCCAGTTACATGGATAGCATGAGCGGGATAGAACATCCATTATAACCAGAAACATTTCTGAACCTTCTGTCAATACATGACAAGACAGATGATGGGAATGACATCCTTGTGCTTTATCTACAAGGTGCCATAGTGTGCAGCAGTGAGGGAGTAAATTCTAAGGATGTTGTGTGCTAATTGGCCTGTGTGGACCCTGCTGGTGCATATTAGTACTATTTCAAACGGGACTATACTACACAAACCCAGTGCGCACTGGCAGGTCCACACAGGCCAATTAGTGCACAACAAGCTGGTATGGTGTGCATTAGATTTATGCCTCTGCTGATGCATGGTAAAGCACGATGTAGACAAGCTCTTTCTGATTTCACTAATTTCAGCTCATTTGCATGAAGTTCTCTTTTGGCTGAATGCCATTTTCAATACACAGGCCTGTACAATGAGAAGACTTATGTCGCAGTGAAGAAAAGGAACCTACCCCAAACTGTGGAATGACAATAAAGCTACTGAATTTCAGAAGCTCTGATTTCGTACATCTGCATGATCTATGCCAATAAACTACCAGAAATTTACATCCTCTTCATGGATTCAATCTAGAAAGTTGCTAACAACTCTGGCCTCAGTCCAACTAAAAGGATATTAGCATGTGTACAGTCCTGCTGAAGCCAATGAGATCACTCAAATACTTAATCATTTGCTTTGCTGAACCCAGGCCAGAGCACTCAGCACCTTTTTAAGCTCAGTGAATATCTCACTGTCTAAGCTCATTCATGCTTGCAGTGTTCATACAGTTTTTGTTGCTCCTTTTGTCTGCATTCATGTTCTTTGCATCTGCTTCCCACAAACATGCATAATATCATTTTTTTTTGCCATACACTATGTGCATGTGCAGTGTGGCATCTGCTCACTGCCCCTCTTTTTGGTTCCCCTCCATAACAAAAAAGGCTCAGAGACCTTTACACTTGCAGTCACCCATGGTTTATTTACAATGTACCATAGAATCTCCCACCATCAAACAGCACTTGCCTGCACCAGCCATCACTGGGGCTGCTCAGGATCCAGGGAAACAGGCAATGCCACTGTACTTCCCCTTTCTTCTCTTGCCTCCTAAACCTTCTGGGGCTTGACTTATAACTCCATTTGGCCAGCAGGACAGCTGCAACTCATGGCTTAATTAATCCCCCCATGAGGATACTCAGCTTGGCTATGTCTACACTAGGAAAAGTTAGGTCGACTTTGTTAAGTTGACTTAATAAGGTCAACTTTAAGTCGACTTAACAAAGAGGTTACCCTTAACCAGGACTTAGTAAGTTGACCTAACTTCCCTTAGGTCGACCTAAGAAAGTGGACTTATGTGTCCACACTGGCCTTAAGTCGACCTAAGGAAGGGTTAAGTCGACCTACTCAGGGTTAATTTGAATACCCTGCAATTCTTATTAAGTTGACCTAAGCTTTCATTATGTCGACTTAAGAATTTTCTGAAGTTGACCTAATGAAAGCCTAGTGTGGACAGGGCTTAAGATAGGTCGACTTATGCCTCCTTAAGTTGCCCTAACTTGCCAGTGTAGACATAGCCCTTGTGCCTACCTAGCTGCCTCCCTTTAGGCAATTAGCCCCATCTCAGGTACCTTTTTTGCTGTTCCTGGGCTAGCTAAGCTAGTGTGGATGGGAACAGTACAGGGATTCACACACCCCCAAACATCCTGTCACAGCACACATCCCTGAACTTTTGAAAAACTGGGACTTCAAAGATCTAGAATTCATACTCAGATGACAGTGTAGCAACTTGCAGGAGATGACCAAGGAACACTCCCTCCTGCTCCCCCTCCTTCCCTAAAATGTATTGAGGGAAACCTTATATTAGTCTGCAGTGAAAAGATGCAGAGAAACTACCACTTTTTTGTGTAACGTTCTTGTTACTCAAATTTCAGTGAATGATATTTTTTCTGCTTGAGAAAATCAGTGAAAGCAAGTGTCACTTCCAAAGGTTGTGGCTCCCCACTGAGAAGGGACCCATGGGTCCCTTCCCCAGGAAGCCGGGGTCCCGGCAAAGAGGGACCCACAGCTCCTTTCTCACCTCGACCTGCGGCTTCCTGGCAGAAGGGAGCCGCAGGTCGGAACTGGGTCTCCCTTCTTTCTGGGACCCCCCCACAGGTCCCGAGGAGAAAGGAGCATAGGCTTCCTTCACCCTGGACCCCCATGGGTCCGGGCAAGAAGGAAGCTGCCTGTGCTCCAGCTGACAGGGGAACCTCCGGGGATCCCCTGTCCAGGGAGTGCCGCTCCCTTCTTGTCCAGACTCCTGCGGGTCAGGGGAGAAGACATCACGGTCCTGGGGAGAAGGAAGTCTGCGAAGCCACGTCTCCCTTTTTGCCGGGACCTGTGGGGGTCCCGGGCAGATGGAATCCGTGGGGCTCCCTTCTGGCCAAGACCTGCAGGGGTCCCAGGCAGAGGGAAGGCGTGGGTCCCAGGCAGATGGAAGCCGTGGCTCCCTTTTGGCCAGGACCGCATGGGTCCCAGGCAGAGGGAAGCCGCGGGGCTCCCTTCTGGCCGGGACCCACGGTTTGGGGAGAAAGGAGCCCGACTTCCTTCTCCCCGAGACCATGCCCTAGGTCTTTAGGTTGACTTAACCATTAGACTTAAGAGTTAAGTTGACCTAAAGACTGGTTGTTATTAAGTTGACATAAGGAGCTGCTTAAGTCGACTTAATGACAGCCAGGTGTGGACGTGACTTAATTTAAATCGACTTAAGCTTCCTTAAGTCCACTTAAATTGCCAGTGTAGACATAGCCAAAGTATCTTTGTGCCAACTCTATGAATGACAGAGGTCATTTAAAAAAAAATGCCCCTTGTATAACTCATGTTGTGTGGGGCAAAGTGCTTCATTTATTTACTTTAGATAGTTTGACAAACTGTACTAAATCAAACAATGCCAATGAAAAATATAATACAGCTTAAAGTAAACTAAGTATTGAATCAAATATTCTCCATTCATCGTTTTATAAACTTAAAGTTATGGAGAGCAATTTTGGGTTGCATTCCCCATATGAAGTTTGTCAGAGTTGTCAATCTTTGTGGCATAATGGAAATTGCCAGAGTTGACTGAATGTTTATTCATAGGAGCTATTTTAATTTTATAACTTACACATACTATTGATGAGAACTCGCTAAGTGTGCCAAAATCAGTGAGGCTTTGTTATAGAACCACTCATATGAGGATAATAAGGAAATAAATGGTTTGGGGTGGAAACTGTAAGAAAGTTGACATGGTTTCCTGTTTGGCAAATAAAGGTTGCCACATCTACTATTCATATTTCTGACTGGGAACGAGAAAGATATTTTCTCAAGTGATCAGAAATCATAAAAGACTAAAAAAGAAAAGGCTGATAGATGAATCGATCTATAAATACTTAATGAGAAGCTTCCTGGAAACAGGGGACCTTTTCATTTAGTAAAGTTGTAAGATCCAATGGCTGGGATCTGAAGTTAGGCAAATTTGGACTAGAAATAAAGACAAACAATTTAACAGTGCAGGTAATTTCTGTCATGCTTGGATGTCTTTTAGACAATATGCTGTAGGTCACACAGAAATTATGAGTGTGATGCAGGGATCTCGGGATGAAATTCTTTGACCTGTGTTATGCTGGAGGTCAGAGTAGATAATTGTAATGGTCCCTTCTGGCCTTAAAATAATGAATCTTCACATCAAAAAGTAATGACAAAAAACTGTGCCTGACCTTGGGAAAGAGCAGAAAATTGTCTTAGATGCCATTGCACTTTGTAGCAACGTGCTATTGGATCAGGAATAGGTAGAAATGACAAAACCAGGTCATAGGGCTGCAGACTGCATTTGAGTTTTATCTCCAACAGATACTTTAGGAGTCTGTCACTTTTACTTTTTGGCTTTACTGGTACAGCTTTTCATGTTACTAAAGTCTCATATAATTAAATTGTTCATCCACTTTATACATCCCATGGTTCCTCATCTCAACTGAACAGTATCCATGCTCCAGCACTGAAGATATACACATTTTGTTCCTACTCACAGGACTATTCAAAAGAGAGACTTCAAAAATGTGTGTGTGTTCATGCGTGAATGTATGTGTAAAGAAAGAAAAAAGAGATTAAGAAAACATGGGGGAAGGACAGGGGGATCAGGGAATGGAGGCTGAAGAGTAGAACAAAGACAATAAGTAGGAAAAAGGTAAGAGAAAACAAGATGAATATAAAGAAATGAAAAAATAGGTAAGAAATGAATGAAGAAAAAACAAATAGGGAAAGAAAATGTTGCTCTCCCTATATATGTTATTATAATTTGCAGGGTGGGATTGTGGCACAGGGAGATATGTCGGTATGAAATTGTGTACTACGTTGTTTTGTGACTTTCATTTTTGTACCATGTCTCCCATTTTGTGGGCTAACTGTCATTTTGTGTTTTCAAACTTATAAAGCCATCCTGACTTTGAGAAGGCCATCCTCTCTCAAGATAAAATGCCTTTCTTCATGTGGAATTTCTGTGGCTAGGAACTGGAGTTCCCTATTCTGGAAACAGAAAAACAGAGTCAGACTATATTTAAGAGTGGATATTTGCTGAGAAAAGGGATCATCCTCTGCCATTTGCTGGAAGTCCAGGATTGATAGAGAGAAAGGAAGATGGACTAAACTTAACCTAAAACTCAGACCAGGTGTAAGAGCCACAAGAGTTAAATCAGTCTGGGGTTAGGCCAAGAGGCGGCAGTTTATGCTTCAGAATGGTTTGTTATTTTGCCCATATCTGTAATTTTGGTGCTTTAACAGTAAAAGTCTAAACTTCACATGTAACAAGTTTGACATTTTAAATTAGCAGATGTTAGTTCTGCCATAACATTTTATGGAACCTCACAATTTAGCTCACTAGACTGGCTGCATGTCGTTGCATCTGCCTCGCCCTATAATGGCAGCTGTAATGGAAATGGAAGTGTTGCTTCTTCAGATGATTCTGCTTACAGACAGAATCAGATCTTTTCCTCAGTACCTTATAAAATCATAATTGGATAGATCGGGTGGATGGTAACCTGCCAGAGCATCTCCCTAAAGAAGAGTAGCATCCAATTAGCAGCCTCATTAAACGCTTAGCTACTTAATTCCAGCAAACTGTAACTATAGCAATTAGGCTACTACATCCCCCAAAGCAGCACACGACTAGTATTGGGTTCCCCTGGACACAAAAGGTTAGACGACATGGGTCTGTGCAAACCATTTCTATCCAGATCCAGCACAATGCCACAGACCTGGCCTGATGATAATCGGAACACAAAACTTCATTTTGAATGTCTTTTAAAACTAATTCTTTATTTTCTGAGTGTACATGATACACTCAGTCCTGTCTTCAACAAGGACGCTTTAAACTGGAGCTCTTTGAACCACTCAATTCCTTTTAGCATTATTACTTGCCTTCACTCCCATTACCTAACTACTCCCCCCCCCCACCTCCATTGAATAGCTATGCTTTGAAATTGTTTTTCTCCAGGTCCCAAGTTTGTGTTTTTCTAGCTTTCATGCCGTTGTTTAATTTCCTGACCCTATTTCTGACTGTTTTGGATTCCTTTCTATTTGTCTGACATTCCCCTGGAGGTTTTATCATCTTCAGGTTTAATTAAATAGCATTTCTTTTTCTCTTCCAGACCTTTAAGATGTTAAATAAAGTGAAAATTTAGCCTAAGTCCCTTCAATATCCCACCACATATCTCCCCTTAGTTAGGAAAAACAAAAATTGTCATTCTGGATCAGACCAATGGTACACCTACTTCAGTATCCTGTGATTAACCTTAGCTTGTACCAGGTGCTTCAGAGAAAGGTGAATTAACCCCTGTGGTTGATTATGAGAACTTGGCTCTCAGAAAATTTTTCTTCCAGTTCCTCAGTTCAATACTTTGCAATGTTATCAGTACTGCACTTCTTGTTTATGAGACTTCATTCCATTTTGTCTGTATTCATTTATGTACCACAAGTGTCAAAAGCTATGTCTACACTGGCAAGTTAGTTCAAATTAAGGAGGCTTAATTCGAACTAACTAAAGCCATGGCTACACTAGGCTTTATCGAATTAAGGGCTTCCTTAATTTGAAATAATAAGTTTGAATAGGGTATTTGAACTAAAGGGTTAATTTGAACTAACTAGGCCATTATTCATGACCTTGGCACAAAAAGGGGGAAAGTGGTAACAAAATCTGAGAATGACACTAAGTTGGGAGGTATTGCTAAAACAGAGGAGGATCATAATACCATATGAGAAAATCTGAATGAAAACTGGAGTAATATTGTTGCAAATAAAATGTAATAGTGCAAAATGCAAAGTGATGCACTCAGGGACTGATGTGGCATGCTTGTCCCACACTGGTTGTCCAAGGGTTAACTCTACCTTGTGGGCCAAGGAGGTCACACCCCCTCAACCTGGCTGAGTGTGCTCCAGCTGGAGACTGGGTATGTGGGTCTAAAAGGGAGCCAAGCAGCTCTGTTAAGGCTGGCTGCTGAAGGGAGTGGATGCAAAGTGTTTGCTCTATCCAGAGAGCTGTGACAGGTTGCGAACCCAGAGCTAATGCACAAAGAGTCCCGGATGGATTTCAGGTTGTCAGATAAACCCAGAGAAAGGACCAAGCTTCCAGAAGTTGTACCACCTGAGGACCCTGGAGTCCCTGGGCAATCATGGATCATTGCCACAAAATACAAGGTAGAAAGTAGCCCAGGGGATTTAAATGTTGTTACAGTGGGAGAATCAGGGAACTAGTCAATGTATTTTGCTGAGTTGGTGGAGACTTCTACCATCACTTCCAGGGCACTGGGGTGTCACTCAGAGGAGCAGGAAGAATCTGAGTCCCCTAATCTAAGCACCATACCCCTAGGTGGTGCCTCTCTTCCCCAAAGTGCCAGAAGGTCATATTATTCCATAGAGGTGGTGATTTTATTGACTTTGGCCCTTAGGCTATGCTTTCATGCTCTTAGGTCCATTTTATTTATGCTGGCCCTTAGGCATTATTTCCCTGTGAAACAGGGCCATCCTACTGAGTTTGGCCACTAGGCCTTCCCACCCTGCACACGAGGGTGGAGATATTGCCTCTGGATTTTGGGCCACACTTCCCTGAAGGAAGGGAAAACCAAATTAACTCTGGCCATTAAATCATACAGATCTGAGAGAGCCATTAAGCTGCACCCCTGAAGCTAAGGGATTCAGGGTACACAGTCATACGACTATAAAAGCCCTTCCCCACCTCAAATGGGGAAGAGGCATGCTTACCCCAGAACAGGGACTAACAACAAGACATTTTTTTTCTATAAACTGGAATCATATCATTTAAAAGTAACTGATAAGGAGAAAGACCTGAGTGTATTGGTTGATCACAGGATGATTATGAGCCGCCAATGTGATGCAAACATGAAAAAGGTTAGTACAGTCTTAAGATGAATTAAGTGAGCTATTTCCAAGGAAATGTTAGTACCATTGTACAAGGCACAAGTGAAATAAACCTCATCTGGAAAATTCTAAGCAGTTCTGGTTTCCCATGTTTAAGAAAGGTGAATTCAAACTAGAAGTGGTTCATAAAAGGTCCTTTTGGATGATCAGAAGAATAGAAAACTTACTTTATGAGAGAAGACTCAAAGTTGATTTATTTAGCCTAACCAAATGAAAGGGGAGATACAATTGTTTTCTCTAAAAAAACATCAGAGAAATAAATACCACGGAGGGAGAGGAGTTATTTAATATAAGTGCCATCATTTACACAAAAAGAAATGGATATAAACTGGGCATCAACAAGTTTAGGCTTAAAATTTGATGAAGGTTTCTAACCATCATGGGTTAGAAGTTTTGGAACAGTCTTTCAAGGGGAGCAGTGAGGGCAAAAAAACCCAACTGTCTTCAGGAATCAGCTTCCTAAATATATGGAGTGATAGTATGGGTATGATGAGATTACTTAAAGTGGCATGAAGGTCATCTGTGACTGTTAGTAGCAAATATCTCCAATGGGCAAAGACTGGACACTAGATAGGAGGGGTTCTGCATTACTACAGAAAATTCTTTCCCAGGTGTCCACATCATTGGTCTTGCCAACATGCTCATGGTCCAATTGATCCCATATTTGTGGTTGGGAAGAAATTTTCCCTTAGGTCAGATTGGCAGAGATACAGGGTTTCTTTTCTATTTTCTTCTGCCACATGCAAGGCAGGTCACTAGTTTTTTTTTAAAAAAACTAGTTTATTTGTTGAGTTCTCTGTATCCTAAAGTCTTTAAATCATGATTTGAGGTCTTCAGTAACTCAGCCAGAGGTTAGGTGTTTATTACAATGAGTTCTGTGTCCTGCATGCACAAGAGGCTAGATTAGACAATCATGATAATACCTTCTGGTCTTAAAGTCTATGAATCTAATCACTGAGAAGGACATATTTTCTGTGACTGTTACCTCCCAGGAAAAGCTAAGGAAAAAATCAGACAATGGTAGCACAACCTTTGGAATTGGAATAGATTGTTAGTGGTGTGACAGCTTTTCATTTGACACATCACACAAGTTGCACAGTTGTGTCCTCCTGATCCATGACATCCATGATTTTTACATATTCTGCTACACTCTGAGGCTGCATAACTGAAAAGGAGAAGGTGCTGAAAAACCTCAGAGGATAATCTCATGTTTTTTTTCCTCTCTTGCTAGATTTCTGACAGATGGACGATGTGAAGGCTTTCGCTTTGATTTAAATGAGATGAGATAGACAAAAGCAAATTTTACCTAACAGGAGCCAAATGAACAAAACCACAATACTTTTATACACCACAGAATGTGGGGTAAAGAAGAGATAAATCAGAAAACAGATGACAGGAAGAAATTTAAACATTAACCAAGATACGAAAATAAGGAGATGATAGATGAGACTTGGATATCGACAATTTAACCCTTCTCAAACCCAGGCATTTTCCAGGCTGCTAGCCAAATGAATACTTTGGAAGATGAATATTCTTTGTAGACTATGTTTTCAAAATTGCATAATGCAGATTTTCAAATTGTTTGTTGAAATTAGATACATAGTTGTCTATTTTCACATATAAATATCTGATGACATCACACAACTGTGATTAAATGCACATAATTTGAACTTTATTTGTGTATGTTTTTTACATATATAGTTGCTCAAACACAGTTTTGAAATTGGGCCCTGTATTGTCCACAGTCACTGAAGTGTTAGATGTCAAATTAAATTAGGCAACTAACGGTTCAGCTGGTAAATTACTTTACTGGGAGTTTTGTCTGAGTAAGGACTATAGGAGAGGGCTTGAGAATTTCAAAGCTGACTATGGAACTTCGGTACACATCTCCAACTGAGTCTCATGCCAAGTTCCTAATGAATCAGCAAACAACTTCAATACACTTTAACCAAATACTAGAGAGGAAAGTCTTGCTAGCCTTTAAAGCAATCAAGGAAGGTAATGATTAATGCTGCTTGGATGAGAGGTAGAGTTTTTATAGATATTAAATAAGTGAAGTGTACATGTTCTGGCAATTGAATTAATATAGGAGGCAAGTGATAAATCAGAGTAAAAAGATCTAAATTCCTTACAAATTAAATATATTTAGTGTGGAAAGAATTACTCTAGTACTGAGAAGTGTATTGGGAATCAGAGTAGAAAACTGATTATCTGAACCTAAAAACATCATAGCCAGAAGGCTTTATAGTACTATCTACCATTTTTGTATTTTATAGGTCAGTCTGAGATTTAATCTTTGACAAGTATATAATTTAGAGTAAAATTACACACAAACATTACACCTTAAAATAAAATTTAGATTATAAAACCTAGCACTGGAAACGCAGGAAATGTCAGAGGCAACCTTAATTCGTATTCTTATATGTATGCATTATGATACAGCCTGTAATTACATGATCACATCCTTTTTGCTACTTGAACCCGCCTCATTGAACGCACAGGATGGATAGTGTCCTGTCAATGACAGTTCTCTCCACAAATCCTGGGTCCTCATCAGATCAAAGTCCCCTCCTCCCCCAGTTCTTTCCCTTACCCACTGGATCCCAGTTTTAGTCTCCTTGCCCAACCAGTCCCTCTCTTTCTGCCTCATTCCTCATCCCATTTCAGTGTCCTTCATACCCACTGAGTCATTTCCTTTGTCAGCTTCCAGTCAGTCTCCTCTGTTTCCCCCAGTTTACAGTCTCCTTGCCTAGCCAGTCCTAACATTCTACCCACTCCCAACTCTTTCTCCCAATTTCTGTCTTTCCCCACCTTCCAACTGTCAGTCCTAGTCTCTATTCCCAGGTTCCTAGTCACACTCTACTCCTCCTACAGGTGAATAAGATAGTTCTGTTTTCCAAATGCCTGGGGTCAGTCTTGGGAGATTGGGGGGCATGCTCTGATGCCTAATCCTGATCCCAGCAAGGCTTGCAGCAATTTAGAGCTATAGATGCAAGAAGAGTCTTGCTTAACATATACAATATTAGAAGATTTTAGCTGTGAAGCTCTAGCAAGTCTCTGTTTAGCATATGCAAACTGAGATTTTATAAAGGTTTCTAACTTGACCAATTTTTGGAAGATTTTCATGGGGCAGCAAAAGACACATCCCTGACACAATGACCTCCTCATGCCAAATAACAAAGATCTGCTCCAAAGCTCCCAGAATTTAACATAGAAAAAATGCCAATTCATTCTGCATAAAGTATCTAAAAGAAAGGCCTCTCCTGTCCACCCCCATAGCTAAAACTATTGATCAAGGCCCTTGCCATCTTGTATTTCTATTACTGCAATAGCCTTCTTTCTGGCCTTGGCAAATGCATCAATCATATCTATTCACAATACTGTTTCAAAGTACATTCTCCTATAGCCCACTGATTTGACCAGGTCACCACTCTCTGCATCTGACTCTATTGCATCGAACACAAATTGCTTATTTTCACTTTCATGGTGTTTCATGGTGTTCCCACTCCTATCATCTCTCGTTCACTATAAATACATTAACACCCACCTCCATTCAATGATGCCAGCCTGCATCATCCAGGTATCAACTTTTCAAACAACAATTTTTGTGCTTTCTCTCATGCTGCCTCTTATACTTGAGAGGAGCTGCCTTAAATATTTGTAAAGCTGCACCATTATTCTCCTTTAAAATCTACATTAAAACTTTTTCTTTTTATGGTACCTACAAACAAAACTTGACAACAGTTAAGCTGCTGGAATACCGAGACCATAGCCTATCATGCTGATCTCATGTTTAATTGTCTTCTCCCATCTGTCTGTCTCCATCTGTTGTCTCTGGTCTTGCACTTAGATTGTAAGCTTTTTGCAGCAGGGACCATCTTTTTTTACTGTGTTTGTATAGTACAGGGCACACTGGGGTCTAATTGAGAACTGGAGCTCCTAGGTGCTATGATTATACAAATAAATAAATAAATTGTTATTATTTATTAATAGCTGTTACAGCACAGACCCCATGAAAATAGATGTAGCAGACTAGAGTATACTCACATTTATCTGATACCTTATTATATAACCTTGACATTACCCAAGTCCCTTCCTTGTCGCCATCCCAAAACAACTGTTTGCATGCAACCCTCCAATAAACCACTCTGTTCAGCTGCCAGAATGTACATCCCTTTTCCATGCCCCTTTCTTGCACCTTTGTCATGGAGTTGCACTTCACCTGGTCAGTCTTGTAGTTCTTGGCCTAACTGATGCAGCACTGAGGTACCCAGCCTTTCTCTCAGTCTCCGTGGTGTTCCTCACACTGCCCACAGGAGCCAGTGCTGGGGCAAAATCAGAATGAGTAGACACAGGGGAACCTATTGCCTTGCTGCTCGTGCACCGCATAGTCGTGATAGTGAAATTTACACCTGTTCTGCTCTTAATGACTGAAAAAGAGAGGCTGTCATCTCTTTATCCAACCTCACCAATTAGCCAAGTAAAATCCATGTTCCCCCATGCTTTCTTTTTTATATATAAAAGGGAATATAGAGCACAATGAAGTTCAAGCACAAAAGATAACTAAAATTCAGAAAGACAGGAGAGTCCTGTGGCACTTTTAAAGACTAACAGATTTATTAATTGCATGAGCTTTTGTGGGAGAAAATCCCACTTTGTCAGACGCTTTGAAGACAGGAAACTTACAGAGTGGGAGGAAATTAAATGCAGGGGAGTGAATGACATAGGATCAGGTCAGGCTGTAACAGAAAATCAAAATAGGTGTTAGGATTCAAACACTGGGGAACAGCACATAGAGGAGGGTGAGATTAATAAATCTGTTAGTCTTTAAAAGTGCCACAGAACTCTGTTGTCTTTCTACAATAGACTAACACAGCTACCCCTTTGGAATTTGACTACATGGAGGGCATTGAATACAGCCGTTTGAAGTGGAAATCCATCAACTACATGAAACAACTTGCACAGATCCAGACAGACATCATCTTCCTGTCCAAATGCAAGCAACTGGACATTATACCTAATGGACTGAAGGTAAAGAATCCATTACAATCGACATATTACACAGACTACAGTGAGAGATTGTGCCATAAACTCTCTCAGAAATTAAGAAATCACCTTATCAGCATCCTGTACAGCAAACAGAAAAAAATTATAAATGAAGTCTCCACACTGGAATCTCTTCTACAAAACCATCATCCAGCACATTCTTCCCTCTGGGTGGACTTCACAAAAAAGAGAAAATCCATCTACAACACACACTTTACTTCCCTACTGAAGAAAAAAGACAACAAACTGTCTAAGCTCCAATACACCACAATGGATAACAGCAGCACCTTTAACCCATCCAACAACATTGTTAATCTTTCATGCTACAGACTTATTCCGGCAGAGGAATCTGTGCTGTCTCGGGGACTTTCTTTTTGCCCCACCACCCCCACACATGAGATACAATTCTGCAGTGACTTGGAGAACTACTTTCGCCGTCTCGGACTCAAGGAGTATTTCGCCACCACCAATGTAAAACGCAATGACCTTCAGATACCTTCCTCCCAACATTGCAAGAAAAAGTATTCAACGTGGACTCCTCCTGACGGTCGGAACAACAGACTAGACTTCTATATAGATTGTTTCCGCCACCGGGCAAAGGCTGAAATTGTGGACAAACAACATCACTTACACCATAACCTCAGCCATGCAGAGCGTAATGCCTTCCAGAGCCTCAGAAATAACTCTGACATTATTATTAAGGAGGCTGACAAGGGAGGTGCCATCATCATCATCATCATGAATAAATCGGATTACGATCAGGAGGCTTATAAACAGCTGTCCAATAGAATGTTCTACAAACCACTCCTCTCTGACCCCACTGAGGAATACCAAAAGGAACTACAACACCTACTCAAGAAACTCCCCAAAGCAGCACAAGAACAAATCAAGACAGACACACTGCCAGAACCCCGTCCAGGGATATTCTATCTACTACCAAAAATACATAAAAGAGGAAACCCCAGATGCCCCATCATCTCAGGCATTGGCACGCTTACAGCAGGATTATCTGGCTATGTGGACTCTCTCCTAAGACCCTATGCTATCAACACACCTAGCTATCTGAGAGACACTACAGATTTCCTGAGAAAAATCCAATCCATTGATGGTCTTCCAGAAAATACCATCCTGGCCACTATGGATGTAGAGGCTCTTTACACTAACATCCCACACAAGGATGGATTACAAGCTATTAGAAGAACT
The DNA here is from genome assembly GCA_007922175.1 of Pelusios castaneus. Lineage (NCBI taxonomy): Eukaryota > Metazoa > Chordata > Testudines > Pelomedusidae > Pelusios > Pelusios castaneus. The sequence continues at coordinate 3,641,513 of ML686006.1, read as the reverse complement.
ATCCAAGATGATGATACAGCTAAACTTGTGGCTGACCTCTGTGACTTTGTACTCACCCACAACCATTTCAGATTTGAAGATAATTTATACCTTCAAGTCAGTGGCACTGCTATGGGTACCCGCATGGCCCCACAATATGCCAACATATTTATGGCTGATTTAGAGCAACGTTTCCTCACGTCTCATCCCAAAGCATCTCTACTTTATCTACGCTATATTGATGATATCTTCATCACCTGGACCCATGGTAAAGATGCCCTTGAAGATTTCCATAGAGATTTTAACAATTTCCACAACACAATCAAACTTAGCCTGGAACACTCCACACAAGAGATCCACTTTCTGGACACTACAGTGCAAATTAGCGATGGGCACATAAAGACCACCCTATACCGCAAACCTACTGATCGGTATAGTTACCTACATCCCTCGAGCTTACATCCTCGACACACCACACGATCCATTGTGTTCAGTCAAGCCCTAAGATATAACCACATTTGCTATGACCCTTTAGACAGAGACAGACACCTTCAGGATCTCTACCAGGCATTCTTAAAACTACAGTACCCACCTGCAGAAGTGAAGAAACAAATTGACAGAGCCAGGCGGGTACCCAGAAGTCAACTACTGCAGGACAAGCCCATGAAAAACAACAACAGAACGCCACTGGTCACCACCTACAACCCCCAAGCCAGACCTCTTCAACATATCATCAAAGATCTACAGCCTATTTTACAAAATGATCCCTCACTCTCTCAAACCTTGGGACACAGACGTCTCCTTGCTTTCAGAGAGCCGCTTAACCTTAAAAGGATACTTACCAGCAACTAGAGATCATACAACAGAAACACTAAAGTAGGAACATATCCCTGCAACAGACCACGCTGCCAACTTTGCCCTCATATCTACACTGATGACACCATCACAGGGCCTAATCAAGCCACCTACTCCATCAAGGGCTCATTCACCAGCTCATCCACCAATGTGATTTATGCCATCATGTGCCGGAAATGCCCCTCTGCCTTATATGTTGGACAAACAGGACAGTCTCTGCGCCAAAGAATAAATGGACACAAATCTGACATCAGAAATTGCAACACTACAAAACCAATAGGGGAACACTTCAATCTCCCTGCTCACTCCCTTGACGACTTATTAATAGCTGTGTTGAAACAGATGAATAACAAATCACAGCTTCAAAGAGAAACTGCAGAACTCGAACTTATATGCAAATTTGACTCAGTTGTCTTGGGGTAAACAGGGACTATGGATTTTTCTCTCATTACAACAGATGATCTGACCTCACCCTCCTCTATGTGCTGTTCCCCAGTGTTTGAATCCTAACACCTATTTTGATTTGCTGTTACAGCCTGACCTGATCCTATGTCATTCACTCCCCTGCAGTTAATTTCCTCCCATTCTGTAAGCGTTCTATCTTCAAAGCGTCTGATGAAGTGGGATTTTCTCCCACGAAAGCTCATGCGATTAATAAATCTGTTAGTCTTTAAAAGTGCCACAGGACTCTGTTGTCTTTCTACAATAGACTAACATGGCTACCCCTTTGGAATTTAAAATTCAGAATTTCGCCATCAAACTGGACCAAATTTACTTCTCTGTTCTGTGTCTGGCATCACTGTGTATGCAATGTTTGTAGTTGTTATGCATCTCATTTGGAACTCTACCTGATAGATTATACCTTTAAAGCTGAAATTTAGTATACATACAGTATGTACCCATGTTGTTGCATGTGACTCTCTGTAAGGTACATAACCTTCAATTCCATAGGTTTATATAGCTGGCAATTTAAATTAAATCAGGTTGAAGTTTGGCAATACTACACCATTTCTCAGTCCATGTGCAATTTCTAAACAAAAATAAACAAAAAACCAAAACCAAAACCAAAAAAAACAAACAAACAAAAAAACAAACAAAAAAACCAAAAAAAAAAACAAGACAAAAAAACCTCTGTTAACTGACTTAAAAAAGTATTAATTTTAATCAGAGACATGATATTAGCTCAGATGCCAGTCTGCATTCAATAATTATTTGACAGCTATTGATTGCTATTAATATGGACATGTATACTATGGCACATGTTTGTGGTCTCTGTTCAAATACTGTGTGCAGTCAGTGGTACACTTGCCTTTCTTGTCATAATTATAAACCAAAAAAATATGCATTTTTCTTTGGCCATCAGAAAATAAAATAATGTATGAATTTTTATCTATGACATAAAACATTTGGGAAGATGCTGAGGATTAATGACTGGATTGATACGGTGTGTCTATATTAGTAAATTAAGTTGACTCTGCGTACACACTGGCATTTCCTTAAGTCAACTATACCTACATTTCTTAACAGGTTTTGGTTCAGGTCTTTCTGCTGTTGAAGATGATGGCAGAACTCTTATTGACTTCTATAGATGGCAGTGAAGCCCTTTGTATATATAATAAATCTTGATGTACATTCTAGATGTGAAGGAACCCTACAAAATGTTAGTTTTCAGATCTTTTTCATTCAACATCATCCTGGCAGGGAAGCAGTGGAAGAGAAGGGAGAGACTCTTTCATGCTCCCATATGTAGAAATTGTAATAGATGCTACTGCAAACCACTTTTTCTTATTATGCTTCTGCTCCTTACTAATAAGAACCCCTCTAAGCCTTGACCTCAATCCTCCTGGGAAAAAGACAGAAAAGAAAAAAAAGGCTTTTCCAATCTTCTAAATGTTTCCCAGAACTTGATGGTTAGCACTTAAGATGTAATCTTGTGTCAGTGAAGTCAACAGGAGTTTTGACTCAGTTGAGAATAGGATCAGATCCTCACCTGTCAAGCTGATAGACACCCCAGAAAAGTTGAGAGAGGTGGGAAGTGAAAGCTTGATCATACTACTGAACTCTAAACCATAGATCACCTAGTAAGGTGAGAAGGTGTCTGGATTTAAGAGACCATTTATGATACTATTTCATGTAAATATTTGTTAATTGTAATAATCCATAGGAGCTATGCTATGTTCAGTACCAATAGAAAGGTTGTTATTTGCTAGGAATGATTTTATGTGTAGGAATTGTATTTGTATTAGAAGTTATGAATATGTTTTTTTATATCTGTATTTCAACCTGTGTGATTCTGGGAAACTCCACAGATTGGGTGACCACAGCCATTGTCTCCTTAATGGCCAATTAAGGAAGCTCCCAGATATAGTGGGCCCAGGAAGAAACCTCTTAAGCCACTAGGACTTGCCTATGTGAGTCAACTCCATTTTGATTTGCAAAAACTCCACACAACATGGGGGAGGCCAGAGATGATAAAAAGCAGCAGCCCCAGCTCCATTTTGTCTTCATTCTACAGTCTACAGTCAATACCCATCTCTGGATTTATTCACCTGTGACTGGACAAATGACTGAGCTCACCCAGCTGCTGGGAGTCTACCAGACAAACTGATCTTGCCTGCAAACTCCTTATTTTTTCAAGGTCTTGTTTTACATGGACTCTTAATCATTTGTATGTATGTGATTCACTTTGACCCTTTAACATCTCTTATATTTTGTTTCTTTTCTTTTTATATTAAACCTTTAGCAGTTACTAAAGGATTGGCTATCAGTGTGGCATTTTCATTAAGATGTAAACCTATATTCATAGAATCATAGGCTATGTCTACATTGGCTATTTAAGTCGACTTAAGGAGGCTTAAGTGGACTTAAATTAAGCCACGTCCACACTAGGCTTTCATTAAGTCGACTTAAGAAATTCCTTAAGTCGACTTAATGAAAGCTTAAGTCGACTTTATAGCTACCACTCATTAGGTCGACTTAAGCCTCCTTAGGTTGACCTAACCCTTCCTTAGGTCAACCTAAGCCCAGTGTGGAGGCATAAGTCCACTTTGTTAAGTCGACCTAGGGGCAGTTAGGTCAACTTAACAAAGTGGACTAAGTTGACTTAAAGTGTTGCCATTTGTTAAGTCGACTTTAATAAGGCCAACTTTAAGTCGACTTAAGTTGCCTTATTAAAGTCGACTTAACAAAAGTCAACCTAACTTTGCTAGTGTAGACATAGCCATAGAAACTGGAAGGGACCATGAGAGGTCATCGAGTCCATCCTGAACTCATGGCCGGATGAAGTACCCTCTTAAACCATCCCTGACATGTACTTGTCTAACCTGCTCTTAAAACTTCCAATGATAGAGATTCCACAACCTGCCTAGGCAAGTTATCCCAGTGGTTAATCACCATGACATGATTTTTTTCCTAATGACCAACCTAAACCTCCCTTGTGGCAATTTAAGCCCATTGCTTCTGGTCCTATTATCGGTGGTTAAGGAGAACAATTTTTCTTCCTCCTCCTCCTCAAAATAACCTTTTAGGTACCTGAAAACTGTTATCATGTCTCCTCTCAGTCTCCTCTTTTCCAGACTAAACAAACCCAGCTCTTTTAGTCTTCCCTCATAAGTCCAGAACTTTAATAATTTGTGTTGCTCTTCTCTGGACTTTCTCCAATTTGTCCACATCTTTCCTGAAATGAGGCATCCAGAACTGGACACAATACTACATTTGTGGCCTGATCAGGGCACAGTAGAGCAGAAGAATCACTTCTCATCTCTTAGTTACAATACTCCTTTTAATACATTTCAGAATGGTGTTTGCTTTATTTGCAACAGTGATACACTGTGGACTCATAATTAGCTTGTGGTCCACTATGATACCCAGATCTTTTCTGCACTACTTCTTCCTAGGCAGTCATTGACCATTCTGTATGTGTGCAATGGATTGTTCTTTCCTAAGTGGACTACTTTGCACTTGTATTTATTTAATTTCATCCTATTAACCTCAGACCATTTCATCAGTTTGTCCAAATCATTTTGAATTGCGATCCTATCCTCCAAAGCACTTGCAACGCCTCCCAGCTTGGTATCATTGGCAAACTTTATAAGTGCACTATCTATGCCATCATCTAAATCACTGATGAAAATATTGAACAGATCTAGACCCCAAACTGATCCCTGCAGTACTACACCTCATTATGCCTTTCCAGCATGACTGTGAACCATTGATAACTACTCTCTGGGAATGGTTATCCAACAAGTTCTGCATCTATCTTATAGAAGCTCCATCCATGTTGTACTTCCCTAGTTTGTTAATGGGAATGTGATGTGAGATTGTATAAAAAGCCTTAATAAAGTCTAGACATACCACATCTAATGCTTCCCGTCTAGCCACATGGTTTGTTACCCCATTATAGAAAGCTATCAGGTTGGTTTGACACGCTTTGTTCTTGACAAATCCATGCTGACTATCAGTTAACACCTTATTCTCTTCTGGATGTTTGCTGATTGATTACTTAATTATTTGCTCCATTATTTTTCCTGGTACAGAGTTTAAACTGACTGGTCTACAATCCCCTGGTTTGTACTTATTTCCTTTTTTTTTTTTTTTTTTTTTTAAATATATAGATGGGCATTATATTTGCTCTTAGCCAGTCCTCTGGGTTCTCTGCAGTGTTCCATGATTTTTCAAAGATAATAGCCAATGGCTCGGATATCTCCTGAATCAGCTCCTTGAGTATTCTAGGGTGCATGTCATCAGGACCTACTGGCTTGAAAATATCTAGCTTGTCTAAGTAATTTCCTACATCTGGCATCCAATCACCACCAACCTTATTGGTGAAGACCAAAACAAAGAAATGATTTAGTTCCTCTGCCATTTTCACATTTTCTGTTATTGTTTTTCCCTCTTTGTTGAGTAAAGGTCCTATGCTGTCCTTGGTCTTCTTCTTGTTTCTAATGTATTTTAAAAATGTGTTTTGTTACTCTATGCCTTCAGCTAGTTTGATCTCAGTTTGTGCCTGGGCCTTTCTGATTTTTCCCCAACACAACTATGTTATTTGTTTATAGTCGTCCTTTGTGATTTGACCCAGTTTCTACTTTTTGTAAGACTCTTTCTTTATTTTTAGATTATCGAAAATCTCCTGGTTAAACCAGGGTGGTCCCTTGCCATACTTCTTATCCTTCCTATGCAGTGGAATAGTTTGCTCTTGTGCCCTTAATGTCTCTTTAAAAAATCTTCCAACTGTCTTCAGTTGTTTTTCCTGTTAGACATTCTTCCCATGGGATCTCTCTTATCAACTGCCTGAGCGTGCTAACGTCTGCCTTCTTGAAATCCATTGTCTTTATTTTGGTATTCTCTCTCCTACTATTCCTTAGAATCATGAGCTCTACTATTTCATGATCACTTTCACCTAAGTTACCTTCCACTTTCAAATTCTCAACCAGTTCCTCTCTGTTTGTCAAAATCAAGTCAAGAATGGCCTCTCCCCCAGTTGCTTTCTCCACCTTTTGAAATAAAAAAAAAATGTCTCCAGTACATGTATAATCTGTGCCTTGCAGTGTTATTTTCCCAACAGATGTCTGGGTAATTGAAATCCCCCATCACCAGCAAGTCCTGTGCTTTGGATTATTTTTTTAATTGTTAAAAAAAAGCCTCATCCACCTCTTCTTCCTGGTTAGGTGGCCGGTAGTAGACCCCTACCATGATATCACTCTTGTTTTTTTACTCCTTTAATTTTTACCCAGAGACTTTCAACATGTTCTGTGTAATGTGGCTGGCCCTTTGGGGTCAGGAGAACCAAACTCTTTAAGAGACCGTGTGGCTAGATGGGAGACAGAGGAGCTGATATGCCATAAAGGGGACTGTTTCTATTTTCTTATGCTTCATGATAACCCGTGTTGGGAATCAGAAGCATGGTGTGTGATTGATTGGGAGTCTGGCTTAAGTACCACCCATAAGTGTTTTTGGGAGAGTTTGGATCTCAGTTTTGCAGTTTGCCCTGATTTTTGCATGTTCACGAGGTTATCCCAGGAGGTCCTGATCACATAAGGTATTCTGATTTTAATGATAATCATATGAAATGCCAGACTGAGGTTTCTTTCTTTTGATTTTTTGAAGTCAAGAACACCACCTTATTTTATTTAATCCTACACATCTAGAGTAATTTTAGCAGTGCATATGCACTGCTAGTCATGAAAAACTATTCTCTTTCTTATGTCTATAGTCATGTCTGTGATCATGTCTGTGATAGTTTAAAGCTTCTAATATATTTATTGTTGCTTGAGGCATATTAAACCTTCATCTAGAAAAGACTAAATTGACTTTCATTTGCATGTTACAAGGTGAAAGAAAACTCCATATTGACTTTGTTGGCAAACAACTGATCTATATAAATGGAATCTATACAGGTATAGACATTTGTTTTCTAAACTGGTTACTGATGGAATTCATAAACACTGATACTGCACAAGTCAATGAAGGATTCATTTCACTATTTAGCTGAGGTCTCTTTCTATTATGGTGTTGAAATAAGATTGCCTAGCATTCTGTCATGCAAGTTTAAAAATAGCTGAAACTCAACCAAAAAGAGACAGGTGCTAAATCTAAAATCTGATTAATAAAGAGAGGAGGAAAAAAGACAGATTGCAACAGCACTACTTGGAAAATACTATAATCATTTCATGGACTGGTATTTCAGATCTTACTGTGAAAAATGCTTTTAAAAGTCTATGAGGAAGTCTATTAAATATATCTTTAATACAGTTATGTTTAATAACAATTGTTTCTTATTGAATAGCATGTGATCATGGTGATCCCTCACTTAAATTATGTTCATATGATTAATACTCATGTAACACATAGATAATTTACATTAATATTTTGTGTATATTGTTGCATTTTTAACATATTTATCTTTTTTAAAAAGGACTCTAGTACTGGGATCTAATGTGCTATGCTTAGGGATGTTGCTGTGTTTAGTAGTCTCCATGATATTTAATCAGTTATTTGTCAATGTTATATTTTTAATGGATTTACACCACTATATCAGGCTTGTAATAACAGGATTGCAGAGGCAATTGCACAAACTGAATATTTTAAGGAAGATGGCACATACGTGAACTAGATTGCAAAAAGTTGCACCTGCTGATGATTGCAGATGTAGATAGAAAAATGCTTCTACAATGGCACTTTTAATAGAGGACATTTGGGTCCATATGACCAGATGTTCTGCATTGCATTATAAGATCACTGACATTACAAAGAACCTCCAGCTTCAAAGTAGCATCCAGTTGGCAATAATCTGAGGCTATTTGGCAGTCTAGCAGCAACACACAGTGACCAAGTTTAGCTTACAGAGAAAGAAGGCAGGAGGAAAAGGAGGCCTACTGACTCTGTACACAACAGTATGTAAGTTTTGTCCTCGCAACCTAGGTGATGGGAATTAATTCAGAGAAGTCCTATTTGAATCAGAGCATATCTATTAGAAAAAAAAAACAAAAAAACAACAAACATTCAGTCTTGATTTAAAATGTGCACGTGATATCGAATCCACCACAACACACAGTAAATACTCCCAAAGGTTACATGCTCTCACTATTACAAATGTACCCCTTATTTCTTGTTTCAATTTCTCTTGTTTCAGCTTCCAGCCCTGGGATTGTACTATATCATTCTCTTCTAGTTTGAATGCCCCGTTATCAAATATCTGTTCCCCATGTAGCTATTTAATCAAGTCACCTCTTAACCTTCTTTTTTTAAAAAAAAAAAAAAGATTGAGCTCCTGCTGTTTATCTATATAAAGTATTGGTAGGGTGAGGGTTTTAATCCTTTAAGCATTCTTGTAGTTCTTTTCTCTGAACCTCTCTAATATACTGACACCTTTTTTGAAGTGTGAGCACAAGATCTAGACAATATTACACCAGTGATTGCACAGTTCCAAATACTCAGGGGTAATATAACCTTCCTGCTTGAACTTCCCCCATTTATACATCCAAAAGTCACATTAATCCTTTCAACCACATTGTCACACTGGGCGCTCATGTTTAGCTAATTATCTCTTATGATGCACAACTTTGTCAGAGTTATTCCTTCCCAGGATAGAGTTCCTCAGCCTATGAATGTGACGTACATTTTTTTGTTTCTAATTGCAGGATTTCACATTTGACTATAATAATATGCACCCATTTTGCCAAGGAACCCAGATTGTTTTGAATCTATGACCTGCCTTCTTCGTTATTTATTGCTCCCCTGATCATTTATATACTGTAACAGTCACAATTTTATGCTTTCTTCCAGATCAATGGTAAAATCTTAAATAACACATAGCCTAGAAACACCTGCTTGGTGAGATTACCTGTGCAATTTAAGGTCTGCCAGTCATTTAACATTTTTAATCTATTTTGACTCCATTAGGCTCCTTTTTGAACCCTACATACTCCTCAGGCAATAAGGTGGCTACAAGAGCTTGCACAGGGTCTATTCTATTAATCTTAGAGGTAAAAAGGCTCATCCTAGATATAATGGCACAGACCCAGCAGCCACCATTAGTTTTACATTCTACTGAGATCTGACCTTTCAGGGAAGTAGCATATTATGGGAAACAATAGGGGACATTTATTTGGAAACAATGTATTTCAGGAATGGTGCTTAGAACCTTACGAGGATCTGATTATTGTTCCCATTCCTGGATTCCTTTGGAAAAAAAAATATAATGTTTCTTACTAAACCATAAGGATGCTGTCTTCTGTACAGATACATTAAACTCTCGTGTCCTGGCAGCCTGTTCCTTTCCCTTCAGATACGGTTGATGGAAATGATGGTACAAATACATCCCAGTCCTCAACAGAGAAGCAAGAGAGATCATACATTCTACTAAGAAAAATAGTTAGCCTAGTTTTCATTTTCCTAAAAAATACAAACCTTCTAGGTGAAAATAAACATGAATGTTTGCAGTGGACTATTAAAGAATATAGCATAGTTTTCAATATATGTATATTGCGGGTGCGCACTTGCAGGGGGAACACCTCACTTGTTTCTTACAGGCAACAAACATGTCATGCATCACCCTAGTATACACTGTTGGACACTTAGAGCACAAAATGTTATTATGTCTACACTGGAGGCTCTGTTAACTCAAGCTAACAAGGTCGACTTTAAGTCAACTTAAATTTGACCTTGTTAGATCGAATTAGAGAGTCCACATTGAAAACTCCTGTCGACTGTCTGCGTCCACACTGGCAGGTGCTAGGTCGATGGAGGAGTGGTGTATTGTGGGTAGCTGTCCCGCATTGCACCAGCCCTAGAGGCCAATTAGGTCAGCTTAAGGGCTTTCTCCGTCTACACTGGCTTAAGTTGACTTAATAAGGTCAATTTAAGAGTTAAGTCGACCTTCAGAAGTGGTGTTAAGGAAGCACTTAAGTCGACTTAATAAAAGCCTAATGTGGATGCACGAGTCTGGAGGTCGACTTAACCTTCCTTAAGTTGACCTAAGGCTCCAGTGTAGATGTACCTTATGAGACTAGCCTTTTAAAGAAATACTGTATTCATCTAAGCCTTTGGCAAATGCACTTTACAACTGCAATATAACTGATCAAATGGTCAGCTAATCGTCACAAATTCCAAAGAGGTAGTTATATTAGTCTAGTTCTGCAAAACAAGCAAAGATTCTTGTGGCACATTTAAAGACCAACAAATTTATTTTTCATATGAACTTTTGTGGGCGAAGTCTTACTTCATCACATGTAATTTTTCTCCTCTCTGGCATCTGATGAAGTGGGATTTAGCCCATGGAAGCTCGTCCAAAAAATAAATTTGTTAATCTTTAAAAGCGCCTCAGGATTCTTTGTTTGGTTTGCTAATAATCACAGTATGTTTTTACACGTTGAAAATTATAGACTGGCTTTGTGATATTGGTGCTGCAATATTTCAGATGATGGCTTTGTTTTACTCTTACTTCTTGACACCTCCCATTAGTAAAATGAGTGTTTATCTGAAGGTCAATATTTAGCTATAATTTATCTGAGGCAGTAGCTAGGTTGACAGAAGAATTCCTCTGTTCATCTAGTGTTCTCTATATTGAGAGTTACGTCAACTTAAATATGTCATTCATGGGTATTTATTTTTCACATCCGTGAGCAACAATTGATTTAATTTTCTAGTATATACCAGGCCTAAATTTCCCATATCCATTAAAATATATATTTTTTAAATATCTTTTCCTGGTTCTACTTTTGTGCTATGTTTATTACTACTTAATATTTGTTAAGTGCTTAGACATCCTTAAAGTTACTGTAACACAGAGAGGAAGTGAGGTGGAAGAGGGAGGTAGACTCCTACGCTCCTCAGCTCTGCACATGAAAGAATAATTAGGGCTTTACACATTACAGCCTTATCGTGCGGTAAGGAGCTTTACTGTGCGATAAGGCTGTGAGCGTACACACTACAATCTTGCTTGTTGCGCGGCAACAGCCCTCTTGCTGTACAACAGGTAAACCACCTAAACGAGGGTGGTTAGGCTTACCATGGAACAGCTGTTCTGCGGTAGAACCAACGTGTATGTTCCTTGAGCTTTTGACAGCCTCTGGAAATGTCCCAGAGTGCCAATTGAGCCACTCTGGGACACCGGAGCTGTCATACTTGGCAATTTCACTGCTCTAGTGAAGCCTTTGTGACTCCCGGGGCCACTGCCTGCTGCCTGGGCTGGCAGATCCCGAGCAGGATCCCCCAAGCCCAGGTGGCTTGAGCCCCGCTGCCTGCCACCCGGACTGGCAGCTCCCGAGTGGCAGCCGCAGCCGCAGCCGCTCGGGACCCACCAACTCTGGGCAGCTTGTTTAAAGCTGCTGCCTAGGCTTTGCAGCGCAGGCGCTCAGGAGCCACCAAGCCCAGGCGTCAGCTTTAAATAAGCTGACCAGGTTGCCAGTCCCGAGCAGCTAGGGGGAATCCCCATGGCAGCTGGGCTCTAGCCACCAGGAGTGCTGGCATTCCCAGTGCCTTGAGCCCTACTGCCGCGGAGGTTCCCTGCAGCTGGGGCTTGGCTGCTGATGGGAAGCCTGAGCTCCCAGGCCTGAGCCCCGCTGCCAGTCCAAAGGCTGGCTCCTCCAGTGCATGGTGACCACTCCTCCTTCTAATGAAAATTCAAAGGAGCGTGTGAACGCTCCTTTTCCTTAGAAGGATTACTGTGTGGACAGGGGAAAGTGTTAAAGTTATAATGCTTTGCTTGTCCCACAACAACTTATTGCCGGACAAGTCTATAGTGTGTACATGGCCTTAGATGTGGACATAAAACCACTCAAAGTACATTGTGAAGCTCTTCATGCAATCATCTTTCCCCCTTTGTGTACTTTTGGTCACTAGTGAAATAGATACAATATTGATATTTAGATTAACATAATTGAGTTTCAGAGTTGACACCCTTTTGTTATGAATGGGAATAGTTCCCACCTTCCATAGAGCTGTTTTTCAGACTGACTGCAGATTCAGCCATCATTACATCCATTTAAACTCTGCTTAAATCTGCCTATTGCCTATTTGTCTGCCTATTACATTGGTTTGGGCATAAACATCATAGTGGCAATTTAATTACCATAATTATATTCTAAATATATATCTTATTGCTAGTTTCTTTACTTCCGCATACTGGAATCCAAGACTGTCTTGTGTTCTTACTACAGAAAAATATGCTCATCTTCACAAACAGTTAACAGTCTCCAAGATTCAGATACAATATTTGCACTAGTACAAGTAAATATTCATTTATATGAGGTTAGTAGGTCATGTAGATTTCTATAGTTACAACAAAATTATAAAGTAAATTAGTTTCCCTAAACTGAAGGATTGATGTTTTTATTAATTCCTCCTGCAACTGAGATTAAAAATACAGATACCTTTAGAAAGCTTTCACATATTACTCTGGCCTTTTATGATTACATTGAAAATTCAGAAAGATCTAATTTATTAGTGGATGGATACGTACTCAATAGCTATTTGTAGAAATAATGCATGTGTGGAAAAGAAATATAGTTTTCATTCAGTTATGATAGAACAAATATTGTTGAAAGATATAGTCAATATAACATCTAAGCACAAGTGGAAAGTAATTTACTAAGCATGAGATGGAAACTATATGATGAACATACCTGTGCAATGATCAGTATATCCCCGAAAAGTCAGTTACTTACCTGCTAGATTACATCATTGTATCACTATAATCTTATATTTTCAAGACAAATACTAATTGTTTTAACATGAAAAAGAATATAACCAAATTACTACTATGTGTTAACAGTTTCATGCATGCACATCAACTTAAGACAAGGTGCTATAGAGCAGTGGCTTTCAAACCATGGGTCAGGACTCAGTACTGGGTTGCAACCCTGCTGTTGCCACCAAAAGACTGGAATGCATTGCTCAATATGTAATTGTTGGGTCACAGGCATAATATTTTTTTCAACTGGGTCCTGAGGAAAAAAGTTTGAAAACTACTGCTATAGAGAAATAGTTAATACGTGAAATAAAATAAACCCCAAAACTTAATATAAAATCATCATCATAAAAACAAAATGTTGCTTCTTTCCAGTCCTCAACATTAATCTGCCAAGTATATGCTCAGCCAAGCACTGTCCAGGGGATAAACACTCTGGCCCAGCTCAGCAAATAACATAAAGATACACTTCATATTAAGAAAGTGAGTACCTCCCTTGAAGATGATAGAAGCTATACCATCTTTATGCCTGCTCTGGAAGTTCCCCCACCCCCTGGGATTCACAACAAGGAAGATATAGGGAAGGAAATTAGCCCACAAGGGAATTGTAGTGGGGTGGTCCACCCCTTTAAGGACTGGAGGGCCAAAGCTGGCCAATCCTGTAAACTTCACCCTGCTTGCCAAACTTGGAATGGGATTGGTAGGAGGCTGGGGGTAGGAGGGAAGAGGGGAGTCACTAAAAAAAGGCCACACCACCTCCTCAGCACCCCCTTGTGGCCTGAAGTTGCTCTGCCATAATTTCTCCAACTCCTGGCCCCTTCAATCAGACTTCCAAATAAGTCTTCTCAAATTCAGGCACACACTCCTTGGAAACCCTGGATTTATTAAAACAACAAAATCAATCCCAATAAATGTTTCAGATTTTCAGCATGTCCACAGTCCCAGCCTTGACTGTTATTAACATGCCAGACCTCTCTTGCCTGAAGCCTTTCCCCTGAAGAATCAGACTCCTTTGACACATCTTTTTGTCTCCCAGCAGCCATTTAAGTTTCTCGCTCCAACTTCGCTATGATTGTTTGCAGCATTTCCAATTTCAAGAGATGAAAAAATGAGTTGGACTTCTCCAGCTCATGAGATTTTTATTTTTTAAATCATATGATTTGGGTGGGTGGGTGGAGGGGGGAGGAGGGTATTTGTCTTTTGACTTTTTTTTGTCTGCTTATCCCCAATGCATGTCTGTGATAATTGGAGTTTTCATCCCCTGCCTTTCAATCAGTTCTGTCATCCAGGTCACCATCACAGTTCTGTCCTACATCCTACCCACCCCACCCCGTCCAATTCAGTCCACTTCCCCCCACCCCACTGTGTTCAACTCTCTTCAGCTACGCTTCCACACCCCTGTCTTACTTCTACTCCTCCTGGGCTTCTTCACTCCCTTTCCATTTGGGGAGATGAAGTTAATCCATAAACTCTTCAAAGCCCACTCTTGCCCTGACTTGGTTCTGCAGGGGGAAAGACGGAAGCAGTGGTGCCATCTTGTCCATGTTTCCTGCAGGAGGAGAATAACACAGAAATTCCAGCATACATTTTTTAAAAAAATAGAAAATTGCTTATAACATGCTTTGTGTGTGTGTGTGTGTGTGTTTCCCCCTTACAACTTCCTTCTTTCCTTTACAGGAGAATCCCATTTTCTGTCCCCAGCTGGTTCCACTAATTAACTCTCCAGCTCCATACCAAGTGTGGCATGTAGAGCAAATTGTATGGGATTAGCATGCGTCAGACTATTAACCCTTAAATGGGGTAGGGGACCCCATTATGGGCATGGAATGCACAAGCAATTCATTGATCCCTAAAAAAAGGAGATTTGATGAATTAAACAAAGTGTTTATATGAATGAAGGTTCTCTCAACAGGCCAGCAACCATAGTGTTCATTAGAATCATGGGGATTACATCATCCTTTATACCCACTTTAGATGTTAGGATACATTCTTTAGGAAATGTCTCAGATTTTTATACTTCATTGTCTCAACATCAATATTTGATAAAAGCATCTTCAGGTTTTGACTCAAATGAAAAGCAATAGTGGACTTTTTGCAGGTTTAGTAGGTTGAAAATCCCTTTTCCTTACAAGAGTAGAGCTTGTGAGTTTTTTTAAAGGAAACGTTAGTTTTTTCCTATGTCTTAGAGTTTGCATAAATATTTGATCTATTTTTAAATATATATAATCAGACGATATGGAGTACCATACTTCACAACAGAATCAACTTGGACGACTGGTGGGAGTGGATTGTCGATGACCTGTGGCTGCAGAACCTCAGGATGAGCAAGCAGACCTTCCTCAAGCTGGTCCGCGAGCTCGGTCTGGTTCTGTATGCATGGACACCAGACTGCGACCAGCCCTGCCTGTAGACAATCGTGTGGCCATCACCTTATAGAAGCTGGCAACCCTGGGCTCTGACCGCTCTGTGGCCCAGCAATTTGGCATTCAGAAGGCCGCCATGGAGACCGCTCTCATGCAAATGTGCAGGGCAATCAACTGGGTCCTGTTAGCCCGCCTTGTCACCCCAGGCAACCTGCATGAACTCCTTGATGGCCTGGCCGGACTCGGCTTACCCAACTGTGTCTGAGAGGCACATTAAGGAGACAATGGTTGTAATGTTAAGGAAGCTCCCAGTCACAATGGGCCAAAGGGAGAAACCTGATGAGCCATTAAGGACACAATGGTTATAGACATCAGCCTGTCTGGGGTGTTTCTCCAGAATCACACAAGTTAAAGTATAGATATAACAACCATATTCCTAACTTCTAATACAAATACAATTCCTAGACGTAAACTATATAATCATTCCTAGCAAATTACTACCTTTCTATTGATACCAAACATGACATAGTTCCTATAGATTATAGCATTTATGGGATATTCATAGAAAATAATATCATAAATGGTTCCCTAAATCCGGACAGCGTCACACCCTGCCCACATGCCCTGCCAGGGTCCCTGTCCCCCTTTGCCCCATTGTACACAAGGGGTCCGTCCCCCCGCCACCGTGGACCTGCCCAAGGTCCCCCTAGCCCCACAAAGTTGATTTAGAGTATCCAGTGTGGACGCTCTAGGTCAACTTTGTAAGTTCCCCTTTATGTCGACTTTAATTTTAAGTGTAGACACACTAAGTCGACTTAAAATTACAAGCGTAGACATAGCCCCAGTGACTCCTCAAAGAAAGCACATACACAGTGGGTGCTATCTAACCTCCATATCACAGCAAAGATCTTTCTAAAACCTAAAAGAAAGTATAAATGAAGGTTAATGATATCACCATTTGGCCTTTCTCCTCCCCTTCTCAACATCCGAAAGATGTTTTGAAAGACATAGACTTTGAGCTGGGGAAATTGGTCCCAGGCTGAAAAGGGAATTCAGCATCTGTATTAAAAACTGTAAACTGCCTAGACCATCAAGTGATATAAGAAAAGCTGTGATTCAAATCTTGCTTAGTCTGTTGAAGTTTAGCATTTAGATTGTGTTTCTACTTTTATTTCTTATGTAAACAACTTTGACCTCCATGCCTTATGTTTATTTCATTCAGTAACTTCTTTTGATCGCTTTACTCCTGCCAGTTATAATTACTTAATCTATCTTTCTTGAATTAATAAATTTATTTTAATGTTTTATCCTTACCAGAAAGTTTGTCTAAAGTGCTTTAGGAATCTGCTCAGATTACAAAGGTTGGTGCATGCCCACTTTCCTTTGATGAAGTGGTGAACTAATTAATGAGCTTGCACTGTTCAAGAGAAGGTCTAGAACAGGGGTTGGCAACCCCCGGCACACATGCCACAGCTGGCATGCAGGCCGAGCCTGAGCAGCACACGGAGCTGCTCAGGCTCCCCTGTTGGCCCCGCAAACTGTGTGGCCAGCAGCTGTGGTGCATGGTTGAGGGTCCCTGCTGGCCCCGCCCCTTTGCTGGACGGCAGGAGGAGAGCGGAGCGGAGTGGGTCAGGTCGCCCCAGCCCGCCCAGAGCTGCGCTGCTGCTGGCAGAGCAGAGCCGGCTCTGGCAATGGCTGGCAAGAGGGCGGGTCGGGACGGGACGGGACGGTCCGTCCGGAGCTGCCGCTGCTGGCGGGCGGCCTGGCCCTGGCTCCCACCGGCACCGGCGGCTCCAGCCAGGCTGACCCATCCCACCCTCCACCCAGCTATGGCCGGGGCCAGCTCTGCTCTGCCGGCAGCAGCGCGACTCTGGGCTGGCCGGGATGATGTGACCCGCTCCACTCCACTCCCCTCTCCTCCTGCCGTCCAGCAAAGGGGTGGGGCCAGCAGGGGCCATCAGCCCCAGGCCATCCCCGCGGACGGGATCCGTCCCCGGGGCCAGGAACCGGAGGCCGCCTGCCGGCTGATGCCAACCCAGGTCCTGGATGTCAGGGCACCTGGTCTGGCTCCGCCCCCTTTTGGCTGCACCCCCGGCACCTCAGAGGGTGCGGTGGGAGGGGCTGGCACAGGGGCCGGCAAAGGTTGCCGACCCCTGGTCTAGAGAAACATAAAATGGTATATTTCTTGAATGCAAGGCTAAAGGCTTGGGAGATTTGCTGGTATGTAGAGTTGATGACTATTGAAGAGCATTCATGCAGTTTAGTTACATGTGCATCTGTATGTCACTGGCTGAGTGATAACAGAATCTCAAGGGGTTTGCTGCTTATCACTGGCAAAGCATTATGGGAGACAGCCCAGGCTAAAGACTCAAGGGGGCACAGTGAATTCTCAATTCCAAGTTGTATCCCACGGATCCCACCACACCCTCTAAATTATTCTTATCCATGTGCCTCTTCTCTGCATTTGGCTCCTTGAACCAGTCCCATTCCCCTCACCTAGCTAGCCCAGGTCTATTCCATAGCTTTCTCAATCCAGTCCCATAGTCCTTGCCTAGTAAATCCCAATGTCACCCTTCATCCCAGTCACCCTCTCTCTCAGGCCCAGTCTCCTTCTCCAGAGAGCCCATTCCCCCCCCCCCCTTGATTCCTCATCCTATCTATCTGTCTCCTCTAATCTGGACTCTAGCTGATCTTTCCTCTTCCCCCATTCCACATCCCCAGAGGCTTCTAGTTCCAATTTACCTCTACAGATTCTCCAACCAACTACTATGCCCCCCTGGTTCCTTGTGCCAGTGTAACCCATTAGTCTAAATGAAGAGTTTCCCTTTAAGAGATCTGTTGGGTCAGTGTTGTTAGGCAGATTTAGCTGCTTAGAGCCAGAAGTTTCTGGTCTGTGGAGTGGCAGCTTTGAGCATGCTCCACAGGGTCCCCTGCTGCTTGCTGCTGTAGTGAGATGTCTGAGAGCCAGCAGCCAGGGTGGTTGGCTTGAGAGGAGACCACGTGCTCTGTGCACAGGGAGAAGAGAGCCAGGAGCAGACAGCAGGCTGTTTTCCCCACTCTGAAGCATTTTGCTTCAGGTCAGTGATCTTGTTAACCCTCCAGCAAGGCAGTCTGGAGCACTGGGTGCAGAAAAGGAACCATTGGAAGAAGAGGGTGGTTTCTTTTAATTGGATACTTTGAGTTGTATTAAATACTGGGAGGAATGAACAATTCTTTAATGTAATAAGGGGGAAGAGTTAATTATACTTTATTATTCTCAGAGTTGTATGTTTTCTTTTGCTTCAGGGTTTCTTTCTTTCTATATATCTCTCTCTATATATAAATGAGTGGTGCCTAAGCAGCAAGCTGACTGAAGAGCAGGGGTTTGCCTGGAAGATTCCAGCAGACAAAGAGCAAGGATCTGCTTCTTCCTACTCAAGCCTTTGAGCTTAGCATACAGAGACTATCACTGAGAGCCAGGTGAACTCCACCAGAACTTTGGGACACTTGAGTGGATAGTGTTTCTGAGGGGCTGCTCTGTTTAAATTCATTTTTTTTCTTGTTTATATGTATTGTGAAATAGTAAATGTGAGTTCCCAAAATTAGCCACATCTTGTTATAGATTTATATGGTAGTCATTATTTTGTTTCTTAAATCATATGATTTATAAAGTTAATGTTTAATAAAACTCATTACACTTCTTTCTTTGTTTTTATCTGCTTTGAACAATCTTTGCCGTGAGTCCCATACAGACTGGATCCTGGGTCTCCAGCTGCTTTCTTCACAGGGATTGGGGTGTATTTCTGTGAGGCACTGGAGAAAGGGCAATTTAATTAATTTTAGCCCACCGGAAGGTTACACCAGGTCCCCAGAATGCTTCAGCTCCTCAACAGATCCATTCCCCTCTTTCCTCTACCTCCTTCTCCCCTCCATCCTATAGGTTTACAGTCTCAGTTTCTTTACCAAGCTAGTACTAGTCTTCCCGCAGCTTCTCCTATGATCTCAGTTTTGGCCTACAAATACCTTCTGATTCCCATTCCCACACTCCAGTTTCTTTCCCTGATTCTGAGTCAGCTTCCTCGCCCACTTCCCTCTCCCTAGCTCAGTTACCAGGCCCAATATCATTGTGCAGCCACCTCCTCTCCCAGTTTCTGTTTCACATCCTTTAAAGCATCCAGTCACAGTTTCACCCCCTGAAGCATGTCCAGACTTACTCCCCGTTACATCTACAGATCCTATTCTTGACCCTTCTGAATTTAGATCAGGCAGCTTCCTTATAAAATTACTTGGGTATGTAGGGGGGTCTTTCAGAATACAGGAGAGTCAGGCTCCTATCACAAGGAATCATTCAAGTTCAGGTGCCCACATCAAAATCCAGTTGACCTGGATCAGCCCAGAGCTGCAACTGTAGAGAAAGTCCTGCTGAGTTCTAAGCTAGAGAATACCAGCACACATGGAATCCTCAGGGAATTTAGTTGCTAAAACCTAAGAGGTCTCTGCTAAATATAGATAAACTGCAATTTTTCAAATACTTTTAAGTGGCCAAGTTTGCATTTTTTTTAATGGCAACAACAAAAAAGCAAATTCCTGATGCCAGTTTGATCTCAAATTCAAATTCCTGCTCCAAAACATAAGGGAGCTATAACTTTTTTTTTTTTTTTTTTTAAAAAGGTCTCATGAATGTTTTCACATAGACAAAACAATGTATTTTCCTCAAACTGCATTCCTGAAAATAGCTAAGCCATTTTGGCTAAAATAAAATAAAATAAAATAAAAATTATTTGAGACAGACACGGAAAGTTGTGAACAACTGTAAAGAGGGTCTTCTAATAGGCTTTGTTAAACAATCATAACAGTAGGCAATGCTACCAGCCTCAATATAATAATTAAGCTTGTGTCTGAACTCCTTCAAGTTGTCCATTATTTTCTAGCAGTATGGTGACAGTAATTAATTCAATGTTCTCAGTCTGATTGCACTGGAACCATATAGGCAAAGATTGATATGAAACCATTGGCTATTCAGTTTGATGTTTATTGGGCTTTGTTATTGCCCTTTCATTTTGCTAATCTGTATGTAAGCTGCTTGCCATGTTTTTGTTTTGTTTTTCAGATATCTCTCTCTCACGAAATATCTGTTTCAGACTTAGTCACTGACAATTGAATTGGCTACTCATGAGTTGAAGTGAATCTTATTTCTCTCCTCTCTCTCCCCAGCCTCCACTACATATTTTGCCTGTGGTTTTAAGCTCTCTAACTACTTTTCATTATATATTTCTTATCATTAGTATTTCCATTTCCTCCAATTTAGCAACATTCTTGAATTTTTTTCAAAGTGCTGTTTAATCATTCCTTCAGATCATTAAGACGACTATTAAATGGTTCTAAATTTGAAAGAAAACATCTTCAGAAAAGAGCTACATGAATGAATTGTGATCTGAAAAAAAACATGCCTGTAAATAGCTAAATCTATTTCATTTATCAAAGAGAAGGTTAAATGGTGACTTGTTCATGATCTGTAATTATCCTCTCAGGGAGAAGAGATCTGATATTAGAGGATGTTAGGGGGTTGTCACACATATCTCATGAGGGTCCTTGTGATTTAGTGCATGCTTGTAATTTCTCACTTTGTGATAACAGGGTGGTGCCAACCTCTTTCAAGCACTTCCCTCCGCCTCCCCCCCCCCCGGTGGTTAATGGGTTCTTCAGTGGGTCTTCAGTGACTGGCCAACTCATAAACATTGTCAGTAGGTGGAACACAACAACCCCCTTCCAAGGTATACAATCTTTATCATCTCCTGACCCCGATTTAAAACCATGCCTCCAGGACTTTCTCTTTGGAGACATTGTTTTCCTGCAGCCCATCCTGGGCTCAGTCCTTGTTGAGTCCCAGCAACTGGCCAGGAGCAATTCCTTAGTGCCTTGGGGTATGTCTACTCTAGAAAAGCTAAGTCAACTCTGTTAAGTTAACTTAACAAGATAGACTTAAAGTCTAACTAGTTAAGTCAACTTACAGCATCTACACTAAAAACTTAAGTCAACTGCCTGCATCCACACACACACAAGTGCTAGGTCAACAGAGAGCTGGGGCTCAGGGGAGCCATGAGTTGGGGGAAGGGAGCCATGGCTCCCAGGCAGAAGGGAGCTGCGGCTCCCTTGTCTGGGAGAGCCGCAGCTCCCTTCTCCCTCAGGAGCCACGGCTCCCTTGTCCCACGAACCATGGCTCCCCATGAGCCATGGCTTCCTTCTTCCTAAGAGCCATGGCTCCCCTCTTAGCAGAGAGCCACAATTCCCTTCTCAGTGAAGAGCCGCAACTCCCTTCTCCCCAGCCCATCCCCTTAGGTCAACTTAAGGAATTAGGTCATCCTAGAATGTCCATACCGCCTTTAGGTTGACTTAACAGGTTGAATTAAGCGTTAAGTCAACCTAAAGAGTGGTAGTTATTAAGTTGACTTTAGGAAGTGTTTAAATCAACTTAATGAAAGCCAGGTGTGGACGCGGCATTCTGTAGGTCGACGTAAGTGTCCTAAGTTGACCTGAGTTGCTATTGTAGACATACCTTGGTGCCTGCCACATTGAGCTCTCCATGGTCCTACTGTACTATCATCCAGTCTGAAACCCACTCCTTTCTCGTCCAGTTCCAACAGTAATTGATTGACTCTGCTAGTCTTTTCAATATGGCCATCCTGGCACTTAATTAACCAGTCCTACAGGCCCTCTGATTGGCTTCGTCCCTTGCAAACATCCTAGGCTGCTTGGAGAACTTTCCTTCTGCTTCTTTGAGGGATGTGGTATGTCAAGGCGCTGAAAACTGTCCGCAGTGGGTAAAGGATGGGAGAAGGAAGGCTCCTGGAAACTTAAAGTGGTGGCCAAAAATAATAAACTTTATTAGTCCCCTCTTTGGGACGCAAAGGGTTAACAGTGGGGCTGGTTTCTGGACTAAACTCAGAAGTCAGCTTCACAGATAACAAGATAGCCCCAGGTGATTACTCACAGTTTAGCATATCATGAGTCACACAGAAATAAACCTTTAGAATAAACCCTTCTCTTGGACTCTTTTGATAATTCAGAGATAAAGTATAACAAGACAGAGTTCAATATATAAACAATAAACATAACAATAATCCCCAAACCTACACCAATTGTAATAATAATCCCCAAACCTACACCAATTGTAATATCTTGGGTTAAAACTGAGGTAGAAGAGTTATTCACATTCAATCATGAGGAGTAAACGTGCGGGGGTAATTCAGGTTCACATACGTACCATGACTATCAGGCAGGTGATTAACAACAGCATAACGTCTCAAGGCGGAGGTTGAAATCGACTCGGGCCGGCACTCTCGGGGAACTCCTACTGCAGGGTGATCAGGCCTAGCAGTTAACTCGAGGAGACTCTCCGTGCTCCATGCGGCATGGAAGCTTTTTATGGCCCAGGCCATGGCTTCCTGCCGAGGGCTGTGATTGGCCAGATTTCGCTGCAGCAGGAATTTTGGGGCGAGGGTCTTCCTGGTTCCTCCTGTCCTTATTTGTGCAAAGGAATTTTCACCAGCTCTCTAGGTTCCGGGTCAGAGCCTTCTACACCCCTGGGGGGGGGCCAGAGCAGCCATGATTGACTTGCCCTTCAGCACATGGGCGAGGGGGGTGACCCACCCCTTTGGGAGCTGGCTGAGAGCGAATCAGGGTCCGAATAAAGCATGTTGATAGTCACAAGCCTAGCAGCCATGAGTTCTTTACATGACCTGGGGGGCAGTATCTGGTATGTGACCTGGGAAGAGTATCTGATAAACAGTTTCTGTACGTGACTACTTAGCACTATCTACCCTCGGCGTGGTACTCATCGAGGGGTGCGCTTGGACAACAGGTTCTTTTTCCACCGGGATAATAGCCCGGCCTTGATCTGATGGAGAGGAGGCATTTACAGGTACATCAGTAGTCAAGGGAACCAGATTATAAAGGGTTAAACCGAGCCAGCCGATAACCCAAGTGATTAGTATAGGAATTAAATACTGTTCCCATAAGGGGAAGAACAAGGGGGGTAAAGGAGTACTAAAGATCAACATCATCAGGGAAAATAGGAATGGAATCAGGAGAATTATAAGCATAAAATGTTTATTGCAGATCATCATGAGTACAATAACACTTATGCACTTTTTCTTGTTGTAAGTGTACACTCTTTTTAGCTTGCAAGATTAAAAACTTTACTGTTATGCTAATAATATCATTGTGCTGCAGCAGGCCTTACAAATCAAAGTAAATGTGCATTATTAACTATTTAATTACTAAAACTATTCTTATTACTCTGCACTTGCCCCTAGCTTCAAAGGGGTGCCCCTAACTTCAAAGGGGATGGCAGGCTATCTACCTGTACTCCCAGGCTGGGGTGCTAAACTGCTTGTTCCCTAACCTTATACCTACCTCCCCAAACCCTCAGGGGCAGGGATGCTAACCTACTTTAGTCCTAACACCAGGACCTGGGGTGCTAAATACTTCTGTTACCTTTACTATTACTAATATCTTATATACCTGTAGCTACTATCAAACCAGTTTTCACCGAGGCCTATTGGTGATTTCTTGATACTCACCGAACTCTGTACCAACGTGTCAGTTTGCCACCATCGGGGATCAGGTGCTGACCTCTCTTTGATGAGCTCGGGCCTACGTGCTAGCCTAGTCAGCTTCAAGACCAGGACCTGACCTTTCTCTGTCTTCACTGAACAGACCCCACTTGCTACCGTAGCTGAAGCCACGGGGAGTCTTGAATCTGTTCAACCTTGTCTGATAAGATTATTCATGGAGCCAATATTTATAGACTTTATGTCCTCCATACCCCTCCTATTTTCTCAGAGGGTCCCACGTCTTTGCAACATTGCCCCTCGGTTCCCATACGCTTTTACACTCTTTGCAACAATGCTCCTTGGCTTCTATACGCTTTTACACATCTGCAATATAGCTATCAGTTCCCATACGCTCTAAGCAGGGCCAAATCTTTGCAACATAGCCATTACAAGGCTTTGCAACATAGCCCTTGGTTCTCACACGCTATGTGCAGGGTATTCCTTGTAACATTGTAAGTTTCCAAGGTTGCTGAGGCAGACTATATGGCGTCTGAGTTCTGGCATTGGTTCATGTGAGTTGTATGCTAAGGCCTTTGAAAACTGGTTCAGGCTTGGGCCTACCCTAACAAACTCCTATTTCTATAACTACATAAACTCAATAATATAAAATCCCATTCCTAAATCCACCTTCTACAGTGACCTGAGGAGAAACAGTTTCTATGTCTTTATATCACAAGGGAGGTGGCGGCCAGTTTATGGGGTGCTCATAACAGCACCTTAACAAAAACTACAGAACAAATCATAAGATATGCTTAGTTTAACCATAACTTATTGGTCAAGATGCAAGATTTACTGGTTGAAATTTGATAGCTTTAGTTATGCAAGTATTCAGACTAGATAATTGTAGTGGTCATAAAACCTACAATACCTTACAAACCTCACAGGAAACCCTATTACCCCTATCCCTTCCCTACCCCTTTTTTCATGACTTTAATAGTACAATTTGTAGTAATCATAGCTTCACTTGCAGATGAGCAGCTACTATAAGAGGATCTTATTTTGTAACTACAAAAATGAAATCTGTCTGGCAGTAATTTTTCTTTATAAACTCATGTTGCTTACTTGCTCACATTTCTCTTTTCTTCTAAAGGGCTGATGTTTTTTCTTAATATTTGCTCTATTATTGTACTATGGGTAGATAGATACTGTATTTTAATTACCAGAATCACTCTTCCTTCTAATTTTGTAAATCAGTTCTACATATACTTGCTCCAGTTTTCAGTAACTCCCCAGGTCTCATGTTTATTTAAAATTAATTGTAAGTAGTACTGTAGATTTCTTAACCAATTCTCTCAACAGCAAAGGATCCATATAACCCTGACTGACTGATATGCACAGGTTCACATTTCCCAAATAGGTCTTTGACTGCTCTCTATTTCCTGATTTTTCCTAGTTGTTTATCTGTTAGTCTTTAAAAGTGCCACAGGACTCTGTTGTCTTCCTGAGACAGTTTTTGATCTACTATCCTCAATATAATGTATTTTACTAAGATGCAACAAACCTACTTGTGTGCCTGTTTAACATTCTATATGAGTCCAAATATACATCTGTGTATTTAGCTATTCATACTCAATATAAACATTTTATATATAAACAGATTTTAAATGAACAAGTGTCTCACTAATGAATAAAGCTTGATAGGTTCATCCTCTTTGATGTTCATTTTAGTGAGAGAAAAAAATATTATTTCCTTCTTATTATTAACTTAGTTGGCTCTTGCACACAGAATGAAATACATCCTGATATTAGTCTAGTCACACTGGCACTTATGGCTTATAATTAGAGAAGTGTGAAAAATGTATTTTTCAGTTTGCAAGAAATTATACATTTTAAAATAAAGTTGAACCAAATTTTAAAATAGTGAATCAAAAGTAAAAATAGAGAGAAATGTTTGCCAAAGAAAAGAAAATGGTTCATACTGACAACATCAGAATTTTTTTCAGCTATTTTTATTATTGCTAAATTACAATTCAAGGACATTTTAAAATGAAAAGTCATTTGGAATCAAATTTTCAACATGAAATGTTTCAATGTTTTTAATTTTTTTTTCCATTGAAACTATTTGGCAAAACTAATATGAACTTTGATATTGCTGAATCTGCATCTTTTGACCAAAAAAAAAAAAAAAAGCGAGTCAAAATATTTTGCCCTGGTCTCCTTGCAGCACTTATTGCCAGTTTTTAAACACTTTGAGGTTTAACTTTCTCTAGGTCTTGCAATGCTTAAAATACAAAAACCTCCACTTACAGGGGCATAAGAACTACGTGACTGCTCTGTTATAGGAGAACTAACAAACAGCTGCAGTTCCCTGAAAAATAAGAAGTGAATCACTTTACTCCTTCTCCTTCCTTGGAGCTCAATTAAAAACATAATTCTTCTCCTCGTTGCCTTCCTTTGTATATTATGTCCTGATATTTGGTCATTTTTATCTCCTTTCTACTGTACGACAGTGAAATATGACTGTACTGCTGATGAGAGAGTAAATTGTGCAGCCCAAGGCATACAACAGGTACTTTCTTCTGGCACTGAGCATCTGACCTACATTTTTAAAGTACCAGGCAGGTCAAATTACCCTATTACCTCCTGCGTATTCGAACTGTAGCTAAGATACAGTAGCACCAGTCTATGTTCCTGACCTCTATCTTTCAAGCTTTTAATGTTCCTGGTTTCTGAATGTTGTCTTGCAGTTTTAATTAATTGTTCCAGCTGTAAGATTTATCTTTATGAAACAATAAATACATTATGTATATGATTGTGATTTCCTACAGGCACAGGTAATTGAATTATAAAGTTCCAGTAATTTGACTTATTAAGTTCCTTTTCAACATCTACATATATGGGTTGAGGGCTATACAATAGTATTGTTTCCCCCTAAAATGTTGAAGAAAATTCTGTTTCAGTTTTTTTTTACTTCCTTTTGCTTAGCAATCATTTCAGGGAAATTTTGGGGATGTAAGTAGCACTTGGCTATTTACATAGGAAGCTATGGTACAGCGATTGGACATAGGGCTGTGCATCAGAGGACTGAGTACTAGACGTGAGTCCTCTACTGATTTGCTCTGTGAACTTCATCATATTTCTAAACTGTACTGTATGCCTGAGTATGTGAAATAGCAATGTCCACTCACCTTTACAAAGCACTTGAAATGTATGCATAAAAATGCTACATAAATGCAAAGATTTCTAAATTATAATAAATGACTCTTCTGAGTTTTCAGATTTGGTTGCACTGCATAACGATGTACCTGGGGAACTAGATGCATGATTTTGACAAGGCAATGATGGTGTCGTCAAAAATTTGTAATTGACTACATGTAACTTGGAACCTATTTATGTGTAGCCCCTACAGATTTCATTTATATCATTAATGATAGTGTTTCTGAAAATCACAATAAAAGGAACATTTCAAACATATAGTGTGATAGGAATGAATGCAGTGTCTGGCTATTCAGTTATTATTATTATTATTATTATTATTATTATTATTATTCCTCTCTATTGCATGCCATTACAAAATTTTCCTAACACCGTTCTAATGCAAAGTCTAGTATGCATGATCAGAGATGTTTTAAAAATCTATCTTGAATAATTCAAAATGCTAAGTGTGTTCAGAAATGAATTGTATTCTTTGCAGTAAAAAGCCTCATGCAAAACTGAACATCTGCTACAAGTATAAAGCAATCATTGGGGCTAATCACCTTTTTTATTAATCCTGTATTTTTAATTAAAAAAGATCAGAGAACTAGCTCACATTCATAAGGTGAGACATTCTTCTAGATAATATTCCAGAATATCCAATATTATTGTATGGTAAGACTGAACTGATACCATTAGCAAGAACAAATATGTCAAACCAACCTGATAGTTTTCTATGACGGAGTAACAAGCGTTGTGGATAGAGAGGAAATGGTAAATGTGGTATATCTAGACTTTAGTAAGGCTTTTGATATGGTCTCACATCACCTTGTCATTAACAACTAGGGCTATGTCTACACTTGCACTTTTAAGTCGACTTAGTGTGTCTACACTTAAAATTAAAGTTGACTTAAAGGGGAACTTACAAAGTCGACCTAGAGTGTCCACACTGGATGCTCTAGTCGACTTTGTGGGGCTAGGGGGACCTTGGGCAGGTCCACGGTGGCAGGGGGGGCACCCCTTGTGTGCAATGGGGCAAATGGGGACAGGGACCCTGGCACGGCATGTGGGCAGGGTGTGACGTTGTCTGGATTTAGGGAAGCATTTATGATATTATTTTCAATGGATATCTCATAAATGCTATAATCCATTGGAACTATGTCATGTTTGGTATCAATAGAAAGGTAGTAATTTGCTGGGAATGATTATATAGTTTATGTCTAGGAATTCTATTTCGTTTAGAAGTTAAAATTTGGTGTTATATCTATACTTTAACTTATGTTAAAACCATTGTGTCCTTAATGTTTAGGAATGTACCAGGACAATGGCCCAGGAAGTTACCTCATGAGCCATTAAGGACATAAGAATACAACCATTGTGTCCTTAATGGCTCATCAGGTAACTCCCTGGGACCATTGTCCTGGCACATTCCTAAACATTAAGGACACAATGGTATTAACTTAAGTTAAAGTATAGATATAACATCAAATTCTAACTTCTAATCAAAATAGAATTCCTAGACATAAACTATATAATCATTCCCAGCAAATTACTACCTTTCTATTGATACCAAACATGATAGAGTTCCTATGGATTATAGCATTTATGAGATATCCATTGAAAATATCATAAATGCTTCCCTAAATCCAGACAGTGTCACACCCTGCCCACATGCCCTGCCTTTTGGGGGGCATGCCAGGCTCCCCCTGTGCCCCCCCAGCAGGGAGGGCATTAATGTAGTCCTGGGTTCGCCCTAAGTCGATTTAGGGCTACCCCAAGGCTACACTGGCTTAATTTGACTTTAAAAAGTCGAATTAAGCCTTAGGTCGAGTAGAAAGGTGGTTTAATAAAGTTGACTTAATTTTCATTAAGTTGACTTTATTTTCATTAAGTCGACTTAAGCAAGCTGCTTAAGTCGACTTAAGGAAAGTGTAGTGTAGACGCAGGGCCAATTAAGTTGACTTAAGTCAAGCTTAAGTCGACTTAATTTACCAGTGTAGATGCAGCCTAGGGTAGTACAACCTGTATGGAGCCACTATAAGATTGGTGAAAAACTGGTTGGATAACCTCTCCCACAGAGTTGTTATCAATGGTTCACAGTCATGCTGGAAGGGCATAATGAGCAGGGTACCACAGGAATCGGTTCTAGGTCCTGTTCTGTTCAGTATTTTCATTAATGATTTAGATGATGACATACAGAGTACACTTATAAAGTTTGTCAATGATACCAAGCTGGGAGGGGTTGCAAGTGCTTTGGAGAATAGGATCACATTTCAAAATGATTTGGACAAACTGGTGAAATGGTTTAAGGTTAATAAGATGAAGTTCAATAAAGACAAGTGCAAAGTACTCCACTTCGAAAAGAACAATCCATTGCACACATACAAAATGGGCAATGACTGCCTAGGAAGGAATACTGCGGAAAGGGATCTGGGTGTCACAGTGGACCACAAGCTAGATATGAGTCAACAGTGTAATACAGGACTATTATAAGTAAGACATGAGAAGTAATTCTTCCACTCTAATCCGCCCTGATTAGGCCTCAGCTGAAGTTCCGTATGCAGAGTCCCCTCCATGCTGCTATGTCCTGCAGCCTATGCAGCCTTTTTGACAATTCTGGAGTTAGCTGGTCCATGGCCAGGAAATGGAGGCAACGTGGAACAGTCCAAATATACCCTGTACATTTCACTCCACTCTTGATCAACTGCAGTTCATGTGAGCAAAGGTGCTTGAAGAACCAAGAAGACCAGGAACACAAGTGAGATACTGTCCCTGGAATAGTGAAATTGATATGGTGGTAGTGTATATAGTTTGAACTTTTGTCATTTGATTTCTTAGGATATGTTTAAACTAGAACGGTTAACTTATAGACACCACAGTAATTTTTGTGGTGGTGAATATCCACATTAGCCTCCTTAGGTTCGTAGTGCACATCCTCATGAGGGCCATTTCCACCGATCTAAGAGGGGCAGACTGGGAAGCTGCCCTCCCCCCTCCAATTCCGCACCAGGAGCAAAGGGAAGCCATTCAGGGCTTCTTGTCTTATGGAGTGGAATCTAGCTGCCCAACTTCTGATTTGCCCCAACTGCTCCACACCGGGAGCTGGGCAGCTTTGTCAATTTCATTGCTTATGGAGTAGGTTCTTGGAAGGGAGTGGGGGTACGAGGAGGTTGTCAACAAGTCTTCGTGCTCCAGCTCCCAGCTGGGAGCAGGCTATATTCCCACTCTGGCTCTTAGAGCTCTAGCTGCCTGGTTTTCTTGTCAATTTCATGGTTCCTCACATTGTGCAGCACACCACCGTTAACTATAATTCAGATGGCATTGACAACATGGGAGTTGTTCTGGAGACAGTGTCATTTGGATTTCAATCTGACAAATGGACATTCTACTATCATTCTATATCACTGAGCATGTAGTTAAACTCCACCCCAGCCGCCCCCCTGCCCCCCTCCCCCAAGGTCTTCTGAGTTGATAACACAATTTCTTAAACCATAGCACTGGTTGACTGAGATTTGCGGTAATTCTCAAATTTGACCTGCTGGTTGGACTGTTAGTTTCTCCAGACAAGCTGCAGCTGGGTCCTTAGGAGAATGTATCATGACACTGATCGATTGTCCCCCTTGGAGCTTTATGAACTGGTTTTGTACTGGACGTGGAATTTGTGCTGAAGCAGAATTTTGGTGGTGTTTTAGAGGCAGTCCACTACATCCAGCTGGGCAACCACAAACCAGAACACTCAGTGTTCAGGACTGCAAAATAATTCAACTTCCTGGAGGTCTTCATTCCTGGAACATCATTGATAAAAATGCTGTGGCTTGGCTTGACCAGACTGCATATGACAAATAAAGAATGTGCTCCTTGTGGAGGGCAAACTATGGACATATTAATCCACCTGAAAGCCCCAGCACAGTTTTGGAAGCCCATTCTCTCAAATCTATGGATTCTTTTAGGGACAATTTTAATGGCCACCACGTTTTGGTAAACTACAGTCCTGATTACCTCACAGTTGATTTGGCCTCACCAAAGTTGTTTCCACAGACCAGAACCAGTTTTAAGATGGCCACAGTGATCTGTTACTCAACCAGCATTGCTGCCCTCATGCATGAGTCCTGATGCTGGAGGGTTAGGGCAAGCTGCATAATGGGTCTCCAGGAACATCTGTTTCTTCATGTAAAAATTCCATAGTCACTAATGATCAACACAGGTCCACATGATGATGTGATCCTGCCAGTCTCTGATTGTAGCTCTGCTCCAGTAGGGTCACTCTGCACATGGGGAATCTGAAGTTATGGACACTGACATGAGCAGCATCAGGTGTATTGCAGATGCAATGTCTGTACTCCCTTTTGAGAGTTGTCTTTGTCAAGACAAATACTTGACAAAATTGCTATTACTACTGTGAGCAATCTTATTAACTTCAGCTGAGCTACCCATGTAAGTAAAAATATTGATCATATATGAGCTTGAAAGATCAATCTCTCAATTTCCATTTAGTTTCAATTTTTTAATGGTGAGAGTAATCAACCATAGAAACAATTTAGCAAGGGTGGTAGTGGATTCTCCATCATTGACAACCTGACAACCTATAAATGAAGATTTTTGGGCATGTTGAAAGATATGTTCTAATAATTATTTTGAGGAAGTTCTATGATCTTTTTTTTTATATACAAAAGGGCAGACTATATGATCACTATGGTCCCTTCTGGCCTTGGAATATATGAATCTGTAAAAATATATATATATATAATTCCTCTTCACTTCCTTCCTTAAACTATGCTTATTGTGCTACAATGAACTGTTAAACACCTGTGGCTTTTCAGCTTAAAGGTATATTTATTTCAGAACTGGGAGACAGGATCGCTTATTTATCTCATACGTTCTGAAGATGAACAAATATTTGTAAGCTGCTTGTAATTTTATCCAAAATAGGATTGAATTGTTATCCTATTACAATACCATAATTACCTATATAGAGGAACAAACTATCCAGAGTCTGGTTATCTGACAGTGTTTTAGTTCTGTATCATGAGAGATACTTCAATTGGAACCAATTGATAACAGAGAGTTACACAGAAAACCATAGAAAAGAGTGGTCTTGGTCCTAAAACACAAAGGGCCAAATTCTGCTCTTAGTTACACTGATGAAGATGCAATAAATCCACTGACTTCAATGTAGTTACTTCAAATGTATGCCATTGTAAACAAAATAAAAAACTGGTCATGCATGGAATTTTTCATTTTCTGGAATATAAATATCAAACTAATATATAATATGTTTTTCAGAAAGCAATTTGCAAATGATTCAATAATTATTAAATACTGTAGGCAGATTTATTTTGGAAATGGTAGAACTGTGCTTGGTAGAACACAAATACAATTTAATGCTTTGCAGTCAGAATTTATATAGATGAGTTACTCTGAGGTTAAGAAATGAGAACTTCTCCACCTCAAATGTAGTGTATTAATTTGATCTCTTGTTATTTGATAGCTTTTGTGAATGGAATTGAAAATGTTTTATATTTCATCAATATGGAATGAATAAACATAGAATAGTGACAGTTCATGAACAAAACAAAACTGTGTATTTCAAAAGCCCCTCTTGAACTTCTACAACAGCATGATTCCAGCTTTGTCCATTAGACCTGTGTCCATTTCTAAGATCTATGCCTGTTTTATACTGGCTAGCACATTATCTAGTGATGTCTGGCTATTTTTCCATCAGGTTGGATAGAAGGTTGGTTTCCCGCACTGCAACATGGCGAACACAAGGGTAATAATTAAAATGAAGAACAGTTCCACTCTGAAATAAGACTATACTATAGAAAAATGGAACCGTTTTTACATAGCATATATGCTCCTCATTTGTGTTCAGAGTTATATCTGATTATGTAGAGGTTAGGGGCTGAAAATAGATCACTCAGAGCCTCACAGAAGCCAATAAAGCCTATAATGATACATTCATAGGACCCCGTTCTTAAGGCCAGATTTTAAAGATATTTAGGTTCCTAACATTGTAGATAGGTGTTTCTGAAATCCCCTCTAAGCATCTAATTCCCACTGAAATCAGTGGGAGTTAGGTGCCTAGGCAAGTGCTTTTGAAGGTCCCATTAGGCATTTATCATCACCTTTAGCTCCCAGATACCTTTGAATAATTGGCCCTATGTAAGAAAAATAAATTGTAATGTTTTCTACTTTCTTTAAACCTACACAAACATCATAGATTTGAGACTGAGTCTCATATCATTCCTCTTCAGACATCACCAACAAAATGATTTATTAAATCCAAGTTACAGAGTAAATCATTTGACAGTTATGCAACTATACTAAAAATAATGGGGCTGCACAAATAAAGATAAGCTTGGGTCTACAGAATTATTATTATTAATGTTGCAGGAGTGTTGATAATGTATGGAAGAACACACAATCACTTACCATCTGCAGTTTCAGACTGACATTCAGTATAAATATCCTTTTACATAGTAACTTTAAAATGTTTGATCTGAAGGTCACTGACATACTTAACATAGAACTACAGTATGCCATTGTTTATAATCACTTTTCACAGAGAAACTGCAACTTATCAGTACATAAAGGTCCAGCTAGTCCTATTGCTATTGTGTTTCACTTATGATAATTGGAACTTTTTATTTCTAAATGGCACATTTCATAAATATTGACAGAATTAGTATTCCTGCTAACACATTCTGGGATGCATTAGTGGAAGTGTTATATGCAGATATGGGAAGTAGCTCTTTCGATACACTCCATGCTGATTAGACCTTAATTGGAATATTATGTTCAGCTTTGGATGTCACATTTCGAGAAAGATGAGGACAAATTGGAGACTGTCCAGAGAAGATCAACACAAATGATTAAAGGTCTAGAAAACATGACCTATGAGGGTAGGTTTAAAAAATTGGTTTTGTTTAATCTGGAGAAGACTGAGGGAGACATACATAATAAATAGTAGTTCTTGTGTGCATAAAAGATTGTTACAAGAAGGAAGGAGAAAAAAAATGTTTTTGATAACCTAAGAGGATGGGACAACGGGCACTGGGTTTAAATTGTAACAAGGGCAGGTTAGTTTGGACAGTAGGAAAAATGTCCTAAGAGCCAGGGTAGTTATGCACTACTGTCAGGCAAGTTAAAAAAATGAAAATAATTACCAATGGAGGTTGTGGAATTTCCATCCTTGGAGATTTTTAAGAACAGGTTGGGATAGTCTGAAAATGCTTAGTCTTGCTTTGAGTGCAGGTGACTGGACTAGAAGACTGTTCAATGTTCCTTCAAGTCCTATGATTCCATTAATAATATTAACTGAGGAGAAAGAGAGAGAGAGAGAGAGGGTGCATCTACAATTAGAAACTAAGTCAACTTAAGTAGGCTTAAATTGACTTAATTTACTCTATGTCTATACTGGGCTTTCCTTAATTCAACTTAAGCTGCTCCTGAAGACGAATTAAGGAAAAACTAGTTCGAATTAACAACACCTCATTTAAATTCGAACTAGAGCTTAAGTCGACTTCAGTTGACTTAAGTCAATGTGGATGCCCTAAGTCAACTTGGTTGACCTAGGGTGGGGGGGATAAGGGAGCCCTGCATGGCTCCCTGGCAGAAGAGAGCCACCATGGCTCCCTTGTCCCTGGAGAGCCCCTGTTCCATTCTCCCCAGACCCGTGGCTTCCCTGCCAGAGGAGCCGCAGTCCCGGGGAGAAGGGTTCCCTAGCCAGGGTTCCAGCGGGATGGGATCCCCCGTTGGAACCCTGGCTGGAGAGCCCCGGGGTCTCCCTTCTTCCCTGAGACCGGGAAGCCACCAGCCCCGAGTGGTCATAGGGAGAAAGGAGCGTGGTGCTCCCTTCTGGCCGGGACAATGGGGTCGGCACTCCAGCAGATAGGGGAACCCCTGAGTACAGGCTGCGGCTCCATTCTGGCTGGGACCCGAGCGGTCCCAGCCAGAAGGGATCCCCCAGCTCTGTTCTCCCTGGGACCCACGGGGTCCAGGCAAGAAGGGAGCGCACTCCAGCCAACACGGGATCCCTGGGGTTTCCCCTGTCAGCTGGAGCACGGGGCTGGTAATTGCCAGCTCCATACTTCAGCTGACAGGAAACCCCGGGGATTCCCTGTTGGCTGGAGGCCTGTGCTGGCATGGCCCTCCTGCTGATAGGGGATGCCCGGGGTTTCCATGTCAGCCGGAGGACCAGAAATTGTTCAGTCCCAGAGAGAAGCCAGAAGGGACCCCGTGCCCCTTTCTCCCTGGGACTGAGTGGTCCCAAGGAGGAGGGAGCCAGGAGAGCCAGTGGCGGTTTGCTGGTCTCTGGGAGAACCAGCCCTGCGGAGGCTCCCTTGTCCCCCCACCCTAGGTCGACAAAGTCGACTTAGGGCATCTACACTGGCTAAGTCATCTTAATAAAGTCGACTTAAACACTAGTTTGAATTATAACCAGGTGTTATTAATTTGAACTAGCTTTTCCTTAATTCAACTAAAGGAGCAGCTTAAGTCGAATTAAGGAAAGCCTAGTGTAGATGTGGAGTAAATTAAGTCAATTTAAGAGTGCTTAAATCAACTTAATTTACAAGGGTAGATGCACCCCATGTTACCTCTTTCCCTCACAAATAAAGCAATACCTGTTTAAGTTGCTTTGTGAAGAATCCTGGCCAGTTTCAGTTGCTGTCTAGCTTCTCCCTACAGTTTCCCCCCTCCCCCGCCCAAAGGCTGTTATTTCCCTCCAAATTATGGAGATTCATTGTAGTAACTTTATCAGAATAACACGTTAGTGAATATTGGACATGACTCAAAACACAGTATAATCAAATTAACCATGGACTTTTACTCTATCGGAAGGGGCAGATGAAAATAAGAGGGTGAATATATGATTATAAGACTCAACAAGGGAGTTAGGGAAAGTAAAAGGCTAATTGCCTTTTCAATGTTACAATGAGTATTGTGTTATAGTAGGATTACCTGTTCGTATGCTGCATAAATTGAAAAATAATATAATCTTCACTATATATGCTGTTCAATTAATGTGCATAATAACTTATGTTAGGTAGTATTTCTTTTATTTTCATTTGTACTGGTAAATCAATACTTCATCATATTATTAATTAAAATACAAAGACAAGTTCTGCTGTCCCTGACATCCCTGCATCCCTTGGTTTCCATGATGGTTGCAGAGCTGCAACTGAAGGCAAAATGTGACTTATACAGTATGATTATCCTACTGTTGACAGTGGCCTTCAAGAATGAGCTTTGCATGTCTAGTAAGGAAAATATGATATGCTTTGCTAGAGCTCATGCTCCATCATGGAAATGACTCAAAACACAGTCTTCATTCAAAATTCCAGGTGTGAAACAGTGAGGATGATACCATCTTATCCTTACTGCATCCTCCTATATAGGAGAAAAACATTTTCCAGCTCAGTTTAAGGCTATCAATATTGGTTAACTCATTTCTACATTTTTATGTGAAACCAACCCCCAGAATTTTCTGACTGCATTATAATAGGTTAGTTGTACACATGTGTGCAGAGATGGGTCTTTGCCTCAAAAGAATGTGACTTTAATATTCAGGCTATTGCCATTATCATTGTTCATTCATTATCTTTTACCTTTTTCTACATTATCTGTGTTTTCTATAGAATTGTTCTGTATCACAGCACCATTTCATTTCATACAATACCATTATGATCAAATAGATAATTTTAAAGAGAAAAGGCTATATTTCTATGTCAAATCATGCAAGGTGAAATTAATCCATTTACAGAGGGACTGCACAGTCTCCGTACTACTTAACTTCTATCGGACCCTTATTTTGAAAGTTACTTTCTAAGATAGTTGCACGTTCCCTGTCACCTTATTATAGTGCCTGAGCATACTGCCATTTTAATATATATTTACATCAGAACACCACATGAGGTAAGGAAGTTCTATTATGCCCACTTTTTATGGGTAGGAAATTGAGGCACATAGGCTGCATCTACACTGGTAAATTAAGTTGATTTAAGCTTGGCTTAAGTCGACTTAATTTGCCCTGTGTCTACACTACACTTTGCTTAAGTCGACTTAAGCAGCTTGCTTAAGTCGACTTAAGCAAAATAAAGTCAACTTAATGAAAATTAAGTCAACCTTATTAAACCTAGATTTAAGTAGACTTAAGGGGGAGCCTGGCATGCCCCCCAAAGGGCAGGGAAGAGCCCTGTGTGTGATGCTGTCTGGATTTAGGGACGCATTTATGATATTATTTTCAATGGATATCTCATAAATGCTATAATTCATAGGAACTATGTCATGTTTGGTATCAATAGAAAGGTAGTAATTTGCTGGGAATGATTATATAGTTTATGTCTAGGAATTCTATTTCAATTAGAAGTTAGTAATTTGATGTTACATCTATACTTTAACTTATGTTATTTTATGGAAATGTCTGAGATAGGCATCTGTGTCAAACCATTGTCTCCTTAATGTTTAGGAATTTTCCAGGTAGAATGGTCCCAGAGAGTATCCTGATGAGCCATTAATGACGTAAGGAATACAACCATTGTGTCCTTAATGGCTCGTCAGTGTACTCCCTGGGACCATATCACCTGGCAGATCCCTTAACATTAAGGAGACAATGGTTTGACACAGACACCTCTCTCAGACATTTCCGTAAAATAGCATAAGTGAAACTATAGATATAACATCAAATTACTAACTTCTAATTGAAATAGAATTCCTAGACATAAACTACTATATAATCATTCCCAGAAAATTACTACCTTTCTATTGATACCAAACATGACATAGTTCCTATGGATTATAGCATTTATGAGATATCCATTGAAAATAATATCATAAATGCGTCCCTAAATCCAGACAGCATCACACACAGGGCTCTGCCCTGCCAGGGTCCCTGTCACCCTTTGCCCCATTGCACACAGGGGGTACCCCACTGCCACCATGGACCTGCCCAAGGTCCCCCTAGCCCCACAAAGTCGACCTAGAGCATCCAGTGTGGACACTCTAAGTCGACTTTGTAAGTTCCCCTTTAAGTCGACTTTAATTTTAAGTGTAGACACACTAAGTTGACTTAACTAAGTCGACTTAAATGTGCAAGTGTAGACGTAGCCATACAGACTATAGTGTCTTACCTAACATAACACAGAAAGTGTGTAGGAGAGCAGGGACTTGAACACAGGTCTCCCAAATTGTAGACCCTAGCCAGCAGACCACTCTTTTTCTCATACAGCTATCTGCTGCAGTGGTGAATAGGCTTCTTACTGACACTCTAAACAGGCATGAATTTTATCCAGTTAGATTCCATTCAGTTTAGGGTGACAGTTCGTGTTAAATTACAAATAATTAAATATATTTTAACCCACAAATCTTACAGCAGTTTATTAGCCTGATTCTGATATCATTTATCCTGCTCTAAATCAGAAATAATGCCTGTGAAATAAAGATTACAATGAGTCCCTCAGCTTTCTCCATGTAAATCACTTGTATACAAAACAGATATTCATATGATAGGAGGGTAGACTGTATAATAAATTAGATCATATGATGAATCATACAGTGAACGGGTGTGACAGTACTTGATTTTTCTTCATCTTCTTAAAATTGTTTTTTAATTATTCATAAAGATGAAGAACAACAGCCTAACAAGAAATCATCAAAGGCTGAGATTTACAATGATTAAGAAGATGCATTATGGTATGTAATATTTCTTTATATAGATGTCTATTTCTAATACTGCATGTTTTCAATTCCCTTTAGAGATGGGGGAAGCCTAATGGGCATTCAGATCTTTGCTGTGCTTATGAACCACTGAAAAATGAGAAAAAAACTACAAGTGTTATATCAGAATGCTAGTATGAAACACAAATTGTTGAATCGGTGACATCTCATCTGGTAAGGAATTAGTTTAATTAGCAGAATCCCTGAAAGTATTCTAAATATTACTTGTTTGAAATTAACACATTTATTTAAATAGACATTGTGTAGATATCATGGTCTAACAACTTGTTGCCTGTGTGGTTCACTTGGGGATAATTAGAAGTGAACAAAGGTCAAGGTTTTAAAACCTTGTGGAATCTGCAAGATTTTAAGCAAATTGATTTAGTAATTT
Source organism: Pelusios castaneus (assembly GCA_007922175.1). Taxonomy (NCBI): domain Eukaryota; kingdom Metazoa; phylum Chordata; order Testudines; family Pelomedusidae; genus Pelusios; species Pelusios castaneus. The sequence continues at coordinate 3,602,294 of ML686006.1, read as the reverse complement.
TTTCATGTTATATTTATCTATGTGTCCTGAGAAACCCAATGAACTTGATCCTGAAATGGATGTCATTGGGGCTCTGTGCAGGCATAGAAGCCACCTTGGAAACAGTCTACTGCTGAGTCAGGATCTATAATTCTCATACAAAAAGTAGTTAACAGTAGGTCTGAACCTGCTCAGATTACAGCTGCTTTACAAAGATTTAAATAGAGTTACTTTTTATTTTCATCTTTAGAAATTAGATTAGAATTAGACCACATTGGTCTTCAGGTACATATTTGTCCAAATTCCAGATGAAATGCAGACATTAAGGCCTGGTCTACACTACAAAGTTAGGTTGATGGAATATGATCCATTCTGCCAACCTAAATTCCCAGAAACTTTGGCTTAATAAAACCAACTGTGTGAGAAGCGCATCTCTGAAGTCGAATTGGATGAGTTGAATGAGGAGCAGTGTTCTGCTGTCACTGCTCTGGATATTTGCACTCTGTTGCACTACAGTGATATACACAGGAAATAGCTCCTCCCATCCAGGAAAATTTTGAATACCCGTTTCCTGACTGGTCGGTGGAAGAGAGCTTGGCTGTAGAAATGATCATGGTGACTCTTTGTCCCAAACATGCTCCAGTCTGGCAATAACCTGAGATCTTGGATCTCATAGGCTCATAGACTTTAAGGTCAGAAGGGACCAGTACGATCATTTAGTCTAACTTCCTGCAAAATGTAGGCCTCAAGACCTCACCCACCCACTCCAGCAATAGGCCACTAACCTATGACTCAGTTATTTACCTCCTTAAATCATGATTTAAGGACTTTAAGATACAGAAAATTCACCGGTAGGTGAGCCATGCCCTGTGCTACAGAGGAAGGCGAAAAACCCCCAGAGCCCAAGCCAATCAACCTGGGGGAAAGTTCCTTCCTGACCCCAACTATAGAGATCAGTTAAATCCTGAGCATGTGGGCAAGTCTCAACAGCCAGTTACCCAAGAAACAATTCTCTGTAATAACTCAGAACCCACCCCATGTTCTCTCCCCTCTTAGGCCACTTGTATATCCAACACCCGTAGCCAAATATCAGTCAATTTCCAAAATTGACTCATCCATCTGTGGGGAAAGAGTCTGTTCTGGCTCAGTCCCTTACTCACTATATTTAGTTGGCCATGCCAATCCATGCAATAGGTGCAGATTGGTATGTGTAGCTAATGTTAACTAGGGAAAATAAAGGGAAGTACTTTTTACATTACAACACTATTTTTCATTCATGGAATGAGCTAGCAATGGATACCTTGTGCTTTGCTTGCCTTACAGTGGATAACGTGGCCTTCAGTGCAGTGACCACTCCCATTAAAAAGCTGTCACAGATCAGAAGGCAGGAAAAAGGGACTTAGGATGACATGTTCAATGAGTTACTGAACACCCCTGTGTCTGCTGACATGGTGCAAAGAGCCTGGAGGATTCACTGTCTGAAAAAGTGAACATGAACATGGAGAACAGGAAAGCAGTCCAGAGGCATGAGCATGCAATGTAGAAGGAGATGCTGTATTCAAAGAGGAATCAATCAGACGTTATGGTGTCTGTTTGAGCTTCAGGAAGAACAGTGGCAGGATAGACTCCCTCTTCAGCCCCTGCAAAACTATCAGCAACAAGCACACTCTTTCCAAACTCCCAGCCCCAAGCATTTTAGGATGATATTGAGCAGGGTGCAGTATGTGCTCCACTCGACATCAGTTGATGGCAGCAGGAAGATGTGGCACTCTCTGTAAGAACTGGGAATGTGAGATTTGTGCTATTTGTACTGATAACCTTTGTTTTATATTTCCTAACGGCTCCATAAGAATGCTTGCCTAATGTTAACTTAGTTTCCTTTCCCTCCGCTGTTAATGATGAACAATAAAATTTTACTTCTTTAAAATTAATCACTCTTTATTTATTATAACATAGGGATGGGCAGTGAGGAAAGGCGAGGTGCAGAGACAGTGTTGCAAGGGTGAGAAATGGCATGAGAAGGCACAGCAAAGATAAATGACACCATTACTGTCTCTCATTATTAAAAAAGTTTTTCAATGCATCTTGGAGATGCAGTGCTTCGCAATTTGATCGCAGCATTGCACTGGTATATAGCTGCTTAAAGTTTGCGGCCAGTCTATCAGCCTCCATCACCCAACCCAATCCAATAGGAACAACTCCCCCTTTGTGTCACAGACATTATGGAGCACACAGAAGGCTGTTGGGATGTTGCTTCTACTCAGGTCTAACCTAGGGAGCGAACTGCACTAGCACATCTTTAAATGTCCAAAGGCACAATCCACACCATTCTGCACCTGCTGAGCCTATTATTAAACCACTCCTTATCACTGGCCAGGGTCCTGGTGTATGGCTTCATTAACCAGGGGAGCAAGAGTTAGGCAAGGCCTCCCAGGATCACTATTAGCATTTCAACATCATCAAAAGCTATATTTTTGTACAGGGAAGAAAGTCCCTGCTTGCATCTTTTTTTAACAGATCTGAGTTCCTAAAGGTACATGCATCATGAATCTTTCCAGATCACTCCCACATTGATGCTGGCGAAGCATCTTCTGTGATCCACAAGAGCCTGCAACACCAGGGAAAAGTATTCCTTTTGGTTTGTGTACTCTGTGGCAAGGTGGGTCCAGTGCTAAGATATGGATGCCATGTATCAGTCCATCACAGTTTAGGAACCCCATTGTGGCAAACCCACCCACTATGTTCTACACGTTTCCCAAAGTCACTACCCTTTGTAGAAGAAGTCAATTAATGGTCCTGCACACTTGCATCACAGCAATTCCCACAATGGATTCCTAAATGATTTCCAATTGACCAGTAGCAGTATGGCTAGCTTCTACGAAGCAATGGTCTCTTGCTTACATTACTAGCTTCTACAAAGCAATGGTCTCTTGCTTCTCCACTGTCAGAGCAGGTCTCAGGCAAGTATTCATGCACTTCAGGGCTGGGGATAGCTCTGTGCAAAGTTCCAGGAAAGTGTCCATACCCATCCAAAAGTTCTGCAGCCATTGCTCATCCTCCCATACCTTCATAATGATACGATCCCACCACTCAGTGCTTGTTTTCCTGAGACCAGAAACAGCACTCCACTGACTGCAGCTGTTGTATTACAGCCAGTAGCGACCAGGAATTGTTTTGTTCTATGTCTGGTAGCAGGGCAGCTTGAGTATCATCACAATTCTCCACAATGTGGCTTCTATTAAGTCTGCAAAATACTGAAGGATAAATCTTAAGATGTTTGTGATGCTCACAATGATAGTGCAGTGCTGAACAGGCTTTTCTCTGGTAATGTTATATGACCAGCAGAGACAGGGTTTCAAAAAATGGCATTAAAACTGTTTGTCTTTTTGTTTAGGACAAAAAGGGAGGGAGGCAAGGAGGATGTTGCATCACTGGAGGACCAAGATCTTCCCCAAAAGTCCCTGTAACCATTTACATTGTGGGAGAACTTCACACAGCACACTGTTTTGCTTATCATTATTAAAAACTTACTATGTAGCATACAGGATTGGGTTGGAAGAGGCAGGGCTGTGCTATAGTATTCTTAGAGCCCTATTGTCAGAGATAATTTCTGATTCTGTGGACAGAATTTCATGACCATAAATAATTGCAGCTATATTTTGCATTAGGAAAACCATACAGCAAGTGTGAAAAAATGGGATGGGAATGGGGGCTAATAGGCACCTATATAAGACAAAGTTCTGAACTTTGGGACTATTCCTACAAAATTGGGAAATCTGGTCATCCTATTTTGCACTTTTACATGACTAAATATATTAGCTCCTGCTAATCAGGGCATTAGAGGGTATTTGGATCACTGTTGAAGACAAAATACTTGGTCTAGGATGAATCTTGTGGGCTGACCAGTTAAGGCACTTCTTATGTTCTTATGAAATAAAAAATTACCCACCTTGACAACTTCACAAGCGGTAATACTTCTGTAGACAAGGCACCACTGGTAACCATAATTTTTACCATTCTGCCATTTAGATCTATTCTGAGGAGGGGTAGATTTTGTCATAAAAATGCAGGTGGTTGCACCAGACCTATAATCCCACTATTTCGACAAGTGGTAGAGCTTAACTGGTGTTAACAATGTTGGGAAAAAAATAATAATGAATTCACACTTCTTTTTACCTGTTTACTTTTCATGATTATATTTTCTCCTCCCTTTTCAACTGCGTTCTGCTTTAGTGCTCTGCAGACAGCTCTCACTGTCCAATTTGGTTTTATTATCAGTAAAATTCTTTCCACAAACAATAAATTCAGCAGCGTTTGTTGCCAGTGGCATACTTCAGAAGCTATTCTTGTTACCGCCCGAGGTCCCTGTCTAAGACTGCTCAGAGTTCTTCATCATTTTCTTTTCTCTAATTTGTTCTGTCTTCCTGTTTCATTCACTTATGAGACATACTCATCTCTTGATATGACTGCTGGAACTGGGTGTGACATCTCACGTGACACACTATAACATGTGACCAACAACAGAAAAAAGTTTGCATAGATTTCAAACCTCCCATGTTTCCAGAATAGATGTATGGAAGCAACTCTCTCACACACAAACATACATTTTGTAAAATATTTTCAATGCTACCAATAATAAACAGTTTGAGAAATAGGCAGTGTACAGCTATCATGCTTCCTCATACCAGTACTGGGCAGCCCAATGAAAATATTGTCAGGTGAAACGGTTTAGTAGAAATGACATATCAGTAGCAATGTATCAGTGCAGAACATTTCCTTTCCTTCAAGGTCAAGCCTTACTGGGATTTTGAAATATCAGAAATTCACCTAAAATACAAAATAAGAAAGCTGTTCCTTAACAGGTGACATCTTTCCTCCAAAGATCAGAAATACAATTCTGAGCCTAAGGAAACTATGAAATTTGTTAGACAAAAACATACACCAACTTTTTTGAAAATGTGCAACTGGAATTATTTTTATTTTGTATTATTATTTATTATTATTTGTATTACATAGAACCTAGAAGCCTTAGCCATGGACACTATTGTGCCGTATAAACACAGAGCAAAAAGATGGGCCCTACCCTGAAGGAGTTTGCAGATTAAATCCCTGAGTTTCCTAATATGCTTCCCTAACATTAATAATGAATTTGTCCGTAGGTCTCTTAACAAAACAGAAACATATAGAAGTGACAATAACTCTAAAAAACATTCTTAATAGATTATTTTCTCCTTTTAGTTCCCTCCCCAGGACAACATGACTTTGTATATTAGAGGGTTGATTTTTTTTGTTTGTTTTTATTTCTCATTTTCCCTAATGGAGATAGTACCCTATATGTTCATATCTTATTACTTAATTTTATTATTTGCTGTTTATTAAGAATGTTTTGGTTTTTTTTTTTTTTCTGTAAACCGGTCAACATCCAAGAGATTTAAGCAGCAGAGAATTAAACCAGAGATGGGAATTTTACTGATATGTTTCAAATGTGTTTGCCACTGGGGAGTGCAGCTTCATCTCCAATAGAATAACCTTACAAAAAAACAAAAATATGAAAAAGATCATGTACACAACCTTCATGCAGCATATGGATTTTATCATACTTCATCTTATACATATATAGAAGTACCAAGTTGTCTGGTATAATAACAGCATCAACTTGCTGAATGGAACTATGATTCTATTGTATTAAACATGGTGAGCTGCTTGAAAGGAATATGAGATGGTATTTTTTAACTACTGCACAAGAGACTGCACTCGGTTTAAGTCCCTAAAACAGCCCACAGCACTCAAACTGCATTCATTTAGTATTCCAAGTTACAGATTTCTCTTATGAAACAATGTACTGCATGGCATTATAACCTTGACCAGCTTCACATGCAGGAACATGGTTACAGGCTGCATACTGAAAGCAAGATAATTCATTCAGATACCTGCATTGCAGAGAGAGCAATCGTTTACTCCTCTGGAATCCTACAGCATTTAATGCTACCTCCCAGCCACGCAGTAAGCCAATTGTCAGAGGATCATATAAATCATTTCTCATGCCATACGCCAGAGACACAATTACCGTCAATGCTCAGTGCTGCAATTTTTGTCATCTTCTAGAACAAAAGATGCACTTTCTTTTGGGGGAGGAAGACAGAGAGTGCTTTGTCAGCTCTTTTGGTCATGAACCTTAAAGAATACACTCAGTTTAACAGTCTTAATATCTTTGCAGCACTATAAATAAGGATCTGTTTTCCCAAGGTAGACAATGTTTCTATACCAGATGCTGAAAAAATGAGAAAAAGAAAGGGAAAGCAAACAAAGGTAGTTCAAATTAGGCAAGCGCCAGCCTGACCTCTCTGACATTGAGGCCAGCCGTTTGCTATAAATTATTATTCCTGTGAAGAGGAGAGTTGTATTTGATAGGCACCAGGGTAATTTAGAGAAAGAAATTGTACGGCATCCTCTCTAGCTGCACAGGTGACCTTACTGCATATGAAATACAATGATTCTAACAGCAACCTGCCTTATTATGTTATTACTATTATGTAAGGACAAACTGAGCGCCTTAGCTACTGGCACTTGTTACTGGCATGAAACGATGCTGTGAGAGAAATTCACTCAAGGGTGACTTCCTGGGTTTAGATTTTTCTATTAAAGGATATCTGCTTTTTCTTTTTTTTTTTTTAAGCTGTAAACCCTTGCATTTTCTTTCCATGCAAAATAAGAGCCCTTGGCATCCTCTCCCCTTCCTGTACAACTTTGCCTGTCTGTATATCATTAAGGCCACTGTGCCAGGGATGTTCATTTTTATGTCCATATTTCAACTTTCCTCCCATGGGCTTCTTTGCTTGCTTTCCTATGGTGATGTCCCTTAGAGCAACAGGGTTTCACTACCTCTGCAGGCTTCCTAGGATTACAGCCCTGCAAATGTCAAATGTTGTTCCAGTGAAGCCCTATTAGCTCAGTGGTATTAATTTGCTTGGAACTTCTTTCTAGCTTTCTCTTCTCTTCCCCTCCCCCATCAAGTGTTAAGTGCTTGGCATATTTCCCAATCCCATATTAGTCATGCTAGAAACTGAATGAGAGTAGTCTCAATTGAGATGGTTCCACAAGCTGCCCAAGAGCCCTTATGTGGCCAACAGACCATACAGCTTCGATAATTTTGCTACAAATATAGCACTTATGGATGACAATGTAGTAATTGTGCATGTCAAGCAGCTTTTCTGGCAGCGTTATAATGAAGATCACTGTAAAGCTTTTCCTGAAGTAAACAAAAAACTTAAGGTTATTATTAAAACTTGTTGGGCTCCATGGACTTAGAAAGCTTTTGTGAAGCCAGCACTTTGTATGTTTAAATGCAAGCTGTAACAGATTTAGCTTTCTTAGAAGCATTACATTCTGGGCAGTATTTCTCCCAGTGAAGTATATGTCTGTCTGAGAATGGAAGAAAAATAAACAAACAAAAAAGAAAAAATTCCTTTCATCACTAAAGAAAAAACAAACAAATAAAAAGCCCAAGGAATTTTATGTAGAATACAAAAATGTCTGGAAACAAATTCTATAATCATGCCAATTAAACTTTAGAGAGAGACAGAGACTGTATATCTTCTCTGTACAATGAAGACATAAACCCATGAGTATATTGTATCTTAAAATCCATCCGGACTAACTAGAGGTGACTGAGAGCGGGCAAAATGAATATTTCTTTTTTTGTACATGGCATACGATAATTCAGCTGAGAAATGCTAATAAAAAACATTTAAGATTTTTTATTATAGCACCATTAAATTCCTTAAATGAGCAAGGGAGGAAACAAGAGGTCCTTTCTCGTCACTGGGGAAGGAAAGAGTCTGTTCCAGGTGATCTAGTCAGTTTTACAGAATCAATGGAAGGGAAGGACCTTTGGGGAGAACAAAAGAAATAAGAACCCTTGGATTCTGTAGGACCAATGTAGCAATAGATAAAGCCTTTTGTGTGAATTGATTCATACTAGAAAGAGCTTTTGGGGCCTGAGGAGTTTAAGGGTTTGGATCTAGCATAGTGGTTCCAAAACTGGGGGGCATGCCCCCCTAGGGGGGCATGAAGAAAATCCAAGGGGGAGGCACGAGGCTGTGAAATTTTCATAGTGAAAAATGTTTACATCGGGGAAACCTATTTGTGGTTATTTTTAATTGTACAATTATGAATTGAATTTTTGTTAAAAGAGAGTTGGATGATGGTAAAGGAGAAGTCGGGAGGTGTGAGAGTTTCTCAAAAATTAGAAAGGAGGTGTGATGCCAAAAAGTTTGCAAGCCTCTGATCTAGCATGATATGGAGGATGTACAAACATCAAGGCTACATTAAGATACATTTTTTTTTTTAAAAACGATACTTTCTAGCTCCTTTCTTTGTTAAAATACTGTAAGTAAAAAAGTGAACCAAAGTCATTTGTGAAGCTTCTGTTTGACTCTATTCAGGTGCTTACCCCTTACCCAGCACCTTCGTGTCTGTTCTATACAATGATGTATTAAGTGATATGACCAATCTGTGTCATGTGAGGTTCCAGGCTTCTCACCAGGGAACTATTTGCATGATGGTTTTAAGAAATTATGATCATGTGCTTTTACAACTAAAGTCCAAGCTAAAGAAGCATGCCTGAACATGGAACAGACAGTAGTGAGTCTGGATTTCATTTTTACTTCCTGTGGGAGTGAATCACAAGAAGGTCCTATATCCAGCATAAATGAGCATGTAAGGCTCACAAATAAAGGATGCTTGGAGCCAGGAGGGACATTTTTTTGAAGCGAGACAGCCCTTATGGTGGACATAAGAGAAAGGATGGTTCATGGGTTAGGATCTAGGGCTATGTCTGCACTTAAAAAGTTAAGTCGACTTAAGGGAACCTTTGGGGATAACCTGTCCGTGAAGCGTCGGGGAAGACAGCCACCAGGGGTCCCAGGACAGGGGAGCCTCTGGGGCTCCCTTGTCCCCAAGCCACCGCAGCCCTAGGTCGACTTAAAGAATTAAGTCAACCTGGGGCTTTCACACCATGTTAAGTCGACTTAATAAGGTCGACTTAGACCTTAAGTCAACCTAAGAGGCAGTAGTTATTAAGTCAACTTAAGGACGCCCTTAAGTCGACTTAATGAAAGCCCAGTGTGGACATGGAGTAATTTAGGTTGACTCTTTGTGACTTTGGGCAATTCACTTAGGAGCAGATTTTAAAGGTTATTAGACATCTAATGAGATTTCAAAAGCATGAAGGCACTTAACACATATTACAATCAGTGACTAGATGTATTTGAAGATCACATTGGATACCTAAATACCTTCATTTGGCCCTTAATCTGTCTCAACTCTCTATCTGTAAATCTGGGGATAATAGCATTCCTGTGCATCACAGGGGCATTGTAAGAATAAGTGCACAAAAGGTTGCAAGGTGCTCAGGGATTATGGTGATAGGGGACATATAAGTACCAGTCATTGATTGATAGAGGTTTAAAGGGGTGAGAGAGACTGAGATGAACAACAATCCCACTGCAGATTTCTGACCACCTCCTTTCACTCCATTCTTTCCCACACTGTTCCAACATTCCCCCTCACTTCTCCAACCCCCATTTACCCCAAATGCTTAGACTACCCTACTACTGCTCCAACTTCTCTGAGACACTCCGCTGTTCGCAAATATAGCTTGGAGAGGCCACGAATGGATGGGGAAGTACTTGGGCTGTGATAAGTCCATGCAATAGCTGCAGGAAGGAAGAGACAGGAAGGTGGAGGTATAGAATCCTTAACTCAAATTTGGGTCTAGTGGATGGGGAAGGGTCTCTACACATCTATCTGCAGCACGAGAGGCTCAGAGAGTTGTGAAGTGGCCTACTTATTCAGTGTGATGTTCTCAGTCCAATGAGAATACCTCATGAAAATGACTAAAGTCTGTCTCAGGGGATGTCCTCACAGGGCGGGGCAGTGCCAATGTTTGTCACCATGTACTATGCACCAACCATGCCTGTTCACAACTCTCATCCCAAAGAGGCAAGGACCCCCACCCCCTCCAGATTTCAGATCACATAGGGGGAAGTAATAGAGAGGGACTCACACCCTCCAGAAGGGCAGAGTTTCCAACTCACATGGTGAGAGAGAGCCCCACACCCCAAATAATTAGACACCTCCCAACTGATTATATGTTAAATCATTTTAATAGGGATAGCAGTTTAATTAATGCAGTGGTAATTTCCAGAGTCTCTTTTCTTTTATCCAAGATTGGCATTCTAGTTTGTATTTATTCAGTATTCTTGCATTGTTCCCATCCTGCTATCCACATTTTTTTCAAATGTAAGTCCCTTAGGCTATGTCTACACTTGTGAATTTCAGTCAACTTAGCATGTCCACACTTCAATTTTAAGTCGACTTAGGTGGGACCCTACAAAGTCAACCTAGAGCGTCCACACTGGATGCTTAGGTCGACTTGTAGGGGCTAGGAGGACCTTGGACTGGTCCATGGTGGTGGGGGGACACCCCTTGCCAAGTGCCAGGGGGCTCAGCCTTTGCCCCATTGTACCTGTGTACAATGGGGCAAAGGGGGACAGGGACCCTGGCAGGGCATAGGGGCAGGGTGGGCAGGGCTCTGCCCTGCCCTGTGGGGGGACATGCCAGACTCTCCCTGTGCCACCCTCCCTGGCAGGAAGGGCAGTGGTGGAGTCCTGGAGAGCCCTAAGTCGACTTAAAGTCGACTTAGGGCTACTCCAGGTCTACACTGGCTTAAGTCGACTTTAGAAAGTCGACTTAAACCAAAAGTCGAGTTAAAAGCAGGTTTAGTAAAGTCGACTTAATGTTCCTTAAGTTGACTTAAGCAGCTTGCTTAAGTCGACTTAATTTAAAAGTGTAGATGCACCCTTTGTACTCCAAATCCTTACCATCATATCAATCACACTTCGGTTGACCATATAGCAAATATTGAAAATCAGGGCACATTTTTTTTTTGGGGGGGGAAGGAAGTTCATATAATACAAAGCCCCTAATATTGGGATGCCTGATCACCCTAGTAATATTTTCAAAGGAGTTCCTAATTCTATTCTTGTTAAAAATAGCTACTTTACTAGGTAATCTTATTTATTTTTAAATTGTTCACATTCTTTACTTTAAAAATAAAAATAATTTTAAAAAATCCTATAAAAAAAGGACTTCATTATCTCAGTCATTTTGAATCAGCATTATTTTTCACCCTTCTCTTTTACTGTTGATCTGCTGTTTCCCTAATGCTTATTCATTTATTGTTTATATTTCTGTAATGGCATGGCCCAATTGTGTTAGGCACTGGGCAAACACAGAACTAAAGATGATCTTTGGCCTTAAGGGGTATAGAAGAGGAGACAACAAACAAACAGGAGTACATGAATGTACTAAGGCAATATTAGTGAGTATCAGTGCGTCTACACTTGTAAATTAAGTTGACTTAAGCTTTCTTAAGTCGACTTAATTTACTCTGCGTCTACACTACATTTTCCTTAAATTGACTTAAGCAGCTGCTTAAGTCGACTTAAGGAAAAAGTAAGTTGACTTTATAAAACCTCCTTTTAAATCGACTTGCTGCTTAAGTCAACTTTAGAAAGTCAACTTAAGCCAGTCGACTGAGACCCCTTCAGGGCTTCCCCACTGCCCTCCCTGCCAGGGTGGCTGGCACAGCCACAGCCTGGCATGTCCCCCCACAGGGCAGGGCAGAGCCTTGCCCACTCTGCCCCTATGCCTTGCCAGGTCCCTGTCCCCGTTTGCCCCATTGTACAAAAACTGAGCCACCTGGCACTTGGCAAGAGGTGCCCCCCCTGCCACCGTGGACCTGTCCCAGGTCCATCTAGCCCCTAGAAGTTGACCTATGCATCCAGTGTGGATGCTGTAGGTTGATTTTGTAGGGTCCTCTCAAAGTTGACTTAAAATTTAAGTGTGGACATGCTAAGTCGACTTAGCTAAGTTGACTTAAATTAATAAGTGTAGACATAGCCACTGACTGTCAGTGACCTCAGCACACAGGCTGCTTAACTACTGTCAAGTTTTTGTAGGCATCATGGAAACAGAATATATTCAGGAAGGTCATGAGTGATAATGTATTAAGTTTGCAAAGTTTATTGAGTGTTCCACCTAAGCATGAAAGCAGCATGAGAAAAAAGCATGTTGGTGCTTGTTTAAAAATGTAACTAGTGGGTTATGTGGGCTGATATGATGGGCTTACTGAAATGGCCATTTAACATTACAATAGTGAAAAAGAAATGACAGATGGTGTGGGGTATACTCTGACGAGCCTTGAAAGTATATTTTGTGCAATAAAGAAGGGGGATGTGATCAAGGTGTGACCGGGGCCTCCTGGGATACCCTCCTGGACGTGCAAAAATCAGGGCAAGCTGCAAAACCGGGAGCCAAACTCCCCACACACTGATGGGTGGTACTTAAACCAGTCTCCCTATCAGTCACAACCAGGCTTCTGGTTCCCTACACTGGGTACCAAGAAATCTGCCCAAAATAGATACAGCCCCCTTTATTGCACTCCAGCTCCTCTGGCTCCCACCTAGCCACACGGTCCCTTAAAGATATAGGTTCTCCTTACCCCAAAGGGCCAGCCACAGCACACCGAACAGTATAGGTTTGGACCTTACTCTAAATACCATACTGGTAGCCAATCCTTTAGTAACTACAACTAAAGGTTTAATATAAGAAGAAAAGAAGCAAAATATGAGAGATGTTAAAGGGTCAGAACGAATCACATTCATACAAGTGATTTAAAGTTCATGAAAAGCAGTTTGCAGGCTTGTTCCTCTGGAGTTTGCAGGCTTGTTCCTCTGGTAAACATCCAGCATCAGAGTGGGCCTCAATCCTTTGTTCAGTCTCAGACGAATAGTTCCAGAGATGGGTGTTGGCTGTAGCCTGGGGACTTGAGAGCAAGATGGAGTCGGGACTGCTGCCTTTTATCACCTTTGGCCTTCTCCATCCTGTGTGCAGTTCTCTCCAATCAAACTGGAGTTGAGTCACATGTTCAAGTCCTAGTGGCTCAACAGGTTTTCTCCTTCGGCCCATTATACTGGGGAGCTTCCTTAATGGGCCATTAAAGGGACAATGGCTAGGTAGACATTCAGTCTGGGGAATTTCCTCAGACTCACACAAGTTAAAATATAAATATGACAATCATATTCCTAACTTCCAATACTAACACAATTCCTGCACATAACCTACACCATCATTCCCAGCAAATCACCACCTTTCCACTGACACCAAACATGGCATAGTTACCATGAATCATAACAATTATAAAATATTAATACAAAATAACATAAATGGTTCCCTAAATCCAGACAGCATCACACAAGGGATGCAAAGAAACAGAAGACATGATCAGAGAAGTTAATTTCCGTCTACAATATTGTCAAAATACTTTCACATTCCTCTTAACTGATATGGCTAGCACCAAAGGAACTGGTCTCAGGCCATGAACTCAGATCTCTCACATGATCAAGCCATTGTATCATATTTGTAAAATATTTTGTATCAATATAGGTTTGAGTCAATGTGGGAAAAATGTATTTTAAAGCACTGAAAAAATGATGGCAATAATCTTGGATCATTTATTTTCCTTTCATTGCATGACACAAGAGCCCAAATCTGTGCCTTTGAAGATAATGTCAAGAAAATCAATGCTTGGCAGTTTATCAAGATGAGTTTGTGGGACTCTCTATATGATTGGATGATAGGTGGGGTGACAGAATTTGTTGTAGAGTCATAGACAGTAATGCTGGTTTACAGCTCCAAAGAAGAGTGGATTCTTGGATATGACATGTCAGGTTATGAGCCCTGTCATCATTGACTAGAGAAGAGAGTATAGAGAAAAGTGTGGTCTCTTTAATTCCTCCTTCCATGAGGAATATTTATATCCTTTTTGAAGCAGATGGACCCCAACCCAGATACCTCTTTATTATCAGAAAGCCCTAGCACAATTTTTTCTAATTTACTCCTGTAGTCTCAGCAACCACAGGAGAAGGCAAAGAGAGAGACATTGATTTGCGTTTTGCTGCTCAATGGTGTTCGGAACAGTCTGATATCCTGTTCCTCTGACTCTCAACTATGGAGTATCAGTGAGTTCACAGGAAGCACAGACAAGATTTCTTATTGTTTAAGGGCAGGTATTAGTGAGGTGTACACAACCTGGGTACCTCTGGGGCATGGGCATTGCTGGCACTGGGCACATGGGGAACAAGCCGAGTCTGGCCAGGGACCCAGGACTGGGCCACCAGTGGCAGCAGAATCTGGTCCCAACCCTGGCTGGGGACTCAGAGCCGGCCCAACGGGGGCAGGATCTGAGCCCGGCTGGGGATACTGAGCTGACAGTGGCAGGAGCCCAGTCCAGCCCTGGCCAGGGACCCAGGCCCATATTGGGCTGGGGGGGGCAGATCGGGGCCAGGAGGCAGAGCTGGCATGGCAGGGGGTGGAGCCCGGGCCCAGGCTCTGAACCTTTTTTCAGGGTTGCAATGCCCCCTGTTCTGGGGAATGACACAACGATATTATCAAGATTCTTTTGTTTTGATATGAGACGAAGTAACTATATAAAGCATAGTTAGCCTAATTTAATCATATTCTTTAACTACTATTAAGACCAACTAGTGTCTTTAGTACTAAGAAGATGCTTTGATATGCTTATTTTAGCTAGAAAGAGTCACTTTTATCCCTATTACCGCTTTCTTCTTATTGAAGTTAACAAATTGTTCCTTTCATCTAGGAATAATGATACTTGCAGTGCCTTTTTCATGTACAAACACTCAATCCCTGAATAATTTTTTTCTGTGAAAATATAGGCTATGTCTACACTGGCAAATTAGTTTGAATTAAGGAAGTTTAATTTAATCTAATTTAAGCCTTGGCCATGCTAGGCTTTCATTAGTTTGAATTGAAGGCTTCCTTAATTCAAACTAATACATTTGATTATACCTTTTGAACTAACCTTTAATTTGAACTAGTTGGTCCGAATTAAGTCAATGTGGCCATGTTAGTTTGAACTAACTGCTTAGTTTGAACTAACTGGCACATTGAGCTTAATGCAACTGACTAATTCGAACTAAGCAAATGCCATGCATGGCACTTGCTTAGTTCGAACTAAAATTCCAGTGGGGCCATGCTAGTTCGAATTAAGTTAATTCAAACTAACTAAAATTAGTTCGAATGAGTCAGGTTGAATTAATGTGTTGTAATAGAACTCAGCCACAACATAGTGTAATGAAATACTGGATCATTAATGGAAACCACCTTGACAATTATTCATGGATTCCAAAGCCAGAAGGAACCATTGGGATCATCTAGTCTGACTTCCTGTACAACACAGTCTAAAGAACTTCCCCAAAATAGTTCCTAGAACAAGTCTTTTAGGAAAACATTAAATCTGGATTTAAAAATTGTTAGTAATGAAGACTTCCCCATTACCCTTGGTAAATTCTATCAATGGTTAAATACTTTCACTGTTAAAATTTTATACCTTATTTCCTGTGTGAATTTGTCTAGTTCCAACTTCCAGCCATTGAATCATGTTATATCTTTCTCTGGTAGACTAAAGAGCTCATCGTTAAATATTTGTTCTTCACATAGCTATTTAAAGACTGTCATTAACTCACCTATTTCTTAAGCTAAATAGATTGAGATCCTTGAGTCTATCACTCTAAAGCATATTTTAATTTTTTTAAATAATTCTTTTAGTTCTCCTCTGAGCCTTATCACATTTATCAACATCCTTCTTGAATCCTGGGCACCAAAACTGAACCCATTATTCCAACAGCAGACACAGTAGTTCCAAAAACAGATGGAAAATAACTTCTATTCCTACTAAAGAGTCCCGTATTTATGCATTCAAGGATCGTATTAGTCATTTTGGCCATAATGATGTTCTAGGCATTCTTGTTCAGCTAATAATCCACAACACTCACATCTTTTTTTTTTTTTTTCCAGAGTAACTGCTTCCCAGGACAGAGTCCTCTATCGTGTAATTATAGCCTACATTCTTTGTTCCTGGATATATAAATTTATCTTTACCCATATTAAAAGCATATTGTTTGCATTAACCCAGATCACCAAGTGATCCAGGTGGCTAAATATCAGTGATGTGTTGTCTTCATTATTTACCTCTCCTCATATTTTTGAGTAATTTTCCAACTTTATCAGTAATTATTTTACTTTTTCTCTCAGTCCGTTGATAAAAATATTAAGTAGTATAAGCTCAAGAACCAAGTTCTTTGAAACTCCATTAGAAACATACCTGTTTGTTAATGATTTGCCCTTCACAAATACATTCAGAGCTCTATTAGATAGATAGCTTCCAATCCATTTAATCAATGCCATATCATTTTATACCTTTCTAGTTTTTTAATCAAAATATCATGGAGTACCAAGTCAAATACCTTCAAAAATGGAGTATATTACATCAACATTAATACCTCTGTCACCCAAACTTTCAATATCAATAAAAACTCAAGTTAGTTTGACAGGATCTATTTTCTGTAAATTCTTGTTGATTAGCCTTAATTGTATTATCCTCCTTTAATTCATTATTAATTGTCCATATCAGCTACTCCATCATCTTCTCCAGAATCAATGTCATACTGATAAACCTATGATTACTTGAGTCATCCTATTTACCTTTTTAAAATGTTGAACAACATTAGCATTCTTTAAGTCTTCTGGAAAGTTTATCAGCATTCAGAGAGGTTTTTTGTTTGTTTTTTTGTTTTGTTTTTAAACAAAGCAACATAAAGAATCCAGAGAGTTCCTCAGCAAGTTCTTTTAAAGCTCCTGAATATAATTTACCTGGACAAGCTGATTTATAAATGTATAACTTTAATAATTGCTGTTTAACATGATCCTTAGCTTATAGCCTAATCCTCCTTGCACCTCAGAGAGATCAAGCATAGGAAATATGAGGTGTGCTTTGCCTCCTGAAGTCCTGGGTCATTCTACTAATGTGGGTCTCCCTGCTGAATTCATGACTCCCCCCACCAGTAATCTGGATTACTTGAACTTCTCCAATGATGGTGCCTCATGGGTACTCCACCCTAACAATGTGTACTCCACCCTAACAGTGTATACAGTATTCCTTTAAAATATAAGCATACAGTTCTCATACAATTCCAATAAGCTTTTCATATAATAATAAAAATGCAACTCTCCAAGGCTATGGAACTAGAAGAAGTTAAGTCGACTTTCTTAAGTCGACTTAAAGCCGACCTTATTAAGTTGACTTAACAAAGAGGACTAAGTTGACTTAAAGTTAAGTCGACTTAGTCCACTTTGTTAAGTCAACCTAACCACCCTTAAATCGACTTAATAAAGTCAACTTAATGGTTACTCTCCATCCACACTGTCCTTAAGTCGACTTAAGGAGTCGACTTAAGGCTTAAGCCAACCTATTGGATGGTTCTTGTAAGGTCGACTTAAGCTTTCATTAAATCTACTTAAGGAATTTCTTCAGTTGACTTATTGAAAGTCTGGTATAGACAGGGAGTAATTTAGGTCGACTTAAGGGTCCTTAAATCAACCTAAATTGCTAGTGTAGACATACCCCTAGATTCTACTTATTTTGGCAACCCTCTAATATAGTGGTCTCCAAACTTTTGGTGTTATGTCCCCCTTTACCTGTTAGGTGCCCCCCAATATCTGCTATTGGGAGCCAAGGCCAGGATTTGTGGCTGGGGTGGGTGGTGAAGCTGCAGCATGAGCCTGGGGCCAGGGCTATAAATGGGGCCACGAGACAGGGCCCAGGCCAGGAACAGGGCCACTGGACTTGGGTTCATAAATGGGGCAGGGAGCTGGGACCCAGGCCATTGCTGGAAGCCAGAGTTGACCAAGAGAAGGATCTAGGGACTGGGTACAGGCTGCAGCCAAGAATGGGGCCTGCACACGGGATGTGATCAGGATCCATGAGTGAAGCCAAGGGCAGGGGGCATGGGCTGCAGGAGCTGAGGCTGGGGCTGCAGACAGGAGGCAGAGACTGGAGGGAAGATGGGGGCAGAGCAGGGCTGGGTGGCACTCTATGTACCCCATAAGCTGCATGTGTGCGCACTCCAATAATACAGAACACCACTGTCCCTCCTCTCACCACACACTCCCTCCCCAAACTCCCTCCTCAAACTGTCCTGTTTTCAGCCCTGTTTGTGGCTACCTGTGTCACTGCAGCTGTCTGCAGGCTAAGATTGGTAAGAAGTAGATTACGAATGGTATATCGGGGTCTCCCATGTACAATTCTCATTCCCAAGACTGAACTTCTCAGCTATTGTTATGTGGTTAAGGAGACAAGGGGAGGAATAACACATTTAATTAATGAAATTAACCAATTTATAGTGGGATAAATTCATCTCTGGAATAAATCTACTGACAGTTTAGTTACATCACCAAAGAATATGTCCCATTACTATTATTTTTATTATGGTAGCACCCAGAATGTGCTAGGGGCTGTCCAAATACATGGGTATACACCTAATGATACTCTTCTTTTTAACTCATGTGGTGCTATGCCTTGGCCCTTGACTATTAGAATAGTAGAGCCACTGCCACTGTGCAATAATTCTTGTTAAACAGCAGAAGAGAAGAATAAATTCCTGTTAAATATCTACTAACATTCTGAGTCAAATTCTCATCTTCTGTAAGAATACTGAGCAAATGGGGTTTGCAGAAAATATCTTGTTGGGACTTTCCACCTCCCAGAAAGCCAGATCACACAGCTTCTGCAAAGTCTTTAATAGACACTACCTCAGTCACAGAGCTGCTGTAGACTTTATAGTTCTGCATCCTTGCCCTGCATTTTTTTTCTTTTTTTTTTTAAACTCTTATCCATATTCAATGACATTGTGATCATATTTTGCTCCTATCTCGTCTCATCCCCAATCTCATCTTCCACCATGGTGTGGAGAATATAGACAGTCTGAGATTCAAGCCACTCCTGAATTCATAACCTATTACAGCAATAATATTTGTATAGAATATGCCTTGTCATGTATCATATGAAAGTTAATAATATACTGGTGTTAATATAGTTGTGAAATGCAGGTCTTAAAGGTATATATGAAGCTCTGAGTTCCCTCTGTATTACATTACTAGACAATGTTTAAGACAATCTAGTCGAGGTAATGGCGATAAACAGGTCTGTCCTAGACAAAGCAATGTGGGTTTATCTCACTTTACGCAGTATTTGTAAACAAATCTATCAAGATAAAACAGAAGGGGTTATCCTGGTCCTGAATTCAAGAGAAAAAGAATTAGCATGGCTTCTGCATCCCAGAGACAGACAGGAGACTAAATCCTGAGGGCGCCTTCCTGCCTTGTAAGACAAAGACATACCTTTGGCTATATAAGGAAAGGAGATTATATCTCTATCCTTTACCTTAAGGAGACAAAGAAATCAAGCAATTTGATCTCTGTGTTGGCTCCTGGCAAGGGTGCCCAGTGAAAAGCTGGAAGGGAAACTTGAGTTGAGGGAAACCATTCTGAACAAAGATTGTATAATACCAGATTACATTTTAGATTTTAAATGCATGTTTTCACTTTTATTTGCTTATAACCATCTCCACCTTAATCTTTATTTTAATTGGTATCACTTAATCTTTACTCTTTATAAGCAACAGAATACCACTGGTCATACCTACAGTCCCCAAGTCAAACCTCTTCAGCACATCATCAAGGATCTACAGCCTATCCTGCAGAACAATCCCTGACTTTCTCTAACATTGAGAGATAGACCAGTCCTCACTTACAGACAGCTCCCCAACCTTAAGCAAATACTTACCAGCAACTACCCACCATACAACAGAAACTCTAAAGCAGGTACCTACCCACAATAAACCCAGTTGCCAACTCTGCCTGCATATCTACTCAAGTGACACCATCATAGGCTATGTCTACACTTGCTAAAATCAATTTGAATTAGTAAGTTCGAACTAACTAATTCGAACTAATTTTAGTTAGTTCAAATTAGCTTAATTTGAACTAGGAAAACTTAGTTCGAATTAGAGATCCCCATTCATTTCAATGGCTGGTTAGTTTGAACTAAGAAATTAGTTTGAATTAACATGGCCATATTGGTTAATTCAAACTAGTTAGTTCGAACTAACCTTTTAGTTCGAATACCCTATTTGAACATATTAGTTCGAATTAAGGAAGCCCTTAATTCAAACTAACTAAAGCCTAGTGTAACCATGGCTTTAGTTAGTTCAAATTAAGCCTCCTTAATTCGAACTAACTTGCCAGTGTAGACATAGCAATAAAACCGAACCAAATCAGCCACTTCATTAGGGAATCATTAACCTGCACATCTACCAATTTGTTATGTGCCAACAATGGCCCTCTGCCTTATACATTAGCCAAACTGGACTGTTTCTGCCCAAAAGAGTAAATGGACACAAATCAGACATTAAGAATGGTAACATTTAAAAACCAATAGGGGAGCACTTCAAATTCCCTGGACATTTTGTTAAAGACATGACAGTTACAGTGCTTCAGCAAACCCTGACCAACAACAAAACAACAAACACCCACCACACCAAAAAAGCCACCTTAATGCCAGAATTCAATATGAAACTTCAGAGCTAGACTTCATATGCACATTTGACACATCAGAATAGGTGTGAATAGGGACTTGGGATGGCTAAGTCATTACCAACAGTAATTTCCCCCTCTTTTAACTTTCTCACCTTCTCATTTATTGTTCCATACTGTTTGAATCAAATAAACTTGTTTTGGTTTGCTGAAAAAGATTCAACTGACCTTCTGCCTTATCCTTTTCTGCATGTATATATTCCCCTAATACTACAATTTCCATTTCATGCAACTGGTGAAGTGGGATTAGACCCTAAAAAGTTCTTACAATAAATAAAATTGTTCGTCTTTAAAAGTGCCACAGGACTCATTTTTTTTCTTAATAAATTTCTTTTACTTCTTCTATAAAGCACTTATTGCCATGATTGAGGGGAATAGTATATTTACCCAGTTAAACTAATGAATTGTGATGTAATGATTCTTTAACAGGGCAGCAAAAGCAATATTTTCTGTAAATAGTCAGTGATGGGGCATTACTGACAAGTATCTCTGTGGAGCAATGGGAATTGAATTTCAATGATTGTTACCTGCTAGGTGAAATTTGGCTGAGTAAATGTGACACTGCCTGGATTTAGGGGACCATTTGTGATATTTAATATCAATATTTCAAAATTGCAATAATTCATATGAGATATGCCTTGTTACAGGTACTGACAAGAAGGTTATAATTTAATAAGAATGATTTTATCGTTTATGTTCATGTGTCATATCTGTATTAAAAGTTATGAATATGTTTGATATATCTGTGTTTCAACTTTTGATGTGTTTCTGGGAGACAGCTTAGACAGCATAGCTGCAGTAATTGTGACCTTAATGGCCCATTAAGAAAACTCACATGTACAATGGACCCAAGGAGAGACCTGATCAGTCACCAGGACTTACTCATGTCACCAGAATTTACTCATGTGACTCTGAACTCCACTTTGGTTTCTTTAAAAATCAACAAACAGAATTTAGAAGGTCAAAGGACACAAAAAGGCAGAAACACCACCATCTTCTTGTCTATGCAGCTTTCAGCCAACACCTACCTCTGGGTCTATTCTTCTATAACTGAAGCTGTGAAACAAAGGACTGAGACCCACCCACCTGCTGGCTGTACATCAGAAGGACTACACAAGGCTGCAAACCCTAAATTCTACTTTGGAAACTTTAGGTATATGGACTTTTAAATTACTTGTATGTATCTGACTACTTTAACTCTTTAAAAATACTCTCATGATTTGTTTCTTTCCTTGTATAATAAACCTTTAGTTTAGTTACTAAAGGATTTGCTAGCAGCCTTAGAATTTTGGTTAGATCCAAACTAATAGTGATCTGGAAATGTGGCTGACTGTAGCAGGGTGAAGCAGCCGCCCTTGGAGCAGGGCTCAGGAGGGCTCACACACTCCCCCCTGCTGGACAGAGGACACAAATGTATGGAGCCAGGGCAGGAACCCAAAGGGTGGAGTCAAGGGGAGAGGGGGCTGTATAAAGCGTTGGACTGAAACCCCACCAGGGGAGCTTCCCAGGAGATGGGCAGACCAGTCACTGGAACCCTCCCAGAGATGGACAGACCAGCCCTGAGAACTTCCACTATGGGAAGACCCTACTTCCCCTCCAGGGGTGGTCATTGAACCCTGGGGCAGTCAGGAAGGAGGGCCTTATCTGTATTACCCTCCAGGGGAGGATCTGGAGGAGCTACCGTCAATGGAGCAGCTGGAGGATCGGAAGAGGAGCCTTATGCGGATCTCCCCTGTGATCTGAAGGAGCTGCCTTCTGCTGAGGATCCTGAAGACTTGAGAGAGGGGCCTGCTGTGAGCAACCCCTGTGACCTTGAGGAGCTACCCTTAGTGGACAGCCTGGAGGAATTACTGAACCTGCTGCCTACGGACTCAGAGGGTCTGACCAGAATCCATCTGACTATATACCTGGATGTATATGAAGAAGACCACGGGACTCAGGTACTGGAGCGGGGGCAAGGGAGGAAGTAGCTCTGGGACAGCGGGTAAGTGCCAGACTGAGCAGTAGTCAGCGTGTTTCGGCTGGAGCCCTGCTGACCCCAGTGGCAGACTGCTCTGCCACTGGATAGGGCCCGGGGCTGGGATGCAGTGGTGTTGGATGGGCATGTGTCCCCCTCCTTCCCCACACCTCCTCTTGTTTCCTGAGCCTGCATCCTCCCCACCTTGACCTTCTACAGCCTTTGTGGGTTTGCCTCGCCCTGTGTGAGGGCTGGGAGGCTACAGACTTTGTGTGTTTGCCTCGCCCTGCCTGAGGGCTGGAGGTTACTGACTTTGGCCATTTGCCTTGCCCTACCTGAAGGGCTGAAAGCTACTGACGTCAGGCGCTTGCCTTGTGTGCCTCAAGGGCCGAAGGCTATTGACATTGGGTGTTTACCTTGCCCTGCCTGAGGACTGGAGGTTACTGACTTTGGGTGTTTGCCTTGCCCTGCCTGAAGGGCCGAAGGCTACTGACTCTGAGTGCTTGTCCCGCCCAGCTAGAGGGCCAGAACTATAGACCGTGGGCGTCGACCATACTACCCCTTTGGGGGTCAGAAGAACCCTTTTGGTAAAGAGCATTGAGTTTTAAGTAACTTGTCTCTTTACTAGACCCAGTGGCTGTTTGGGAACTAGTGGATGAAATGCAGGAAAAGTTCTGTTGTGGCTTCTTGCTAACCAGTGTGGAGAATCAGAAGCATTGTTTGTGGCTGGTTGGGAAAGTTCTGACTTTAGGTTACCCACCAGTGTTGGGAGAATCTTCTTTCTTTTTTGTAGCCTGCGCAGATCTTGGCATTTTCAGGTGGCCGTCCTAGGATGGTAGGTCACAGAGGATTTTGAAGGGTTTGCTGATAAGGAAGACAGACTGGTGTTGCAGGGAACTGACACACAGTTTAATCACCATCAAAACTCACCCTACTGAAGCAGCAATGTAACATTCTGGCTGGAGTATCCCCAGCAGTGTATTATACAGTCAACATTCTTATTCAAATATTTGTCAAACAAATAATGTATAAAAATGAACATTTCCAGAGGAAATGGAGGGGAAAAAAAGAAGAAAAGACTTCTTTTTGATGGGTGGGGTATGGAAGTGTGTAAAAATGAAAAGTAAACCAGCTGTTTTTTCAGCAACTGTTTTTTTTTTAATTTGTATTTTGGGGGCAGGGGTAGTGAAAAAAACAATTTTGTGGGGGGAATTGGGCAAAAATATTCAGTCTTTTTTTTTGGGGTGGGGGGGCTGATAGGGTGACTTGTTTTGTCTTTGGTTTTACATGATTTTTGTACAAACATTTTGATAAAAAAGAGGGGAAAAAATCTTTGGGATCTTTTTTCCTTGTGAAGAATTTCAACCAGTTTTAGTTGAGACGTCAGCTTGCTACTCATGTACTGCAAAACTCAAGGCTATGCAGAATCTCTGCATGGACTTCTGCTTCCACTTAATATATGGCCTTCTGTGTTCTAAAGAGCTGAACATGCACTACTAGACTGCTGGTACACTTGTGTAGAACATGGCAGAATCAATTTCTAAAGGTTTATGTTTACGTTTTCCTCTAACTGAATATGAGAGTAAAGCTAAGAATCAATTTGAGATGAACCAATACATTCATCAGAATTGACATCTATTAGATAGTTTTGCAATGTGTGAGGTTTAGGGTTGCCACCTTTCTAATGGCTGGTACCCAGATTCCTAAGGCTCTGCCGCTTCCCCCCCCCCCCCCCCGACCTTGCCCCTGCACCACCACTAACCCAAAAGGTTTCATCCCATCACTTACTCTTCTCCCCTTCCCCTGTTGCTTGGTGGATCTTCTCCAGCTCCCTTCCACCTCAGAGCTATGCTCCCTCTACTCTGTGGCCGAAACAGAAGCTGCTGCAGCCTGACAAAGGGTACGTCTACACTGGAAGCTCTGTTAAGTTGACTTAACAAGGTCGACTTTCTTAAAGTCAACCTTGTTAAGTCGACTTAGCGAATCCTCACTGAACACTCCAGTCGACTGCCAGCATCCACACTGGCAGGTGCTAGATCAATGGCGAAGTGATACATTGTGGGTAGCTGTCCCACATTGCACATGGGGCTGGAGGCCAATTAGGTTGACTTAAAGGGACTCCCTGTCTACACTGGCTTAAGTCAACTTAATAAGTTCGACTTAAGTGTTAAGTCGACCTTCACAGGTGGTGTTATTAAGTCGACTTAAGGAAGCACTTAAGTCAACTTAATAAACGACCAATGTGGATACGGCGGTCTGTAGGTCGACTTAACTGTCCTTAAGTTGACCTAAGGCTCCTGTGTGGATATACCCAAGGGGTATATCTGTACTGGAGTCTCTCTTAATTTGACTTAACAAGGTCGACTTTAGTCAACTTAAAGTCGACCTTATTAAGTCAACTTAGAGAGTCCACTGTCGACTGCCTGCATCCACACTGGCAGGTGCTAGGTCGATAGAGGAGTGGTGCTTTGTAGGTAGCCCTGGGATGGGGCCTGGAGACCAATTAGGTTGACTTAAGGGCTTTCCCCATCTACCTTGGCTTAAGTCAATTTAATAAGGTCGATTTAAGTGTTAAGTTGACCTTCAGTGGAAGTGCTTAAGTCAACTTAATAAGCGCCCAATGTGGACACAGCAAGCTGTAGGTCAACATAAGCAGGGGCTAGCATTGGTTAATGACCCAGTGCCTTTCCCCTCCCAGTGATAACTAGACTTTTGATATCTAGTCATGTAGATATACACCCAGTTATCCAGGTGTACAAACATTGCTAAGTCCCCTTTTTGACTAGACTTTCTCATTGAAAACTATGCATGTGGAAATCTTAAATGGCACTCAAATATAGAAGTCAAAAACAGGACTGTCTGGGTAAAACCTGGATAGATGGCAACCCTATTGTGGTTTCCATCAAAACCAGACTTAAATGATACTCCAACATGTTTGTCACTGGACATCCTATATAAATATGTGCATTTCAAGTTCCAGTAAAGACTTTGTTGCTGGGAATGATACTATAGTTGCTTAATTAAACCAAGTATGTGTGCATGTGTGTGTGTCTATATATATATATATAAAGAAGCATAATTTCTAGATACTTTGGATGATATGAAGATCCAATTTTTTTATTTGAAGCCTTTATTAATAATCCAGTTACTAAGTAACAATGGAATTTGTTATTCATGTGATACAGTTTTCTGGCTTTCAATTCTTTAAGGTGTTCTAGGTCTAATGTAAACCCTTATCACAAATAATTTACTCTCATGCTAACAGTAAAAAAAAGATTTTAAATTTTTCAATAATTTTTAAGTATAGTAAACAATGAAGTAATTTAATAAGTTTAGCAATCTTTTTCTGCTGATTTAAAATTATTCCCTTTTAATCTAATACATTTGAGTCTAATGTTTCTAAAATCACAGTTTTTTTTATATTTTCTTTCCCAACGAATGTTACAAAACCAGAACTTTAATCATAGATGTAACAAAATAGTTCAAAATATATTGTGAAAGCTATAATTAAAAAATGACAGACACCAAATATGTTTAATCAAAAAGGGTTTTGGTTTTGTTTCAATTAAAAAAGGAGATTAAACTTCTGTTAAATATAACAAATCTGAAATGCAATTATGCTGTATCAGATGAAAACAATATTTAAAGTATAATAATAATTTAAGATTCTGGTCTGATATTCCTTGTGCATCCTAAATTCTAACTTCTGTCTGTCTTGAGAATTTAGGGAATAGAAGGAATACAGGACTGGGCACCATCCTTGCACACTCAAATAATGATGAGATACAGTTTAAGGAATCAGTCCTTCAGTGCTGTGTGCTAGCAAAGACCCCTGTTCCTGTGTGAAGTCTTTTTGAAGTGAACAAGGAATCTGACTCTTCTATCTTTATGGTTTGCAATGCATACTTGACATTTGGCAGGTTAGAAAAATGTTTCTTATATATGTGCCTGTGAAAATCCACTTGGATTTTACTATACTCTAAAATGTCATAAATCACCATTTTAATCTGTAATCTGTGTTACCAGTAAACCCCCGATTCTCTAAAGAATCGCCCAGCTCAGTTCCCGGGCTCCTGCCGACAGCAGGAGCAGCTGGGGGATCGGGGGGCGGCAGAAACTCCGGCGGGGCATCTGCTGCCCCCCGAACCCCTGGACTGAGCTGGGGGGCCGGCTCCGCTTCGAGCCGGCCCCGCAGCTCAGTTCCCGGGCTCGGCTCTCAGCAGGAGCCGCAGGGCTTAAGCGCCGCGGCTTCTGCTGAGAGCTGGGGGATCGTGGGCGGCACAAGCTCCCGCGGAGCATCTGTCGGCGCCCGAACTCCTGGACTGAGCTGGGGGGCC
>ML686006.1:3558202-3575044 GCA_007922175.1 Pelusios castaneus | reverse complement strand
CCCCCCCCACCCCTCTAACCCAGCCACTCTCCTTCTCCCCCCCACCCCTCTAACCCAGCCACTCTCCTTGTCCCCCCCATCCCTCTCCAGGCCTCCCTCCAGCCCCTTCCCAGCCCCCTTACCTGGCCGGAGGCTCGCAGCTGCAGCGACAGCCGGCAGAGCTGCTTCTCGGCCAGGCCGCTCCCTCCCTGAGCACGCTCTGTCTGAGCATGCTCAGAGCGGGAGATTTGAATCTCCCCAGCCTGGCCTCAGCAGGACGTGGATTCAGCTGCTGCGCGCGCAGCTGCGTCCCCGCCGTGCATATATACCACTGTCGTTTAGGTATATAGATGATCAGCAGAGCCTGCTGGAGGCTCCCTGCTAAAAACTGTGAAGTTTCTCTCTGAACTGAGGTTGATCCCCAGTATCAATGAACCTTCAGACTAAGAATGTTCTTCAGCATATTTTGTCATCATATTGAAACAGCCAGATAGAACGAGACATGCAACCAATAGTGGGATGGGTCCTCCCCAATATTTTCCTGCAAGGTGATGTTCCCACAGCTGTCTATCTTTTATGCCCAATGCAGCATATCATTGTGATAGAATCTTTGGCAATGTCTAAACATAGAAAGTTAAGTCAACTTTATTAAGTCACCTTTATTAAGTCGACTTTAGAGAGTCTACACTAGATTCCTAAGTCAACTTCAGGCAGAATAGTTGACGTAGAGCGTCCACACTGGACTCTTAAGTCGACTTTGGAGGGGGTGGAGGGGTGCATTGTGGGAAGTGTGGCAGAGTGGCAGCAGAGAAGGTCTCCCCTCCCCCAGCCATGCTTTTAGAAGAGGAAGTGAGCTCAGCCCCTTCCCATTGTGCCTGGCAACATGGAGCCTGAGCAGGTTATGGATCAGCCTCTTCTCCTTCTCTTCTCTACCTAAACTGACTTCATTGTAGAAGTTTATGCTCAAGGTGTTCGGCTGTCAGATATTTATACAGCCAGTCTCTGGCTGAGACCAGGCAGGGCCCAGATCTTGCTTGAAGTTATTTCAGGATAGAGTTTCCCAGGCAAAAAGCTCCAAATCTTTTCACTTCGGGGGGTTTGGAGGGGTGCATCATGGGAAGTGAGGCAGCGTGGCAGCAGGGAAGGTCTCCCCTCCCCTGCCCATGCCTTCAAAACAGGAAGTGGGCTCAGCTCCTTCCCATTGTGTCTGGCAACTCGGAGTCTGAGCAGGTCATGGATCAGCCTCTTCTCCTGCGCTTTGCGAGGCAGCTGCGCGACACCTGCCAGCTAGTGGTAAGGCTTCTTTGGCTGTGGAGCAGGCCTGTCCATCAACATGCCAGCACAGAGGAAGACAACAGCCTGCTCCCCGCCCTGCTGCCCCAGCAAGCTGCTGCAGTCACTGCACAGCGCTCCAGGCCTCGTCGCCTCTGGACACAGGAGGCCTGCAGCGACTGGTGGGAGTAGATTGTCTTCATCACCTGGGATGACGACCTGTGGCTGCAGAGATTTAGGATGAGCAAGCAGACCTTCCTCGAGCTCATCCACGAGCTCACCCCACTTCTGCTGTGCATCGACACCCGACTCCCCCACCACTCTGCTCATAGACTCTGCCCATGGCCATCGCTGTGTGAAAGCTGGCAACCCCGGACCTTGACCACTCTGTGGCCCAGTAATTTGGCATTGGGAAGGCCACCATGGGAACCCCATCATGCAGGTGTACAGGGCAATCAACTGGGTCCTGGTAGCCCACCTCGTCACCCGGGCAACCTGTCTGAACTCCTTGACAGCCTCTCCAGACTCAGCTTCCCCAACTATGGGGGCATTGTGTATGCCACCCACATCCCCACCTGAACCACGGAACACCGCACCAGGGACTATGTCAATGGCAAGGGGTACTACTCTGTGGTCCTGCAGACCCTTGTGGACCACCGCGGAATCTTCCAGAACATCTATGTGGGCTGGCCGGGGAAGGTGCATGACGCATGAATCCTGCACAACTCCGCCCTGTACAGGCACATGCTGGTAGGCACCTTCTTCCCCAACTACACCATTACCATCGGGGATGTGTGGGTGCCCATCCTGATCCTCAGGGATGCCGCCTACTCCTTGCTCCCCTGGCTGATGAAGCTATACACAGGCTGCATGGATGCCAGCAGGGACCTCTTCAATCAGAGGCTCAACCGGTGCCGCAGCATCATCGAGCATGCCTTCAACCATCTCAAGGCCTGTTGGAGGGCCCTCCTGACCCGCCTGCAGTTCAGTGAGAGCAACCTCCCAGAGGTCTTCAGCGCATGCTGTTGCCTGCACAACCTCTGTGAGCTGCGGGTGGAAAGGATCCCCCCGCATCAGGGAAGCCAAGGCCGAATGGCTCGCTGTGCAGTACGAGCAGCCCGATAACACCCTGTCCCAGACTCAGCAGGTCCAGCGGGAAGCACGGCTCATCTGGGATGCGCTGAGGGCCCACTTTGACAGTGAGGAGCACTGAGGGGTGAGCCTGCTACCAGGCCCCGTCACCTCTACCATCCGCCTATGCCTGCCCCCTCCCCCCACGCACCTGTCTCCCCTCTGTTCCCACACCAACAAAAAGCACAACACACTGTATAACAGTGTTCATGGTGTTTATTTAGAAGGGGGTTGGGAGCTGTGGTGATTGGGAGGATTGGGGGGAGTGAAGAGGGTCGGTGGAAGTGAGAGGTGGGTCCCAGGCTTGCAGATGTCCACCCTGGGTCCTAGCCTGCTGACGAGGAGGGCTGCCTCTGGGGTGCAGGGTGGGGCCCCGAGAGAATAGGCACTCCTCCAGGCACTCCAGGGACTGTGTCTGCCACTCCATGAGGTTGAGCATGCGGTCGAGCAGCCTCTGCTCACCCCTCTGCAGCCCCTGCTTGACCCTCCGGCGGGCATCCTTCTGCTCCTGCTGGGCGCTGGCCTACCCCTGCTCCAGCACCACAGTCCCATCTCCCAAACCCTCTTCCTGGTTGTCGTCGAGGAAGTGGGGGCTCAGCAGAGTCGATGGTGTGGGATGGCTCAGACAGGCACCCAGCTGCTGGTAATACCAGCAGTTGGTGGGGGCTGCCCCTGTCCTAAGCGTCTCCTCCTGGGCCTTTTGGTAGCCCTAGTGGAGGTCCTTGATCTTGGCCCAGACCTACCGGGTGTCCCAGGTGTGGCCCTTGGCAGCATACACCTCCCGATTGCGAGGCTGCCTTGCAACTGAGAGTTGACTGCCTTGTCTCCCCAAATGGCCAGCAGGTCGAGGATTTCCTGATGGCTCCAAGAGGGGGCCCTCCTGCGGCACTGGCTCTGCTCTGCCCTGCTCCCACGCAGCACATCTGGCCAGCTCTGGGGAGCAGGGTGGTCAGGGATGAGTCCTTCCCTGTGGTTGGCCAGGGCAGGCTCTTCCTGTGCCAGAAACTCTGGGAGAGATGTCAGGGAGGAAGGTCTGGAGGCCATGGAGGTCGACTTAGGGCTACTCTGCATCTAAACTGGCTTAGTTCGACTTAATAAGGTCGACTTAAGCGTTCGGTAGACCTAAAAGGAGGTGTTATTAAGTTGACTTAACTTTTCCTTAAGTTGACTTAAGGAACTGCTTAAGTTGACTTCAGGAAAGCCCAGTGTAGATGCGGAGAAGTTTGAGTCAACTTAAGCTTCCGTAGGTCGACTTAATTTGTAAGTGTAGACGCACCCTTTAATTATATAATCACATATTACTTTATACTCATAAATTCATATATTTGAGAAAATTAATGTACAAATCAATCAAAATGTTGCATATGAAGAAAAGGCAATACCGTAACCTTTTCGTGCATATGAAAAGAAGACTTGTATATTTCATTAGCATATAACACAAGCTTGAAATAAAACAGAATTGAAATTCAATTTTAGGCCCTGCTCTTGTCATTGATAGTACAGTGGCTTACTTCTTCACACTCTCAATAGCAGGATAAATGTGCAATACACAACTTACCCTATTTTGCAGACTTCCCCTCAGCCTTGGTTTTACTGTTAGCAGCCCCAAACACATGCATCAGTCCTTGTAGAACAGGGGTCTTTTATATTCTAAAGAAGTTTTCCATAAAGGAATTAATTTATAGTTTAGATTTGGTGGTTAGTTAATACATAGAGTGACAACCTATTGGTGCTGGCAATGTATATATATAAAGCCAGCAAATATGTGTTACAAGTAGAAATATCTGAAATATAACTGTGTGGAACTCAGTCAAATCACTTCAGGTATTTGATATCCCCATCAAGTACTTGTGGTGGATCCTATACTGGAATTAAATGAATCCTTTGCAAATAATATTTTAGGTATCCCATATAGCTCCTTTTTCTATTGTTTTGTTGTCTTCAGACCATTTCAGTTTCTTCACTTTTGTTATACAAATGGATTCAATGAATACAGTACAATTTTTTTAACTCTGCAAATATTAAAAATTGGAAGCTTGGTGCTTTGCTGGGATTTGTCATAAACAGGGCCAGAGTCTCACTTAGTAGAAACTAGCAGTGACAGCAATGGCTCTATGTCAGTTGTTACTAGCTAAGGATTTGGTCCAGAGGTCTCAGACTGGATGAACATAAAAATGTTTCTGGTGTGAATAGTTGCAGGTTCAAATGTATTATTTTTATTTGTATTATGTTAACATGCATGGGCCCTGATCAGAAATAGACATTGTGGGGATGATTTTCAAAGGCCTAAATGAATTGTCTAATTCCTAGGAATCAGACGTCAATTGGAGTTAATCACTTAACTCTGTTTGGCCCTTTAAAAACCTCCTTCAGCATACCCAGGGTTAAAACAAAGAAGATGTTCACTGCTGGAAAAAGTTTCTGTTCTCAGCCAATGAGTGCCAATGGGTAGCTGTAACAGATAGAGTAAAGGCAGTTGCATGGCTTCAATGGTACAACTGGTGTGGTGGTGCCAGGGCCAACAAGATTATGGGGGATCAACCCATGGTAGAACTCAGGCATCTCTAACTACAGTTGCTACTGCTGCTGCTGGTCATCACTAGAAGTCAATGTACATCATTTTAGCACTGGAGACAGTGTCTGCTGGCCTTCAAACAACCCACAGCCTCTCCACTCTTCATAAGAAGCAGTCTCCTACCAACCAAGGACACATCAATTCAAAGCAGCACCAGACCCTGCCAAAAAATAGATGAAAAACCTGTAGAGATATCTTCCCTGCTACCAATGATCAACATCCCATGACACATCTTTCAAGACATATGGGTCCTACACACAGAGCCGGATTAACCAGCATGGGAGCCCTGGACTGCCCCCCACAGAGGCGTCCCATGTGGTTCCACACCATGCCCCCCCAATGGGGTCTCCTGCCCCCCCTACACTCCCTATGGGCCTTTGGGTCCATCTTAGAGGCCAGTCCCTCACCACCCCATCTCTTGGGAGGGTGGGGCCTGGGGTGCCAGGGCACTCCTGCCCTGGCCCCGCTCTGGCCAATCTGCCAGAGGGGCAGATGGCATGTGGTGCGGTGTGGCACCAGGCATCCACAGCCCCCCCCCCCAGGTCACAGGCCCCGGAGAGCAGCATGCCAGGCTGGAGTAGTGCAGCCACAGGCCGCGCCAGCTTGCCCCAACCCTGGGTGGAGTGAGCGGGCTTTGCCCGCCCTACCCTCTGGGCGGACCAGCCGGACCAGGGGTGGAGTGCAGAGTTCTCCTCCATGCGCCCCAGCCCTCTCCATTCTGCACAGTGCTGGCTGGGCAGGAGTGCTCTCTGGATTATCCGAGAGATTTTCAGGGCTTGAGCCTGGGACCTCCATTTTGCCGTGTCCCGGGGCTTAAGCCCCTAAAGCCCCTTTGATAATCTGTCCCTGCCTACACATGCCTATCAAAACATGTGATGTACCTCACCCAGAGCACTAACTGTCCCAAGAGCAACTACACTCTCACGTGAACTCACACAGGAAAATGATAAAAGCCAAGAACAGCATATCCTTTGTCACTGAACATTTTTTCACAAAGCAAGCACTCTACATCTGACCTATCAGTCCTTGTCCTCAAAGAAAACAAGCACAACACTTTCAAAAGATGATCGTGGGAGCTTAACTTCATAATTTTGCTAGATATTAAAAATCATGAATAGACACATCAGATTTATCAATCTCTAATCCACTAACAAGCCCCAAGCTGCTTCCTTTCCTCCCTGTGATTGAAGCGATGTTAATGAGCCACTTCACTTGATTGGTCCCTTGAAATATGTGTTAACTACTTACACTAATCAATCTGTTTTACCTTGTATTTAGCTGTGACACTCTGAATACTTTTCCCAGACCTAAAGACAAACTCTGTGTAAGCTTAAAAACGTGTCTCTCTCACCTACAGAAGTTGGTCCAATACAAGATATTACCTCACACATCTCGTCTCTCTTCTATTTCTTAACATTTTGATCCTGTTTGCATAACTAGCTTAGCAATTCCCTTTCCCCTCCTTTTCCTGAAACTTTATTTAAATAATTTAAAATTTAGGCAGGAGCTGGAGAACTGGAGGGCTGGATTGGGGCTGTGAAGGAGCTGGAGGGAGACTGAATTTGAAATTGTGAAGACGGTCCCTAACTTATTCACACACAGGGGCTCTCTGGGTCTTTGTTGAACTACTGAATAAAGGAGGAGGGATTAATAGGAAAACATTTCCATTTACTGTAATAAGCAGCAGTCACAAATGTATAATACTTTTCTGTGACTGAAATTTCCAGTTAGTCTTACAGTATTGATGTACACAGATATCCTCTATAGGGCTGAGATGAGGACAAATCCTGAAAAACCAAGGTTACACCTTTTAAAAGTCTTAATACTGTGCAAAAGATATGTTAATTTCTTCAGTTTTTTTACTAGTACAGTGAATTAATAGAACAGCTCTATATTTCAAGTTCTAAATAGATTTCTATCTTTTGGAAGATCAAGACCATGCAGTTAACAGTCATTACAATCCCATCCCGCCAAGCATGCTGTTTCATTACAATACTGCCAGTCTCAAGCAAACTGCTGAATTGTCTAGTCTACCTTGAAGATATATTTATCTATGGATAGTCTCCTATTTTCAAAGGATATTTGTGTATGTATGTGAATGTGTGCGTGTGTAAGCTGTTACTTACATGCTAAACTTTCATTTGTATCTTCCAAGAAATGGAAACTGCAGGGTAAAAATTGGCTTGGTGGGTTAGCAGCTGGGATAATTTGGATAATTCTTTCTCAGTTCTGACAACACTGAAGTGTGAATGAAGACATTTGGAGCAATATACTTAAAATGATTTAAACAAGACTGTAGGCTATAAAACTCATGAATGTGAAAAATATTGCTTCTATGGCAACACATGATTAAAATCTTTTATCAGGAGTAGGGGCTGGGGAGCAGGGGTAGGATTAGTTTCTATTATGTCAATATATAAATCCAATAATAAAGGGGTTTAGAACAATAATATATTAATTATTTTCTAATAAATTTACAAAAGATAACAGGGCACTGTTTACTCAACTGTATTAATTAAACACAGGCAATTAATTTATAGACTGTTGATTATTAGCAAGATATTAGAGAAGCTCTTCATATTAATAACAGATTTTGATATTTTCTTGTGTAATTTCCAGGTATCTTTATCATCTATTCAAAATATACTAAAAAGAGATACCATTAACCACAACAACATCTTATAAATTAGAGTAACTACATTTTGCCATGTTATGATATTGGATTTTAATAATATTCAATTGTGTAGTACTTATTGGATACCTGATCACTATTACCCAGAATTCTTCTCTCTTTGCAAAAATCCATAGGGTGATTTTAGATGCATTACATATTAAATGACACTTTTTGTACTATATTTTGTTTTCACCAACATCTGGTGAGAATCTGGGAAATTGTATCTAACACAATTTTTATGATTTCTGAAGTAAGAATGAAAATTTCTTGTACCTAATGATATGAGATTTTTTCCCAGAACAGAAATGAATGGCATCTTTATCAGCTTCCTCTAAAAAGACTGGTTATTCTTACATTATATGTTTTAGAGATATTCTAATGTGATTAAATATTAGGATAAAATCTTGTGGTTTTTTATTAGGAAAACATTTCAGGTTCTGGTACCCTGAAGGTCATTTTGAAAGACAAATTTTCAGGAAGTTCCATAGTTGCTACAGCTCAAAGCACATCTCAGAAATGCCTCAACTATTACATATTCTCGAACTTTAGATGCATGCTATTTACTCCAGGAGCAATTAAAAAGGAAGTCCTGAGTGGCATTGAAATATCACAGCAGCATGTTAAAAACAAACAAGAATTAAACACAATGGGAATCTTTAGAGACTTATCAGACTCTGTAGCAGTGGTTCTCAACCTTCCTAATGCCACGACCCTTTAATACAGTTCCTCATGTTGTGGTGACCCCCAACCGGTGTCTCGGTTCCTAAGACCATCGGAAATATGTGTTTTCCAATGGTCTTAGGCGACCCCTGTGAAAGGGTCGTTCGACCCCCAAAGGGGTCGCGACCCACAGGTTGAGAACTGCTGCTCTATAGCCTGGCAAGTTGTTGTGAGGAAGCACTGGTCTTTTACTAAATATTTCTTCAATTTGCATGGTGGATCAGTGTGATTTGCTATAGAGCTACCCTTCCAAAATATTGCTTCGGACTGTTGTATGTGGGAGAAAAGAGGGTAGAGGAGAAGCGTAGGGTGAGCGGGGGGGGGAGTAGAATATTTTAGAGTCCATCCTTTTAAATGTTCAGTTCATTTAAGTAGCTAAAAAGGAAGCAGCCAGGTTTTCAGAAGTGATCAGCAATTTCCATAGGAAGAAGCATTCTCAGTGGAAGTCATTGAGTAATCAGTTCACATTAAAATCTGATCCCAGGTTTTCATTGGGAGTTTAATTATGACTACTAAAAATATAGCACCCGCACTATAAATCAGTCTTACTCTCTATGGGTATGTCTACACTGGAAGCTCTGTTAAGTCGACTTAACCAAGGTCAACTTTCAATTGACCTACAGTCGACCTTGTTAAGTTGCCTTACAGAGTCCACAGCCCTGCATCCATACTGGCAGGTGCTAAGTCAACAGAGGAGTGGCCAGAAAATCTGTGAGGGGGCCTGGAGGCCAGTTAGGTCATCTTAAGGTCTATCCCCTGTCTACACTGGCTTAAGTTGACTTAATAAGATTGACTTAAACCTTAGGTTGACCTCAAGAGGTGGTGTTATTAAGTGAACTTAAGGAAGTGCTTAAGTCAACTTAATAAAAGCCCAGCATGGATGCAGGAGTCTGTAGGTCGATGTAACCTTCCTTAAATCAACCTAAGGCTCCAGTGTGGATGTACCCTATGTTTGGAAGAGATCTGAATTTAATTGACTGCATTTCACAACTTGTATCATAATATTTGAACTACACTCTGCACTACACCTCCACCTAACTTTTTTTTATTCCTCCCCATTTCTTACCATTCGTTCTCTCCTTTTTTGTATTTTGTGTAAGGTCATTAGCTGTACCTAAAAATACTCTTCCTCATTGAAAATTTCAAATATCTTGTAGGTATATTGTGCATGTCCATCATCTTGCTTCTCTATCTTCATAATTTATTGTTTTATGCTATTTCCTCCCATGTCCCATTGTTGTATCCCTCAGTTTTGTCATATAGATATTCCAGCTTGTTCTTTTATCCTCTAGAATCTTCAAACCATTTCTTTAATTCTAGTTCTATTTGTAGCAACCCATATCTCAGTTTGTATATTTATACAGTATTGATAAGCTTCCTCCTATCTAACATACCTCTGTGCTCATCCACTATAGATAAAGCTGTCAGTTCTAAAAAACAAGGAGTCCAGTGGCACTTCTAAAGACTAACAAATTTATTTTTCACATGAGCTTTTGTGGGAGAAAATCCCACCTCATCAAACGCTTTGAAGATGGGGAACTTACAGAATGGGAGGAAATTAAATTCAGGGAAATGTATGACACAGGATCAGGTCAGGCTGTAACAGTAAATCAACATAGGTGTTGGATTCAAACACTGGGGAACAGCATATAGAGGAAGATGAGGTCATATCACCTGTTGCAATGAGAATAAAATCCGTAATCCCTGTTTAACTCTGAGGCAATAGAGTTGAATTTACATATAAGTTCCAATTCTGCAGTTTCTCTTTGAAGCTATGATTTGTTAACTCATTCTGTAAGTTCCCCATCTTCAAAGCATATGACGAAGTGGGATTTTCTCCCACAAAAGCTCATGCGATAAAAATATTTGTTAGTCTTTAAAAGTGCCAGAGGACTCCTTGTTTTTTAGGCTGACCTAGACTAACATGGCTACCCCTGTGAAGCTGTCAGTTCTGTGACTTTATTTTTTACACTTTCATATGTAGCAATCATACCTTATTTTCTCTGTTGAACTGTTTATTTTTTAAAATTCCTGACTTCAAAAATTAAATTAATTTGCATTACGCCTTGTGATGTTTAAGTGGCAAAAGCAAAATAATGCATTTACCTAATTTTGTAAAGAGTCATCATCCAAGAGCAGATCTTAAGACTGGCAGTATAGAAAGTCTACCTTTGAAAAAGAAGCCTTTGCTGTAGTCACTCCTGTTTCAACTTATTACAAAACAACCCTACAGATTTACTTTTATAATTAACAACATAGTTCAAGGGGAGCAGAGATGCACTAATCATGCACTAATCTCTTTAAAAATTATTTGTGCATTGTAAAATTACAGCATTTAGAAGGATTGAGAAAAATATGGTAGTTTAAATCTTATTCAGTATTCTAAAGAAACAATAAACCATTGTAAAGTAGTTAACAAAAGTTTTATTCAGTTTAATGATTTTTCATTGAGTAAATAAGTAACCACAGAAACATAAAAGATGAAATAAAGGACCCAGACTTACAGCTGTTACTCCAAATAGAGTCCTACAAGCACATACCTGCACAAGTATTGCTTACTGAGGAGAATTGTGCAATGTGGAATCAATAAAATGTTCAGGGATGGCATACATGAATCAGGACCTGTATTAAACTCGGAGTGAAACTTGGAGAACTAAATTTGGGTGAATAATGGATTTTTTGGTTTGATGTCAATTCTGAGAAAAATAAAGTAGAAAACAGTTTTACTTAGCGTAAAGTGCACAGTCTTTGCTGTGAGCTTCATGTATTATATCCTGCCTTAGCGAGTTCTGGAATAACAAGTGTTACCTCAGGCAATAATTTTAACCAGATCAATGGATGCTTTTTTACAGTATGTATTGTGATTGTCAGGACAGAGCCCCTTCAGCCCAGCTTGAGGACTAGTAACGCCAGCCACCAGCCCGATTAATAAGTTCAGCTGAATTACAGTAAGATCACCTGATTCACTGGTCCACCTGAAGAAGGCTTGCTGCCTTGCTGAAAGTTGCTGAAGAGGGCCAGCACCCCTGCTTTTAAGCTCAGCAGCAGTTGGTGGCTCAATGTTTCTGCATGCAGCTCTGATTACTTTTTCCTGTGACCTGTTTCAGCCATGTTCTTGGGTTGCTCTGGTCCTTCCCTTGCCTTGTTTCCTCTCCTGATTCAGCCTTTCATTCTTTTTTCTGGTTCCTGACTTCAGCTCTAACCTCTATCTCTGGTTACAAGATCTGGATCCAACCCTTGGCTCTGGTTCCTATTCCTGACTCTAGCTCCAACCCTGATATCTGGTTTCTGTTTTTGCCTTCAATCTGTGGTCCAGTTTGCCGAGGAGCTCTGCATACTCAAGAGGGGAAGGGGGAAGGCAAGGAAAACAGCAGAAACTAGAGTGCTTTAAAGATGGCATGTGTTGCTAGCCCACAGTTAATATACCTAGAGAATATCCTTGGATCATAATTTATAGCATTATTTACATAAAATTTAAATGTGTGAAACAAACACTGGATGTCAGACCAGGTACATTAGGGTTGCAAGTTCAGATAAGGTGTGTCTTCTTCAACAATGCCACCCATTTCCTACTTACACTAAATCCTGTATTTATCCATCCAAAGCTTTTATAAGAAGAGCTCTGTCACAGAGCACTTGACAGAATTATGCTCACTAGGACAGTTTTTCATCAACAGTTTGACTAGGCACCCAGTATAGAGCTGAAAATTTATAGTAAACTCAAGTATTGTTGGACAACAGAATCCTGTGGCACTTTTAAAGACTAACAGATTTATTTATCGCATGAGCTTTCATGGGAGAAAATCCCACTTCGTCAGACGCTTTGAAGATAGGAAGTATGAAGATAGGAAGTATTGTTGCCACACCAAAACTATGGAGTGTTGTTCATGGGGCTCAAGTGGGCACCCGTTGCTCTGCACATGCCCAAAACAAGTTCTTATTTTCTCAAGTGTAGCTATCCATGTTTCCTGGGCCTCATTGTTGCAGAGGCCTGAATTCTAGACAGGGTATGGGCCTGAAAGAGCGAAAACACAAGAGCAATCTGTGTCAGCCATTGGCTATACCTAAGCAACTGCAAAGTGAATTGTATATGTGGGTGATTTTCCAAGCCTGTGCCACTGTTTATATGACAATCATTTCATCCTGAATGTTCTATTTATTTGTATTCACCACTACTAGTAGTATGACCTTTTCTATTATGTTCTGCATGTATGTGCATATTCTATACATGTAGCTGTTTTGCAAACTATACTTTGCAAGAAGGGAAAACCAAGGTTAAACAAGTAATGTTACATATTTACTAATAGACTGCCCATATTACATACAGTTCCTCTCCCTCTCCTTAAAATATACCTAGCTTAGAAGTATAATATTTAGGTTACAAAGTAAGCTCTTGAAAGTTAGCAAATATTAGATTTATAATTACTTGTGTAGTCTTAATTTCAGTCCCTTTGTGCACTGAATGAGGCTACAACAAGTGGAGGTTGGAGAGTTTCTGAAAGGAAAGATCACCAGAGTCATGTATAAGGGAAGGTGTTAGCCTAAACATAGGGCTCTCTTACCAGTCTCCCTGTAATAATTATTGTTCATGAAGTATTTAGTAAGAAAAATAGTATACACTGATAATGGGTATAAAATTAACCTGGTTACAGTATAGCACAAACAGAAATCTGTATTGCTTATAAGGTTCAGTGGGAGACTTTTTTTTTTTGTCATAGGCCAGCTCAATCACTTCTGCTCATTTGCTCTGTGAATGTTTAGACAAAAACTCCCTCAAACAGAAGTAGTGTGCAGCATAGTAAAGTTGGCACTGAACAATTGAAGTTGGCACTGAACGTAGCGGTTGGATGCAGCAATATGGTTCTCATTTAGATCAGTGGAAGAAGTGTATGAGGATTTGAGAGGTGGTTAGGGAATAAAAAAATGTGAAATCTACCATAAATAAGAATGTGAAATCTACCATACTACAAGGTCACACTGCCAGTGACATGGACAAAAATAGCAGCACTTTCCTGTAAAGAAATGGCTATCGAACTATCACTGGCTATGTCTACACTTGTTAATTTAAGTTGTCTTAGCTAAGTCGACTTAACAAAGTCTACTTTAAGTCAACTTACTTAAGTCGACTTAGCATGTCCACACTCAAAATTTAAGTCGGTTTAAAGGGGACCCTACAAAATCGACCTAGAGCATCACTGGATGCCTAGGTCGACTTCTAGAGGCTAGGTGGACCTGGGACAGGTCCATGGTGGCAGGGGGGCACCCCTTGTCAAGTGCCAGGGGGCTCAGCCTTTGCCCCATTGTACCTTGGCACAATGGGGCAAAGGGGGACAGGGACTCTGGCAGGCCATAGGGGCAGGGTGCCCTGCCCTTGGGGGGCACGCCAGGTTGTGGCTGTGCTAGCCACCCTAGCAGGGAGGGCAGTGGGGAAGCCCTGGAGCCCCCTAAGTTGACTTAAAGTCGACTTAGGGCTACTCCACATCCACACTGGCTAAGTCGACTTTCTAAAGTGCTTAGCCAACAAACTCAACTTAAAACCAGGTTTTATAAAGTCGACTTAATTTTTCCTTAAGTCGACTTAAGCAGCTGCTTAAGTTGACTTAGGGAAAGTGTAGTGTAGACGCAGAGTAAATTAAGTCAATTTAAGCAAGCTTAAGTCGACTTAATTTGTAAGTGTAGACGCACCCTCAGTCATAAGTGCAGATGCACAGTAAAGCTCATCTTCTGAATACATGGAGCAAACAGAGTAAACAATCCTCTGAACAAAATAACAACAGCAAAAAGATTATATCACTTAGACTGCAATGAACAAAAAGCTATAGAAGCACAAATCTGAGAGCCAGTTTGCAGATGAATGAAGGTGATGACGTGTTTAAGCATGCCCTTTTTATATAATCTCTGATACAAGAATACAAGATTTGCTAACTGATTTTTTTTTTCTTTTACTAGTGAAATTCAAATATCATGCATGAAACACTCACTGGGACATCAATCTTTCAAAGATTTATGCATTTGGTCAATTTTATTCCAGTAGGCAATTCCACTGAAATTCTTAGATAGAGATGGTAATTTTTTTTCCCCAGTTAACACATTTGAACACAAAATGCCTTTTTAGACAAAATAGATTTTTTTTGCAATAAAAGTCATTTTTAGTTAAAAAAAAACAAAGACTTTTTTCCTTAAAAAACAAAAACAAAAAAGCCCTACAAAAATCTAGCCATGAAAATGTTTTAGTTTTTGGCAACCTGAAGACTGAGGGTTGTTCTTTGTTTTTTTTTTTTAAAGTTTGTTTTAAAATTAAAAATTTCAGGCCCTGTTTTCTTCAAAAAAGTAATAATTCAAAGACTATTTTAATAAAAATGAAAGAAAAATAATTTTGTCTTTTTTTTTTTTTTTAAGGAAAATTATTTCCCGACCTCTTACTCATGAGACTACTCATTTGCATAAAATATGTGCTTACATTTTTGCAGGTCCTGAGCCTTAGTGCATGGATGCTAATGAGAATCTCTCAATATCTACTTTCAAGCTTGCTAATACAAATAAAATACAAATAAGGCCTACATTGCAAAAGCCATTGTAGTAAGAGAACAACCCTTCTGTGCTAATTATAAAGAAGGGAGAAAGTTTTCCAAATCCTTCTACTAAACCACAAATACATGCTGCTTCCACCGGAAAGAGCTCTAT
The DNA here is from genome assembly GCA_007922175.1 of Pelusios castaneus. Lineage (NCBI taxonomy): Eukaryota > Metazoa > Chordata > Testudines > Pelomedusidae > Pelusios > Pelusios castaneus. The sequence goes on along the minus strand of ML686006.1, from coordinate 3,560,009 downwards.
TTGGCAATGGTAAATAACAGGTTGAGCTAATCAACAATGTTAATGAAAAAATATGGGGAAAATCTTCAATGCTTTTACAATTTTTTTTTTCAGTTTCTAAACAAGCAGGTAATAGGAAAATGTTGACTTTTTAATGCAATATAGATTATATTATATAATGAATTATGTCTTACCATTGTTCCATGTGTGCCTCCCAGAGGATGCAGAGGCTGCTTCCTCTGACCATGGTCATGACACCACTTGTTAACCCACAAATACCAGTGCAAAGATAATATAATCATATATGCCATTTCTTTTGGTTGGTAATAGATAGAGAGCCTTCAGCATCCTAAAGATGTGGTAAAGGTCTCTTCATCTCCCTGGTGGCACAGTTCCACAAGTTCAACCCCAGTCTGATCAATAAATTATTTCTTTCATGCAGAATACTGCACAATATTGCTTTGCAGTGTGGAATCACTCTCCCCAAGCGTCTAAACATTATGGAAGATAGAGGAGTACAACAGGTCTGGGTCACTTTCCTGCTGGGTATCCTGTAAGAGAACATTGTTTTCCAGAAAACCGCACTGGAGCTGTGCAAGGCCAGAGAGCATGGGAATGGCTGGTGCAGGAAGCTCCCTAGAAAACAGAGGGAGCTCATCACACTCGTACATTTTTTTAAATAAAACCAGGGCAGAATTCTGCTTTTAATAGTATATTGTATATTTAATAGTATATTGATGAAGGAGTACAGAAACAAAAATGAAGACCTGAAATAAATTAATATGGATGAGATGGTATCATTGTTCAACTTACAGATTCTGAAAATATTGATGCTGGACAGATTCATTTGGAAAATAATCCATATTAAAAAGGTGCCATCAAAATAATTTTTTTAAAGAATTAGGGAAGTGGGGGAAACCATGTGTGTGTGGGAGGTTGGGGGGGAGGGAATTGCAGAGTTATACATAACACAGCTAATTTCTGTACTTTGGGGTAGGGGGGTGCTCCATACCTTGCAATAGGCTGTACCATCCCATGCTGAACTCTCCACCATGTCATGGGGCCTGATGGTTAAGACATACTGGGACTGGGATCACTCACCTTTGTTTTGCTTTTGCTTTTTTATAGAGGTTATGGTGCAGGAGAACCCAAAATAAGGAGCATGGCTGATGCACCATCAAGTAGCTACCCAGAGCTGTATGGTTCTGATGTCAATGTTGGTCTCCCAGGCTGCATCTACACTGCTTAATTAAGTCAACTTAAGCTTGCTTAAGTCGACTTAATTTACCCTGCATCTACACTGCAGTTTCCTTAAGTCGACTTAAGGAAAATAAAGTCGACTTAATTAAAATTAAGTCGACTTTCTAACACCACTTCCTAATCGATCTAAGGCTTAAGTCAACTCCCTATAGTCGACTTAAGCCAGTGTAGACGTGGGGTAGCCCTAACTCGACTTTGTCCCGGCATGTGTCCCGGCAAGAAAGGACCGCGGGGCTTGCTTCCTTCTCCCCAGGACCTGCACTCCAGCTGATCAGCAGCTGGAGCAGGGACCCTGGGGAGAAGGAAGCCCCACGTTCCCCACACTCCCAACTAGCCGGGACCATGTGGTCCCGACGAGGAAAGAGAGCTGGAGACCCGCGCTCCAGTTGCCCGCTGCTCAGCAGCTAGAGCGGCGATCCCAGCAAGAAGGGACCTCAGGGCTCCCTTCTCGCCAGGACCACTCAGGTCCCGGCGAGAAGGAAGCCCTGCGGTCCCTTGTCCTCGGTACCCACACTCCAGCTGCCGCAGCTGGATCATGGGTCTTGGGGACAAGGGAGCCCCACGGTCC
>ML686006.1:3502146-3557802 GCA_007922175.1 Pelusios castaneus | reverse complement strand
TGCTGGGATCCCCGCTCCAGATACCCGCTGCTGAGCAGCTGGAGTGCAGGTCCCAGCCCACGCTCCAGCTCTTCCTCCTGGCCCGGACCATTCGGGTCCGGGGAAGTTGTCCCCGGGACCCCAGTGGTCCAGGCTAGGAGGATTCCCTTCTGTCTGGGACGTGGGAAGTCCCGAGCAGAAGGGAGCCAAGTGGTCCGGGGCAGAAGGGAGCTCCTCGCTCCCTTGTCCCCCAGACTGCTCAGGGGATTGCTGCCCTGGGGAGAGTCAGCCCCGTGTGGGGCTGGCTCTCCCTGGAGGAAACAAGTAAACTTAGAGAGTCCAGTGTGGACTCTCTAAGTCGATTTAGTAAGGGCCCCTTTAAGTCAACTTAGGAGTCCAGTGTGGACTCTCTAAGTCGACTTAATAAGGTCAACTTAAAGTCGACGTATTAAAGTCGACCTTTTAAAAGTCGACCTTAATTCCCTAGTGTAGACATAGCCCCAGTGAGGCTCCCTTGAGACGCTGTTATTTGGCAGAACTACATGAAGCCTTCAGCAGGGTATCATGTCTAAGTCAGTAGTCACAGAGGCAGTCTCTTAAGGTGTTGTAATCTTCCCTTCCAGTGACTCCTCTTCAGGTTAATAAGTGGAATATCAGGTATCCTTATTCCCTTGAATGGGTGAATTTGGCTCTTCTTCTGGTTCTGCATTGGAGATAGAACACAATAATGTCTGATCCTGTTTCACTAGAGTGCTGCCAAATCTGACCCATCACTCCCATGTGCTGAGACAAGACAGAACAAAGTGTGACCTGACCCTCTCTGCACCTTAGTTCCCATCTGTAAAATGAGCTAATGATATTTTCTTATCATACGGAGGTGTTGTGAGGATAAATATACTGAAGACTGTGATCTGCTGAGATGCTACAGTAATGGGAGGGGAATTTACAAGTTCTTTAAAATAGACAGACAGTTGATGTCCCCAAAGTTTTAATGAATTATGGAAGATCAAATTAATCTGTTTTATTTCCCTGAGAGTTTTATTTTATAGTTGCTAAAATATTATACATATTAAAATGAGTAAATATTGCCCAAAATAAATATAAGTATATAACTGTATATATAAGAAATATATGACTGCATATATAAGACTATATAGCTGTGTATATAAGAAAATCATTTGAGAAACATAGCAAAATATTGCCTATCATGTATCTACTTCATATATTCTGAAAACTTTCACAGATAGTTAGATAATGGCTATTCTCTATACCAGTAATATATGATACACTGTATAAAAAACTTCCTTACAAACCATATGGTATAAGTATTAATAGCTTAGTATGACAGGCTGATGGATAATACAGAGGTTAAGTTCTTGTACTGTGCTGTAGTTGCCAGTGTAGATGCACCCTTCTACTTCACTTACAGGTTATAGAGTCAGATATATTGGAAATGAAACTGGCAGTATCTTAAAAAGGTTTTTCTGGCTGCACTTAATAGTTGAAGAACTAGTGAAATCATTCCATGTAAAGTGAAATTAGGACAGAAGAGATTTCTGAAACATTGTTGAGTCCTCACTACAGTTACAAGGATTATATGACCAACTCTAGATTTACTTTTAAGTATTGAATAGACAGCTCCAGTTATATTTAATTTGAGTTGGATCAATTATAACATGTTGTCCCATCAGTCAAACTGATTATTTTTTTAAGTATCTAAGTTCCTGTATATTTGGCATTGTCATCAGACATCAAATATGCCATAAATTAATTTGTGTAATCATATTAAAGTCAGAATAGATACAATTATGCTAATAGAAATATTGGATTAACTCCAAAATGGTATGCAAATGTGTTTGGGAAACGATCATTGCAGCAGGGCTGATGCACTGGAAAAGGCAGTAGTGATATGTGGAAAACATGTGGAAAATAAGAATTTATTGTTCTCTTCTGCAGTACCCAGTGATGATAAAAATAAATTCTAATCCCTTTAAATATATAAATTAGTGCAATAGGCAGAGTTATGTGGGTATGCTAAGCAATATATAATGTTGCCCAGGATTTCCCTTTATTAAAGGGTGATTTCAACTGCTTATAATTTTCCAAATTTTAATTCTTCAGGCTGAAATGTCTTATGCCTTGAGAATTCTACATACTGATTTTTTTTTAAAAGTTTTTATTAAAATGGTTTAGTTGTTCCTGTGAAGAAAATACATTATTTGTCCCTGTTAAAAAAAAAATCTAACACCATTTTTGGAGAAACTCTAGTATACTCAAGTTAGCTCTCTTAGTCTATTGCAGAAAAAACAACAGAATCCTATGGCACTTTTAAACACTAACATTTATTTATCGCATGAGCTTTCATGGAAGAAAGTGTCTGATGAAGTGGGATTTTCTCCCACAAAAGCTTGTGTGATAAATAAATCTGTTGGTCTTTAAAAGTGCCACAGGACTCTGTTGTTTTTCATGTTTTAAACAAAGACTAGAAATTTGGCAAGGGAATTACCCTCCTTTCAGGAATCATGTTGTGTACTTGTCCCATGAAAACTCCCCCAAATTTGGTTAAGTATAAGTCTTTGAAAAATCTTAGTTCTTACATGTTCAGTAGACACTTGTTAGTGTTTGGCAGCTAAATTCTCTGAAGACTTGTCTGGAGAGGATTGGGATGAGGACGCAAAGGTAGAGGAAGAAGCAGCACTGGGACAAAGTCCAGTTAGAGCAGAAAGGATTAGAAGGCATCAAGCTTAGGGAAATGAGCAGAAGAGTCTGTGAACTCTAGAGATATCTCCACTCCAGAGTCTAGAATGAAACCCAGGTTTCTTGAGTCTTATCATTACTCTGTTGTCAGCAAATATCTAGAAAATCCACTAGCAAGGCATCCTATCACCTGCTAATGTTGGTCCATACACAGAATGACAATCTATCACTTTTATCAGAAGATTGTGTGCTAGATTTAAATATTTGAACCCTGCTTGTAAAACATGTGAATACCAATATGATACCATATGGTGGATTTCTTATTCTTCTTCCCAACTCAGTTTACTTTTTAAAAGCTTAATAAACTACATTAAAAATTAAAAATATGTATATTAAGTATGTAATGTCAAGCATTTAAAAGGAAGGGAATGCTAGAATCAAGGTTGTATAACTGTAATTGAGCCTCTTTGTCTATGAATTATCATACACTCATTAATTACACACTAATATTCCATATCATAAAGTGTTTTCTTGACTAGAATTATAAGTATATTGTAATAAGGTGTCAAAAAAATCTACTGTGAACTTTAACTTATGTTAGGTTGAACTGCCACCACCTAACAGAAGATAAACCTGTGAGGCAAAAAAGTAAAGAAAGGGAGAAATGAGACCTGCAGATGTTTGGTTGAATTCAGTTAAGTTAATAAATTGTTAATTTTTGTATTGATATTACTTCTAGCCTCCAAGATTTGTTTAATTTATGTACAGAAGCAAGATTCCCACCCCAAATTGATTAGAGGTTAAAAAGAAATACAATATAACTCAAAACAAAGCAGGTCATCTTTCAGAACTTCAGCATGTAACTAGAAATACCAATGTAAATTCATGGTATTTAGCATGTAATTTCTTCATCACTATATAGAGCTGGAATGTTAGCTTGGTCTCGATCATTTCATCCTCATCTTTATTGTCAGATTGCATAACATTATAGTTTTAAATGATGTTAAAATAATTTACTACTTTATTCAAAATGAAAAAAATGTATTTTATGTTGGGTTTCATTTTTCCATTTGCTTTCATTATTATTTGTACTTCAGTAACACCTATGATCAAGCCCCCTTCCTCCCCTCCATGCTTGACACTGCATAAAGATCATGTTAGAGACACTCCATATCCCAAAGAGCTTATAGCTGAAGCAAAAATAATTTGTGCAGAGTTATGTTGCTCAGCCATAGAGTTAGGAATAGAACCCATGTTTCTTAGTTCCCAGGCAAGTGATTATTCCACTCAAGTACCTTCCCTTTCTTACCATGATCCCTTTACTCATGTTGGTGAATATTCCTTACCATAGTTCCACTGAAGTCAACGAGTAACAGTTTACCAATAACAGTAGGTTACAATATGATTCTAAATTTATTAAAGGTAGCTAAGCACAGTTTTAGAGCTAACTAAAGAAAGGATTCTGAGCATCTTAGTCATATTTAGTAGTACATGAAACCACAGGTCGTTCCATTGATATCAGTGAGACTATTCATGGAGTAAGGCATGAGTTCACATAAAGTGAGACTATCAGGATCTGCCAGAATGTTTCCTCTTTTTTTTTTTTTTTTTTGGCTTTTAGATTTAATAGAAGTAAATATTTTTTTTATCTGCAATGTCAGTAGCTATATATTTCTGCTTTGCAACTACAAATTGTATACTGATATTATGATTAATAAATAGTGCACTAATTGTTAACCAGTCACATGATTTGCCTGCTAAAGTGTCACACATGCATGTATATTTTGCTGACTGATTGATAGATTCCAAAGGTTCATAACATTTTTTATTACATTGTTCCCTATTGTTTACTCTTATTCACTTAATCATATTGACTTTGTTTCAACCATAGGTTACTCAGCAGGGATTGGAATTAATAGCCATTTAAGTGCAGATTCCAGTGTATATTGAATTATCTAAGCCAATATTTTTCTTCACCTATTATTCATGGCTGTGAAAGGTTCATTTGTACGTGCACCAAAAGAAATATGTTACTCAATTAAGCTACAGCTAATCATATTCAGCACATAATACAATGAACAACTTAATACATCTTCTGGAACAGAAAAGGGCTGAGTTCGGGAGGGAGGGAGGGATAAAAGGACCAAGTTGGAGGATGGTTCATTGTAATAGATATTGTTGTTTCTGGATGAAGATTGGTAGTTTTGCATTCTAATAGACAAAGAGGAAAGTGGTTGCCATGGAGGAGGAGAAAGTGCAAGGAAACAACCTTCAGCTGAATTCGCTGACATAAGTCAATGACTATGAAGGGGGGGATCTGTCAGGGAGGGATAGCAGATGAAGGTTGATGTTTTAATATTGTGGCTATAGGGTGAGGAATAAGAGTAACATTCATCTGGTTATAATATATAGTGTGACTTTTAGATAATGGTCAAAGGGGGAAGAGACAATAAGAAATCAAGTCAGCAACCTTAGTGCAAGCATTCTCACAAAACCTGTGAGCAAGAAGAAGTAAACGATGTTGATTTGGGATTCTGCGTTCAATGAGTTAGAGCACAGTTCCCAAGCAACACTTACTTAGTCCTCCAATGAATGTGAGACCAGTTTACTTCCAAAGAAAAATTCAGTAGCATGTAGATTTCATGAGCTATAAACATGCAATTAGGACATCTGTAAACTTTCTAAAGTTGCTAACTGGAGACTTCCTATGTTACAAGCAGAGATGGACCAAACCTGACTTTCTTTGCTTTATCCTTTGATTGGTGGAATGAGGGCAAAATTGGAAGAGTAGGTCAGAATCAGAATCTTGTTAGGAATTTTATCACTGGCTAAATCCTCTATGATATAAATAAATACTCTGTTTCTGCATAACCCCAAAATTTGCATCTATATTCTATGATTTAAGTCAATATCTACACAAAGGCAAATTGATGATGATGATGATGATGATGATGATGATGATGATGATGATGATTACAATGGAACGTTGACTAAAGTGGCAATAAAAATATGCTTATCAGAGAAAAAATTCAGTTTGTCTTTAATATGAACAAAGTCATGTGGACTAGAATCTATTTGCAGGTCAAATAATAAAGGGTGTATGAAGTTGTAGGATGTCTCCTATGGGCTGTGGAAGAACCTGTTTTACATACCATCAGCATAATATGTTAGAGAAGATGGGATAGAGACTACATAATTAAATCTGTGGATAATTCTAAATGATTTTGGAAATATTTACACACTTCTCCCATGGATAATCTTGTTGAAGTTATAATATGCCCATCAGTGACTCCATTCACAATTCTGGCAGTTTCTCTTTCTTCACATTCATCAAGAGACTGTATTTAGAGCTTCACAATGAACCTGGGTGCTTTCTGGTCTGGGCAGGCTTCAGCCACAGTCTGTAGTCTCTTGTACGTTCTTCCTCGGGACAGCTTCTGTATGGTACCACTTCTTGGGAATGGAACCCTATCGCCTAGCTGACCTATGCCTTCAGGACCTGTGCTGACTGTCCACTCAAGTAACTCCACTTGCTCAACCACACTATGCTCAGAGCTCTTCCTTGTTGGCACTCTCATTTTTTTTTAATTCAAATCTTTCAGCAATACATCACAATTGAAGCAGTCAATATACAAAGACTTGCAAAGGAATTTCTAAATCAATCAATCTTCACTCATAGACAAAACACAGATGATAAATAGGTTAGCAGATTTGCCTGTCACTTTAGGGTACACTCATTTATTAGCATTATGTTCCTGGGGTCTCTGTAATTCTATCAATATATTGCTTGTGTCTCTTGTGTTTTTATATGGAGATCTCTCCCTTCTGCAACTCCTTACCCAACCCCCACTGTCCAACTCCCTGAATGGAGCTACCCTGCAGGGCTTAGTGTCAACAGGGTTGAGTTCCTCCAGCCCCAGAATCAGTTGAACACACACATACACACACAACCAGAGCACATCAGAGCAGACAGGATCAGTCAGTACATCTAAAATGACACCTTCATATGTTACAGACTCAGTACCTGTACCCAATCTCATGTCACAAGTGTCCTGATAGTAACTCTTGATGAGCAAACCCCACAGGATTTTGGGGTGTTACATGCATCATTGGCTTAGAAGAGGAGTGTTGCTGCAGAGTGAATGGGGAAACCAAGAAAATGAAAGAATAAACAAAGTTCAGCAAGAGTATGACAACCAGCTTGAGCATAAACGTTACTTTATTGCCAGATGTATGAAACTTATGATATTAGTCATAAAAGCCATATAATGAGAGAGAAACCCACAAAACAGTTACAATATTACATGGTTAAAATTGGGATATTGGGAAAATCTAGTCAAGGTTCATCAAAAAAAGTCCAGTTTGAAAACCTAAACCTTGAGTAAGAGAGAGAGAGAGAAATATATTAAATTAAATTTTCATTTTCATTCATTTATTTATTTATTAAAATGGGTTTAACCAGAGAGAGAGAGAGAGAGAGAGAGAGAGAGAGAGAGAGAGAGAGAGAGAGAGAATTAATTTCTCACCTCTCAGTGAAGCTTGAGATGATCATGCTTCCCAGGTGTACATTGGAACTCATAGACAAGCTAGTCAGTGTTAGATCCAGGGTGCTGGAAACAGGCAGAGCCCTCAAAAGGATCAGTGAAGGCATTCCAGTCAGAAAAGGGTGAAACCCCAGTGAAAGTGGTGCAGCTTTTGGATCTAAGCACCAAAACAGAAACTTAAGCTTGGGTTGAGGTTTTTGTAGGCAAACAACAATGGTTCAAGGGAGAATAGTAGATTTGTTATTCGGTAAATTATGGCTCAAGGGAGAATACCAGAGTTGTTTTATTTAGGCTGGAAATTAGGAACTGATTGTTCCTGGCCATGGGCAGCATCAACTATGAGAGAGCTCACAATGTGATCAGGCAGATCCAGTATTTTGGATCCTCATAAAGGATACATCAATAGAATTGGTCTGATAAATGCTGAGCTCAGTGTGCTCCTGTGTGAGTCAATTTAGCTTCTGCACCAGAGATCACTTATCATTCAGGGCCCCCCTGGTTCTCTGGTCCCAGAGTTCAGTGCAGTCCTTGCCTTGGAATCTCAGTTCTCCACTCCAAATGCTAATAGAGGTGCCTCCCTATTCCATCTTTGATGAAAATGAGACTAGTGAAGTTGCCTTAATTTTGTTATTTGCCCAGGGACCCCTGAGGGGAAGCCCCCCTCCCCATGCAGCAGCCCCCAGCAGGAGCAGGGGGCCACAAAGGGCCCTGACAATGCCACCAGGGGGGCTAATGGGCCTGATGGCAGGACCAAGAGGCTGGCAGGGGCAAGGTTAGTGGGAGGCAAGGGGCCTGTTGGGATATCAGTGGGGCAGTGGAAGGCTGGAGGCCCCGGCATGGCTGGGGGAGTGGTGAGGCTGGGGAGGTGGGGGGAGAGGCAAAAGTCAAAATGTCCCCCCTCATTGTGTGTGTGTGTGTGTGTGTGTGTGTGTGTGTGTGTGTGTGTGTGTGTGTGTGTGTGTGTGGAGGGGGACATCCTTAACTTTTGCCCCCACCCTCGAAATCCCTAAAACTGCCCCTGCAAGCCCCTGCTGCAGGTGTTGGGAAAAGGTCAGAATGCCACTGAGGTTTGGCCTGAGCAAGTTGGGACACTGATGAGAGTGCACATGGAATATTTATGGTTATGATTATCTTACCAATATATTACCAGAAATAGCCAGAGGATGAGTACTAGAGCTGATTTACAAACACATTTAATATAAAGAATATAAAAAAAATCATCTTTTTAAAGCAAAATTCTAATCTTTGTCAACGATTTTCACTGAAATTTTCAGATCTGGAACATTTAAATGAGCTCTAAGGACAACAAAGTAGAGGGAACAAGGAGAAGCTTAAACAGTGAATTTATAAGTCAGATTGTAAAAAAGTAAAATATGCAATAATTAGTTTGGCTGAATGATGACTGAAAGACTGGAAATAGGTTAGTTACCTAGAATTATTCTTAGGATGTAAACAACAAGAAATGAGATAATTTATTAAGGATGATACATGTTGATATAATCAGATGAAATGACCAATGAAAAATTAAGACTGAATATAAGGAAGCATTTCTTAATTGTTGATTCTATTAGAGTGTGCAAGTACTTTCATGGGAAATTAAGGAAAATGAATTTCTGAGTCATTTATGACCAGATTGAACAAAGCAACAGAACTATACCTGCAAAGGAGCAAACATTCACTGGTACAAGAATAGAGATGATGACGTAATACATTAAGCCTTTACCATCTATAATTTCATGATTTTATTCCATGACCGAAACTTTGTTGAAAAGGGATTGATGTTGATTAAGCATGACCATTCATAAATACTAAAAAGCAAAGAAATGTCACAGTATGGGACACATCATAATTACACCCTACCACCCACATAACACATTTCTACTGACAATGACAAAGATGACATCACCCCAAGAAACTTTCTCCTTCCTAGTGCTGTAGCACACATCATACAACACATACATTTGCCTCATACTATAACATAAAACCTTAGTTACAATCTCATGCTAACTTCATAAACACTTAACATACCTGACATTTAATCTTAAAGACTAACTAATTTCTTTAGGCATAAGCTTTCGTGGGCTGCAACCCACTTTGTCAGATGTATTTGACAAAGTGGATTGCAGCCCACGAAAGCTTATGCCCAAAGAAATTTGTTAGTCTTTAAGGTGCCACAGGACTTTTCGTTATTTTTGCTATATACACACTAATATGGCTCTGCAACTTATCAAACTTAATCTGTGCACTTATATCAATGGTTATTTTTTGCTAAGATCATAAAGGTTTGACATTGTGTATACCATGGGCTAAATAGTTAAAACAAACAAACAAACAAAAAAACCCCTCAGTAATTAATAACATAGCTAAGTACAAGTTAAGTTCTTCAAATATAAAAACCAAGGCAGTACATGTTAACTTGGTGGAAAATTTTGAGAAGATACCATACATTAGTTAATAAAAGGACTGTGAAGAAGATCAGGCATTAGGGCCATGTCTACATTAAAAAATTAAGTCAATATAAATTATGTCGGCATACTGCCACCACAGTTATTATATTGCTTGTTTGTGTACACCATATTCTTCCTGTTATCAGCACATATCCTCACCAGGAACACTGGTAGATGCCGAATAGAGTGCACTATTGGTAGCTATCCCACTGTGCAACTGTAGTTCCCAACAGAAGACCTTGTGACATGATAAGCTTTAGTAGGTGGTGTCAGCCATTAATTAGCCCTGACCAAAAGTTAACTTTGTGTATAAGCAAAACAGAGCTGGTACTGACCAAGGACATGCCTTGGTCCCACTAAGTAGCAGACAAGCTCTGTGAAACAACAAGATAAGATCGGGGCAAAGAAACATAAATAAGTGTGGAAAAACAGTAGATGTGCATGCCTTTTACCAACTTAGTAAGTTCAAAAAGTATAAGAAGCTGGCTCAGCCTCCCACCCCCCAACTTGGAACCTCATCGTTGGGGGCAACTACTGTGTTTGCAGCCATGAGTCATCGCTCCCCATGCTCCATTGTTTAACTGGGGTTTCTGTCTGCTGAAGAGGAGTAAGCATTGATGCTTTTTGTTTTATTTTGTTTTGGGGTTTTTTGTTTGTTTGTTTTCTTGTCTGTATTTTTAATTAATGTAGTTTGCTTTTATCTTTTATCTTGTTTCCCGGTGTTGTGCCTACTGAACCGATCGAACATTAGGGACTGAGCTATAGGTTGTAGCCAGGGTCCTGTAATCTTCTTGTAACAGCAACTCACCACTATCCAGCACAGGGTATTTTGGGAAGTTTTAATGGGGCCAAAATGAATTGTATAGGATGAGCCAGACCATGGTTCAACTTCCTACAATGCAGTGTTCTCCATCCATCTGCATCCCAAAATGTTTTGTGCCTCTTTGCAAAATTCCCACAATTTCACATTTCCCTATGTGCTATCTGCCATCTCGAACAGAAGCATGAAGCCTGCACAGCACTGCAGTATCATCATGAACACTGCAAGCACAGGACGTCTGATCCTGCAATATTTGCAGAGACACAAGAGCAGCTCCAGGGAACGTGATGATTCCTTGAAGGCTAAATGCAGGTTTGGGATGAGGACCAGTGGCTACAGAACTTCCAGATATGGAATTCCAAATCCTTGGATCTTTTGCTAAAGTCATCCTAGCACTCTAGCATAGGGACACCAAAATGAGACAGCTGAAAAGTGAGTGAAGATTGCATTGTGGAAACTTGCGACACCAACTTTCTACTGGCTAGCTGGGAATCAATTTGGAGACAGAAAATAAACAATAGGGTGGTTGTCATGAAAGTCTGCAAGGTCATTAATCATCTCCTGATAGGCAGGCTTGTGATTCTGAGCAATGTGCAGGACACAGAATCATAGAATCAGAGGGCTGGAAGGGACCTCATGAGGTCATCTAGTCCAACTGCCGCTAAAAGCAGGACCAATCCCTCTAAATCATCCCAGCCAGGATTTTGTCTAACCGAACCTTAAATATCTCCAAAGACCACCACCTCCCTAGGTAACCCATTCCAATGCTTCACCACCCTCCTAGTGAGAAGGTTTTTCCTAATATTCAACCTCGACCTCCCCAGCTGTAATTTGAAACCATTTCTCCTTGTTCTGTCTTTTGTTACCACTGAGAACAGCCTAGCTCCCTCCTCTTTGGAGCATCCCTTCAAGTAGTTGAAAGTTGCTATCAAATCCCCCCCTCAGTCTTCTCTTCTGCAGACTAAACAAGCCTACTTCCTTCAGTCTCTCCTCGTAAGTCATGTGCCCCAGCCCTCTATTCATTTTTGTTGCCCTCCGCTGGACTCTTTCTAATTTTCCCACAACCTTTCTGTAGTGGAGAGCCCAAAACTGGACACAGTATTCGAGATGCGGCCTCAACAGTGCCGAATAGAGGGGAATTATCACATCTCTCGATCTGCTGGCAACACTCCTACTCATGCAGCCCAATATGCCATTGGGCTTTTTGGCAACAAGAGCACACTGTTGGCTCATATCCAGCTTCCCTTCCATCATAACCAGGTCGTTTTCTACAGTGCTGCTACTTAGCCAATCGGTCCCCAGCCTGTAGCAGTGCATGGGATTATTCCGTCCTAAGTGCAGGACTTTGCACTTGTCCTTGTTGAACCTCATGAGGTTTCTTTTGGCCCAGTCTTCCAATTTGTCTAAGTCTCCCTGGAGCCTGTCCCTGCCCTCCAGAGTGTCTACCATTCCCCCCAGCTTGGTGTCGTCCGCAAACTTACTATGCACACAATCTATCCCATCACCCAGATCATTAATGAAGATGTTAAACAGAACCGGCCCCAGGACCGACCCCTGGGGCACTCCACTTGTTACCGGTTGCCAACTAGACATCCAGCCATTGATTCCTACCTGCTGAGCCTGGTGATCTAGCCAGTTTTCTATCCACCTTATGGTCCACTCGTCCAACCTATACTTCCTTAACTTGCTGACGAGAATGCTGTGGGAAACCGTATCAAAAGCCTTGCTAAAGTCGAGGTACACCACGTCAACAGCTCTTCCCGCATCCACAAATCCAGTCATCTCATCATAGAAGGCAATCAGGTTGGTCAGGCACAATTTGCCCTTGGTGAATCCATGCTGACTGTTTCTGATCACGCTATTTTCCTCCAAGTGTTTCAGGATGGATTCTTTGAGGACCTGCTCCATGATTTTTCCTGGGATTGAGGTGAGGCTGACCAGTCTGTTGTTCCCTGGATCCTCCTTTTTCCCTCAGTGAAAATAATATTGCAATGGTCAGAGCTGCTTATTGTGTCATGCATAATATCTGTGAAGCAAAGGGGAAAATGTTTCTGCTTAGAAGGAGGGTAGAGTTGATTTTAAGCATCCAGATACAAGGGCTATAAGAAGAGCTCAACATGGATCTACACATCTCAGGGAGGCTTTGAATGATTATTTTAATAGTGAGTCACCATAATATGTTTTACTGTAATGTGTTCTATCTGCTCTTGCTCTTTTGTAGTGAGGTATGAATTGTATAGTGAGAGCTGTGTGTATAGGAATATAACATTGTCAATGCACATATTAATTTTGCCTGAGAATGACATATGGGTTCTGTGACAAAAGGAAATAACAGAAAATTGATGGGTGTCAGACTTATTCAGCACCAGCCAACACAAGTTAAGTTGAATTATGTTAAAAAAAATAGAATTCTATTCTATAATTGAACCAGGCAAATTTAAAAAAAAAAGATCTTTACAAAACTCAATACATTAAGGAAAAATAAATTAAGAAGGGAAAAGACCTGTCATTTCCATTTCAAATACATGTACACCAACTGTGTCTTTCACATATCAGTAGACTTCCCCTGTAGTGGAGTGGCAGGGGTAGTTCAATGTGCCGGATGCCATGTAAAATGTGGAGGGGGGGGAATGTAAGGAGGCCCCTGACACTAAGTTCTCTATAAGTTTCAGAGGTAGGTGAACATGGGATACATGTCAAACAGAGTCTCCAGTAATTCTGTTTTCTTCCTGAGAAACCCCATTACGTTGAGGTGTATTTCCCTTTCATTGTCCTGCTTGGATTCCTGGGCCTCTCTTCTCTCCTCTCTTTTATTCTTCACTATATCTAAAAGAATTATCGTGTAGGCCTTGTTCTCATTCTCTGATGGAGTGAAGGCTTCCAAAATCTCCTGAAACGTGTCATATTGTGTCCTCTTCTTTCTCGTCCTTATCTGGCTCAGGTGAAGACCCTCAGGGACCACAATACAAGCAGTTATAGATACAACACATCAAGGAATCATTCTTGGGGTATTCACAACAGAAATTAAAACTTAGGATGCTGAACTTATTCCCTTTGGTATGTATACACTTGAAAAGCTAAGTCTAGTCTGTTAAGTTGACTTAACAAGGTCGACTTAGTCGACTTAAAGTCGACCTTGTTAAGTCGACTTAGACTATGTCTACACTTGAAAAGTTAGGTCGACTTAACTTGTCAAGTGTAAATGTGTCCCCTTTTTGGCCTTATTAAGCCTTAACATTTTAAGTCGACTTAAAAAGGTCCAACTAGGCACTACACCGCGTCTCCACAGGTTTAAGTCAACTTAATAAAGTCGACTTAAGCACTAGTTCAAATTAAAATGAAGTATTATTAATTCGAACTAGCTTTTCCTTAATTCGACTTAAGGAGCAGCTTAGATGCAGAATAAATTAAGTCGACCTAATTTCTAAGTGTAGACACACCCTTAGAGAGCCTACACTAGAAACTGAAGTCGACTGCCTGCGTCCACACTGGCAGGTGCTAGGTCGACAGGGAGCTGTGGATGGGGAAAAGGGAGCCGTCCCCCCCTGGAGAAGGGAGCCGTGGCTCAGGGGAGAGCTGCAGCTCCCCAAGCGAAGGGAGCTGCGGCCGCCAGGGAGCCGTGGCTCCCTTCTCCCCACCCCATCCTCATTAGGTTGACTTAGGGAATTAGGTCGACCTAGGGCGTCCACACCAGCTTTAGGTCAACTTAACAGGTTGAATTAAGCATTAAGTCAACCTAAAAACTGGTAGTTATTAAGTCGACTTAAGGAATTGCTTGAGTCGACTTAATGAAAGCCAGGTGTGGGCACGGCGTTCTGTTTGTCAACGTAAGCATCCTTAAGCCCATCTAAGTTGTTGGTGTAGACATACCTTTTGATCCCCACTGAGTCCCATTTTACTTGGGACTGATACAACATGGTGTCATTCACAGCACCAAACATAGTGAGTATGACTCTTGTGGGGGAGGAGGGTTGGGGAAATAAGAGGGGGATAGCTCATAGGCATGATCATATGTATACAAGACAATCAAACTGAATACTGTCACTATTTTTTACAGACAATGGTAGTTTTAGCTTATAGCTCAACTGTGAGGGTAACAAAGATAGAAAGAACGTAGCTGCTACTGGCGTCATGATACTGCCTGGGCCCACATGCTGCTAAGCTTTGTGCTACCATGGTGTCTGCTGATATAACTGTTGGATTGTATGGAAAAGTATCCTACCATGGCAGAAGAAATAAGGTAGCCTTCCCCAGAAACCTTCAGGATTGCAGAACACCTTTTCAGATTCACAGGGCACCCCACTGCTCATAAATGGAGTGTTCTCTGGGAGCCTCCCTACCTAACTCTAGAGGGGAATAAAAATCAGGCAGTAATTTTGCCTCTTGGTTGTTTTGCTATCTCTTCTAACATAAGTAAAATTAAATCAATAGATGTGTCCTTACTACTTCGGGGGATCCATCCCTGTAATTTTAAAGTAAACTGCAGAATTACCAGAGGTTTCTTGCCCTGCACCTGTCACTGCTTCCTGGTTTCCATGAGGTTCTTGTAGAAACTAAGTAAAACTGAAATTGTGCATCCCCAAGGATTTTTCATCTTCTAAGAGACACAAAAACACAATCATTAATGTTATAAAAATAATTGTGGCATTGATTACAATGTTTCATTTTCAATTAACATTGATTTATAAAAATCTAATGATTATATTTTCAAAAGTGTTACTTATGCAAAGCATGCACCCTTTAGGAGACAAGGCATTTATTAGATCTTGGCATCTCTGCCAAAGTAGTTTTAAAATCCATGAATATTAACTCCATAGGGCCAGATACTATTATGTGCTTAATTATAACTCTGTGTGTACTTCTACATGAATAATAATGCTTACACACGTATGTTAAACATTTTCTGTATCATAAAGTAAATACAATAGGTTACACATTGTTTCTTGTATGTATCACAAAAGCAAAAGGAGCAATATTAAAGAAAGAAAGCTTGAAGTTTAGGCACTGGATTGTGATACAGGAGATCTATGTTTAATTTTTGGGTTCTGTAACAGATATCCTATATGACCTTGGACAAATCTCTTCATCTTTCACTGTTCCTCACTTCTTTTATGTAAAATAATAAATAATGGGGTTAATAATACTCCCCTATCTGACAGCAGTGTGGAGAAAAATCCATCAATACCAGGGAGATGCTCAGATGCTACATTATTGAGGGCCACACAAATAGTACTAAAAATAAAGGGCTGGCTTAAACAGGAATTGCCATACTGGATTCAGACCCAAAATCTAAGTCCAGCTGTGGCTCACGCAGCCCCCACACTTGAGACTCTGCATTTTTTCACTGTTTGGGGAGTTAAGCCCAGCTGTGGCTACTTCATGCTGGGCTCTACACTTCCACTCCAGCAAGAGCTGCCTATTTGCTGTGGACATCGCAACTGTTGCTACCCACTCCCCTCCAGTTGAAATGGTAATCAGCTGCTTAAAATGTTTAAATAGATGGTTACCATTTAAATGTTTAAGCAGCTTACTAGCTAAACATTCACCTAGTTGTTCAGACAACTTCCTGTCAGAGCTGAATTAACAAAGGGGCTTAAGAGGCTGCACTCCCCCTCCCCCCAAGTCCTGGGCACTGGGCTAAAGGGGGCTCTGCTGTGTGCTACGCTGCAATAAATTGGGTGCCAGCCTCTGGGACTGGAGCACCTCCGGCAGTTGGCTGGAGTGCTGCTAGCCCATGCTGCATCACATTGTTGTACCAGTCTGAAGCTGACTGGTCTCTGCATTTTGGCTCCAGCACCAAGCACTGGCCCACCCCGCCCACACTGTTGACTGATCTGCAGGCTCCAGCACCCTTCCTCACCAGTGCTGGCAGGGCCCCAGACTGGGTGTCGCCTTGTTGGGGAAAGACACAAAAATGGACAGCCCCAGATCGCCAGGAGCTTTAATCCAGTCTTGCTTCCTGTACTTCTTAACTGTTTAAAAAGTCCCAGTCAATCAGTGGGACTGGATTTCTTCAATCAGGATCTTTGTGGGCAGAAGCCTCACTAATCTGCTGTCCATGAGTCTGGGGAAGCTGATGGGTAGCAGCCATGGTCTGAGCACTGCTTGTTAGCCTGGGTTTGAAGACTGTGATGCCTTACAAAGTACTATATACAGTGTTTGAAATGAGATTGCACCACTGATTTATATAAACACATTATAATATTTTCTGAATTATTCCCATATGGTTCTTCATGCATTCTAACAGCTTGTTTGCTTTTTTGACTGCAGCTGCCCACTGAGGTCTTAATTGATCTGTCTGCCTTGACACCCAGGTTCAATTCCTGAGCTAATAGAGTTAATTTAGAACTCTGTAACATACACAAACAATTTATTATTTTTTTTTCTTTTCACTCTGCAGTACTTTGCATTTATGAATATTGAACTTAATTTGTAATTCTTCTAGCTTATCTGTGTCTCTCTGAAGTTCTTCACTATCTACTCTGGAAATTTGCCATCTGTAAATGTTACTACCTCACCATTAATCCTTTCCAGATAACTTATAAACACGTTAAAAATACTGGACTTATTATGGTATCCTGATGTTAACTTTTTGCCATGATAAAAACTGACTATTTAATCCTACTCATTGCTTTCTGTCTCCAAGCTAGTTTTTGATCAAGGACAAGCCTCTCACATGATGACTACTTAGCTTCTGACCTAGTCATTTACTTACTGAAATCAGGAGGAGTTTTGACTTTGATTTCAATGACAACAGTCTTGTATCTCTCATGTCTATGTGACTTTCATATATTCTCAGACAAATTCCCTTTGACAAAAACCAAATATAAACAAACAAAATAACCCACAACTTAAAAAAAGTTGAAAATACTTTTGCCAAATTTTTACATAATATCAAATCTCACAATATCATTTCTGCTTGGTCATCTCTTCCCCTATATACAGTCCATAAAATGTACAAACTGTGGTTTTCAAAATAATAAGTAATCTCAGTGCTTAGAGCCATTTATATAATGGAAACTCTAGTGTTCTGATGTTTGCACAATATGTGCATAGGTCCCTTTTTAAAACCAAAATAAATCTGTCTCATAGTCTCGCATCCCCTTTTTATCATAGACAATCACTCCTTGATGTATGAATAATGTATATGTATTTCAATACGCTGTCAGAATAAGGTAACTTCCCAAAGGTTACCCCATAACCCTTTTTGATAAATACACTGAATTTTCATTTGATTTAGTCATTCAGTGATAAACTACTTCAGGTCAACTCTCCAACTTGCATTTCTTTTGTCAACTCTACACCAACCAGTTTCAAAAGGATATTTATCAATAAGGTGTTTCTACTTAGCTCATAAAAATTAGGCCTCATACTTCTTCTGTTATTTTACACACCATCCATTTCCTTAAAATAATAAGCCAAATGCTCATATCAGGCACACTAGAGCAAATTCATATACATTTTATTTTCAATGTGGCCATTCTGGTATAATGATATAACTTAGAAGAGAGTTTGGCTCATTGATTTCACCATATAGAGGTCTCAAATTATCATAGATCTGTTAGTAGTGGATACTGACAACATTTAAAGGGACTCTGTCAAGTACTTGAGTATAGATTTGATTGTTTTGTGTTTTCGTTCTTAAAACTGCCCTCTTAGAACCATGACAAATTAAATATATTTTCAAGTTTCATCTTTCTTCATTTGGTAAGTATTGTGTTTTGTTGTTGTTTTTTCTCTCACCCATATTTTATGCTGCACAAAAAAATAAAAAGGTTGTGCATTGTTGTTTTTGTTGTTGTAATGAGCACCACCAGTGGAAACCTACAGTCCACAGCAGCACAGATGTCATCTTCTCTCAATTTTGGGTGTTTGAAATCCAGATTCAGAATTTATCTGCGATTCATATTTAAACACAGGTGCTGGTGAGGATATAATCAATGTAATCTCTCTGGTCTATAATCAAACATTTAATGCAAAGCCACCCAAAAAGTTAATTGCCAGATGAACAACAAGATATTAACCCTGAACACAACAGTGTCTGTTCATCAGGCTTGCATCTTTAGTACCCTCCTTTTCAGCTGTAAAAGCTGGGTTAGGTACTCCAAGCTGGAGTGGAGATTGAGACATTTTTCCTGTCTTAGAAAAATCTTTGGAGTCACTTGAACCGACGGATCACCAGTCTCTGTCAGCAGGCCCCCACTGCAGCCAAACAGAGGCTTTCTCCTCACTGATCTCTCCTCTCCCTGTCTGTAACAGAGAAACTGAATATACACTATATACCCAAAGGAGCCTCACCTCCCCCTGGACCTAACTAGTCAATTTAGAGAGTCTAATGTAGACTCTCTAAATCGACTTTGTAAGGCCAGCTTTAAGTCCACTTAAGAGTCCTGTGTGGACTCTCTAAGTCGACTTAATAAGGTTGACTTAAAGTCGACTTAGTAAAGTTGACCTAAATTTCTCAGTGTAGACATAGCCTTGGAGTCTTGCTGACCCCTGATTCTGTGTGTCAGGAATTATTTCAGCAAGAGTCTGTCTAAAGTTAGTTCTTATGTGAAAGTGCTCATAGACTCATAGGCTATGTCTACACTGGCAAGTTAGTTCGAATTAAGGAGGCTTAATTCGATCTAACTAAAGCCATAGCTACACTAGACTTTAGTTAGTTACAATTAAGGGCTTCCTAATAAGTTCAAATAGGGTATTCGAACTAAGGGGTTAATTTGAACTAATGCTAACTAATATGGCCATGTTAATTCAAACTAATTTTTTAGTTTGAATTAACCGGCCTTTGAAATGAATGGGGATCACTAATTCAAACTAAGCAAGTTCTTGCTTAGTTTGAACTAACATTCCAGTGTGGCCATGCTAGTTAGAATTAAGCTAATTCGAACTAACTAAAATTAATTTGAATTAGTTAGTTCAAACTAACTAATTCGAACTAATTTTAGTAAGTGTAGACATAGCCATAGATTTTAAGGTCAAAAGGGACCAGTACGATAATCTAGTCTGACTTCCTGCAAAATTCAGGCCTCAAGACCTCACCCATCCACTCCAGCAATAGGCCACCAAACTATGACTGAGTTATTTACCTCCTTAAATCATGATCTAAGGACTTTAACATACATAGCCAAATATCAGTCAATTTCCAAAATATGCTAATCATACCATCCCCTCCATAAATAAGTTTTGAAAGCAGTTATGGTTTTTGCCCCCACAACTTCCCTTGGAAGGCAATTCCAGAACTTTACTCCTCTAATGGTTAGAAACCTCGGTCTAATTTCAAGCCTAAATTTCTTGATGGACAGATTATAACCATTTGTTCTGGTGTCCACATTGGTCCTGTACTCAAATAATTCCTCTCCCTCCCTGATATTAATTCCTCTGATGTATTTATACAGAGAAATCATATCCCCCCCCTCAACTGTCTTTTGGTTAGGCTAAACAAGCCAAGCTTCTTGAGTCTCCACTAATAGGGTAGATTTTCCACTCCTCAGACCATCCTTGTAGCCCTTCTCTGCACCTGTTCCAATTTGAATTCATCCTTTTTAAACATGGGGAACAGAACTGCACACAGTATTCCAGATGGGGTCTCACCAGTGCCTTGTACAGCGGCACTAACACCTCCCTGTCTCTACTTGAAATACCTCTCCTGATACATCTTAGAACCGCATTAGCTTTTTTCACGGCCACATCACATTGGCAGCTCATAGTCATCCTATGATGAACCAGTACTCCCAGATCCTTCTCCTCCTCAGTCCGTTCCAACTGATGCGTCCCTAACTTATAGGAAAAATGCTTGTTGTTTGTCCCTAAATGCATGACCTTGCACTTCCCATTATTAAATTTCATCCTATTCCTGATATTCCAGTTTACAAGGTCATCCAGATCTTTCTGTATGGTATCCTGATCCTTCTCTGTATTGGCAATACCTCCCAACTTGGTGTCATCCGCAAACTTTATTAGCACACTCCCGCTTTTTGTGCCAAGGTCAGTAACAATAAGGTTGAACAAGATAGGTCCCAAGACAGATCCCTGAGGGACTCCACTGGTAACCTCCCTCCAGCTTGACAGTTCACCCTTCAGTATGACCCGCTGTAGTCTCCCTTTTAACCAGTTCCTTATCCACCTTACTATATTCATATTAATCCCCATCTTCTGTATCTTAACTAATAATTCCCTGTGTGGGACTGTATCAAATGCTTTGCTGAAATTTAAGTAAATTAGGTCCACCACATTCCCTTTATCTAAAAAAATCTGTTATCTTTTCAAAAAAGGAGATCAAGTTGGTCTGGCAAGATCTCCCTTTTGTAAAGCCATGTTGTATTTTATCACAGTTACCATTATCCTCTATAGCCTTAAGTACTTTCTCCTTCAAAATTTTCTCCAAGACCTTGCATACTACCGAGGTCAAACTAACAGGTCTGTAGTTACCTGGATCATTTTTATTCCCTTTCTTGAAAATTGGAACTATATTAGCAATTCTCCAGTCATACGGTACAACCCACGAGTTTACAGATTCATTAAAAATCCTCGTTAAAGGGCTGGCAATTTCATGAACCAGTTCCTTTAGTATCCTCGGATGGAGATTGTCTGGGCCCCCCGATTTAGTCGCACCCAGCAGCTCAAGTTTGGCTTCTACCTCAGGTATGGTAATTTCACTTTCATGACCTCATTCCCATTACCTTTCCTACCTCTATCCCCCAGATCAACTTCACTCTCATTGAAAACAGATGCAAAGTACTTATTTAGACATTCTGCCATGCCTAGATTATCCTTGACCTCCACCCCATCCTCAGTTTTTAATGGTCCCACTTCTTCTTTCTTTGTTTTCTTCCTATTTATATGTCTAAAGAACCTTTTACTATTGGTTTTAATTCCCTTCGCAAGGTCCAGCTCAGCTTGACTTTTTGCCTTTCTCACTCTCTCTCTACATGTTCTGACCTCCAAAAGGTAGCTTTCCTTGCTGATCTCTCCCCTTTTCCACTCCTTGTAGGCTCTGTGCTTCCTCGTAATCACCTTTCTGAGATGCTTACACATCCAGCTTGGTCCACAGCTCTTGCCTATGAATTTTCTCCCCTTACTCAGAATGTAGGCTTCAGATAGTTCTTGCAACTTTGATTTGAAGTGATTCCAAGCCTGTTTTATCTTTACATGCCTGAGTTTTTCTGTCCAGTCCAGTTCCCCAACTAATTCCCTTAATTTTCTAAAGTTAGCATTTTAAAGGCAAAGATCCTGGTCGCTGATTTATTTTTGTTTCTCCTTCCAATTAGTTTGAACTGAATTAACTCAAGGTCACTTGAACCCAAGTTGTCCCCTACAACCAGTTCATATATGAGGTCCTTGCTACTCACCAGTAATAAATCTAACATGGCCTCCCTTCTCCTTGGTTCAGTAACTATTTGGAGAAGGAATTCATCAGCTATCACATCCAGGAAAAACTGGGCTCTCTTATTACTACTAGCACACGTCCTCCAGGCTATATCTGGGAAGTTAAAGTCTCCCATAATCACACAGTTCCAAGTAGTATTAACTTCCTTAAAGGCTTTAAAGAGGTCCCTATCCATGTCTAAATCAGATCCTGGCAGTCTGTAACACACTCCCAACACCATTCCAGGAGAAACTTTAGTAGCTTTTTCCCCTAATATGATTTTTACCCAGATTGATTCTGTCTTGTTAACTCCATCACTTTGAATTTCCCTACAGTCTACCTCCTCATTGACACACAATGCCACGCCCCCACTTTTGCCTTTATATCTGTCTTTCCTAAAGAGCACATAGCCTTCAATACTGGTACACCAGTCATGACTACTACTCCACCTTGTTTCAGTTATCCCTATAATATATGGTCTCATTTCCTCTACCAGTAGCTCCAGTTCCTCCATTTTGTTACCCAGGTTTCTCGCGTTAGTATATAAACATTTTAGTTTATGCTGCTTGGCCTCACTCACGTTCTTTGCCTGTTTCAGCACAGTCATTCCACGGACAATATCACTCGCTAGACTGGCATTTACACTGTTCCTCCTCATAACCCTCATGCCGCTCCCTATTTCTGTGTCCTTTCTTATTTCATTTTCTTTCTTCTCAACACTAATATCAGGCACGGAGATTATTCGGGTATCTCCCAACCATCTCCCCTGACTCCCTAGTTTAAAGCTCTCTTGATCAGTTGTGCTAATCTCCCTCCCAGAAGTCTGTTTCCCTCCCTACTCAGGTGAAGTTCATCCCAAGAGAACAGTCTTCTGTCCATGAATGCCTCCCAGTGACCATACATGACAAAGCCCTCCTTATAGCACCACTGCTTGCACCATCTGTTTATCATCAGGGTTTTCTCACATCTTTGTTGTCCTCCTCTATGGATAGGCAGAATCCCACTAAAGATCACCTGAGCTTCTATTTCCTTGAGAGTCCTCCCCAGCCTGGCTTAGTCACTTTTGATACGTTCCAGTGAGCATCTACCTCCATCATTTGTACCCACATGAAGGGCAATCAGAGGATTCTTTCCTGTTCCCGTTAAGATCCTCTTCATCCTCAAATCAACATCCCATATCTTCGCACCCGGCAAGCAGCATACCCTTCTGTTCTCAGGATCAGCTCTGGTTATAGGCCTGTCTGTCCTTCTCAACAGGGAGTCCCCAATCACATACACTTGCCTTTTCCTGGCACCAGTGCTATTCACTAGCCTATCCCCACTTCGTTCCAGTCGCAAGTCCTCAGTCCTCCTGTTTTTCTCTGCAATTGTTCGCATCCGCTCCCGAGTCATTGTAGGGCTCTTACTGGGAGGAATCTCCATTGGCTCATCCATTCTTTGGATAGGACTAGCTGCTCTTCTCTTTTTCCTTGCACTCCCAACATCAGTCACTACATGCTCTGCTCCTTCATTTGCTAACCCAGCAAACCTGTTTCTGAGCTCTATTTCTCCTTCGCTAGCCCATCTTTTCCTCTGCAGACTTCTCACAGTCACACGCTTCCACCGGACACTTTCATCTCCTGGTATTCTGCTCTCACAGTCTGATGGTCCTGCTTCCATCTGCAGGTCTGGTGTTCCTCTTATAACCTCCTCACCTGTCTGCTCCATCAGTTGTTCAAAACCCCTTCTAAACTCAATAAGAGTTTCCACCTGCTTCTCTAACCCCCGAAATTTCTCCTCCATCAACCCAATGAGGCAGCACGTCATGCACACATAGGTCCTTGGAGGCAGTGCCTTATGGCCCACTTAAGAACTACCTATAGAATCATAGGGTTGGAAGGGACCTCATGAGGTCATCTAGTCCAACCCCCTGCTAAAAGCAGGACCATTCCCACTAAATCATCCCAGCCAGCTTTTGGCAACAAGAGCACACTGTTGACTCATATCCAGCTTCCTGTCTATCATAACCTCCAGATCCTTTTCTACAGTGCTGTTATTTAGCCAATTGGTCCCCAGCCTGTAGCAGTACATGGGCTTTTTCCATCCTAATTACAGGACTTTGCACTTGTCCTTGTTGAACCTCATGATCTTCCTTTTAGCCCAATGCTCCAATTTTTCTAGGTCTCCCTGAATCCTGTCCCTGCCCTCCAGTGTGTCTACCATTTCCCCCAGCTTGGTGTCATCCATGAACTTACTGAGTGTTCAATTTATCCCATCACCCAGATCATTAATGAAGATGTTGAACAGAATCGGCCCCAGGACCGACCCTTGGGGCACTCCACTCATTACTGGTTGCCAACTAGACAATGAGCCATTGATTCCTACCTGCTAAGCCCGATGATCTAGCCAGTTTTCTATACACCGTACAGTCCACTCGTCCATCCTATACTTCCTTAACTTGCTGACGAGAATGCTGTGGGAAACCGTATCAAAACCCTTGCTAAAGTCGAGGTATATCACGTTGATGGCTATTCCCGCATCCACAAATCCAATCATCTTATCATAGAAGGCAATCAGCTTGCTCAGGCATGATTTGCCCTTGGTGAATCCATGCTGACTGTTCCTGATCACTCTATTTTCCTGCAAGTATTTCAGGATAGATTATTTGAGGACCTGCTTCATGATTTTTCCAGGGATTGGGGTGAGGTTGATTGGTCTGTAGTTCCCTGGATCCTCCTTTTTCCTTTCTTCAAGACAGGTACTATATTTGTCTTTTTCCAGTTATTCAGGACCTTTCCCGTTTGCCACCAGTTTTCAAAGATAATGGCTAGTGTCTCTGCAATCACATCGGCCAATTGCTTCAGCACCCTCGGATGCAGTTCATCCGGCCCCATAGACTTGTGTACATCCAACTTCTTTAAGTAGTCCCTAACCTGACCTTCCATCACCGAGGGCCACCCTCCTTCTCTCCATTCTGTGTTACCCAGTGTAGTAGCCTGAGAGATGACCCCACCTGTGAAGACTGAATTGAAAATGCATGGCACAGAGGAATGCCAAATTCCAATGTCTCGACAAAATCAAGCAAGACTTCAGAAAATTCAGCAAAATTCAGAAAATACAGCAAGTGGACCTATAGCAACTATAGGAAGATTTTCTGCTCATGCATCAAGCGCTTTTCCTATAACATTGTAAAGCACCACTGACAGACTGACTTTTTTGTGCCTCTTTTCATCTATCAAACTATTGGATGGCTATATAGAGAAATAACAATGGTTAATTAGCATGAACCAGATTCTGGAGTACTATCCAATGTAGTGCCAAGAGGATCAGTGCTAGAACAGTGTTATAGAAACATCACTAAATATATAATTTTCAGTGATAGATTTTTCTCGTAATTCATATTTCTTTCTGTTCTTTTTAACTTTGTATTAGTTTAGTGTTACTATCTATTGTTCTTCTGTGGCCTGTGTGTGCAATAAGCTTGTAGACTGGGTCCTGTTGCTTGTTAGCTCTGTGTTCTTGGACCCAGGCACAGTATCCAGCCTCTGTGACTCACGCCCTTCCTATCACCCATCTCAGCCTCTGCTTGAACCAGAAACCAAAAACAATGAAAAGGCAGTGGGAGACACACTTAAAGCCCTTGGTACAAGGGTGATGGAATTAAGGCAACTCCAGTAGCCTCAGCTACAGTGAAGATGTGAGCCATTAGCACACTGAATGGACAGCAGAAACTTCATTTGCACCAAGGATTGAACCAAAATTAACATGCTGAATGGAGACAAGCTCCAAGTCAGGAGTCGCATTGAACTCTGACATTGGTGAAGCAGGGAAGCACTGCATCATGGGTGATCTCTGCTCCTGAAGCAAATGAACTCATGTCTGCACACACCCAGCTCAGCAGTTAGCAGACCAATTCTAGTCAATAGATCTTTAATTGATATCCAACATACTGAATCTACCTGATTGCATTGTGAGCTCCCTCAGAGCAATGCCACCCATAGCCAGGAATGATCAGCTCCTATTGTCCACCTAAACAAAACAACTCTGGTATACTCCAGTAAGTCATTATTTACCTCCAAACAACTCTTGTATTCTGCCTTGAACTATTGTTTCTTCCCTATAAAAATCCCTACCCAGGTTCTGAATCTGAATTAGTTCTGAATCTGTTCTGATGCCTGGACCCAAAAGTTGCATCACTTCCACTGGGACTTCACCTTTTCCTTGCTGATCACATTGTGGGTTCTGCCTGTCTCCAGCACTCCAGACCCTAAGCTGAACAGCCTGGTTCCTGGGTACCTTTGAGCTGCACTTCCCTCCCCCCTTTTCTCTCTTTTTCCTCTTAGTCTAAATATAACTCTTTAAACCTGATCTTTGTAATCCACTTGGGCTAGATTTCCCCAATGCTACAATTGAAATTGGGTAATATTGTAACTGTTTGATCATTTCTCTCTCTTTTTATGGTTATTAATATTGTAACTGTTCTTGGTTTCCCTATATTGCTCTGCAGCAACGCTTCTTTTACCTAGCCAAAGATCCCTGTGATGCCCAAAATCCTGTAAGGTTTGCTCATTAAGGGGGTTACCAATGTGCTGAACCTGTGGCATATAAGGGTGGCAGCTGAAAGTACTGTTTTGACACAGCCTGCTCAGATGCGTGATCAAGTCTAGTCTGGTGCGGTGCCAGGGGCACATAAGGGTGGCAGTAGAGAAGTGCTGTGTAACACAGCCTGCTGAGTTCAGGGACATATAAGGGGTCAGCTGAGAGTGCTGATAGACCCCATCCACTCACATGCACTTAGAAACCCAGTCCTGGGAAATTTAAGTCCTGCAAGGGTAGCTCCATTGGGAGGGGACTTGCAGAAGGGAGAAGTAAGCTCCATATAGAAATACACATGACACAAGCAGCACTTTAATAGGATTACAACCCCCTCCCCTCCAAGGAAAGTGACACTAATAAATGAGCATACCCCAAGATTATGGGCAAATTTGGTAACAGTCCATTTACTAGTGGATAAGGTATTTGCATCACACACACACAAGCATATCTGGCACTACTATTTGGTACCTTTTGTGGCTTTCACAGCAGAGATCAAAACAGTCATAACCTATCTAAATATTCATGTTTTATTTTCCTGATAATATGGAGAATGACAACATTCTTTGCCAGCCCCCATGCCAGCTCTGCCCCCCCAACCCTCAGCAGGTGCTAGGGGTGGGGCCAGCAAGTGCCGGGGTCATGGCAGCAAGTGAATGGAGTCACCGCACATACGGCAACTCTTGCGGCCCCTAGTCTTGCTGGGGGGTGGGGGAGGTAGCATGAGGGGAAGCAGCCGCAGCATTCAGCAGCAGCAGGACTGAGAGCTCTGTGTGCTGCTCAGAATAAGCACATGTGCCATCTTTGGCATGCATGCCAAGGGTTGCCGACTCCTGTTCTAAGGATTAATATGGAAAGAATAGTGGAATAATGGAAAGAAACTGATTTACTCAAAATAAGGTTTGGAGTGGTTGCTGCTGACTGTTAAACCTATTCTCTGGACTCAGGGCTAGTCAGCAGTGAGGGCTTAGGTCGACTCAAAGACAGTTACCTCGCTTTTCTGCTGCCTGGTTACACACTCACATGGCTGCAAAGGCGAATTAAGTGCTGCTGCGAGTCAGCGTTGTAACTCCACCCCTGCAGGAGGCATAGAGTTCAGTGCGATTTTGGCAATGCGGTTTCACAGCAGTGTGTAAGGAGAGTCAGTGACCAATGGCTAGAGACTATATTTGGAACACTTCTGCTGTGACAAAGATCAAAAAATGAGAGAGAAAGCCTGTAGAGCTACATTAAAGAGACCTGAGTTTCAGAAAGTACTAAATGAGCATCCTCTCTTCAAAAACTGTCTCATTTTTATGGTCACAAATTAGATATCGAAAAGCACTAGTCACTTTTTAAAATTTTGGCCTTGGTCTCCTTCACACTTTCTGTTTTTAATTGATTTGCTTAAAGACACTTTGGTGCTAATCAAAAATTCTGGAAAGAGCTGAAGACTAAGATTCACTCTTTATTCAAGTGGAAAACATAGTACTGGTGCAGACAATTCTCTTTTGGGTGTCAGACTCATGAGTCTTGTCCACATGCTCAGAGATTAACTGATTGCCATATTTAGGGTCAGGAGGGGATTTTTACCCAGGACAGACTGATAGGGACCCTGGCGGGTGGGGGTGGGGTTGACCTTCCCTTGTAGAATGGGTCACTTGCTACTGGTTTCTCTGTACCATGAAGTCTTTAAATCATGATTTGAGGAATTCAATGACTCGTTCATAGGTTAGATGCCTATTACATTAGTGGGCAGGAGGTTCTGTGGCCTGCATTGTGCAGGAGGTCAGACTAGATGATTATTCTGATCTTAGAATCTATGAATGTCTTGAAATAGTACCAGAAATCATAGATTACCAAATGATATTGTGAATTGTTTAGCTGTTGGAGTGTTTAAAACCTTAAAATAAAGGCTGGATGTCTCTTTGAAAGATCTGTTTTGGTTCAACAACAACTTGTTATGTTCACTGCAGGTATTAGTGTCTCTTGTGTTATGTAGCAGATCAAACTAAGTTATTATAATAGCTTATTCCAACATGATACCAAGATCATTTATTTGAATAATATTGCATACAGTAGCAATTCAGAAATCCATGGTAGTAACTAGTGAAAAATTGTCTTGACAAGGCTAGGAACTGAAAGAAAATTAAACAATAAAAAAATCTCTAAATTAGAGGACATTGTCAGGAAGTTATTTGTGGGAGAGCAGACTGACAGACTGACAGAAATGTTCCAACTGATGCATACACCCCCAGATTATAGCAAAATTCTTGTTATTAGACCCTAATTGCATGACCTTGCACTTTCCATTATTAAATTTCATCCCATTTCTGTTATTCCAGTTTACAAGGTAATCCAGATTTTTTTTTTTAATGATATCCCAATCCTCCTCTGTATTGGTAATACCTTCCAACTTCATGTCATCCACCAGCTTTATAAGCACACTCCCACCAAGGAATAATAAAAAGATTAAAAAAAGATTGGTTCCAAGAGAGATCCTTGAGGAACTCCACTATTAACCTCCCTTCAGCCTGGAAGTCCACCTTTCAGTATGACTCATTGTAGTCTCCCCTTTAACCAATTACTTATCCATCTTTAATTTTCATATTTTCATCTTTTTCAATTTAACTAATAATTCCCCATGTTGAACCATATTGAATGCTTTACTGAAATCTAGGTAAATTAGATCCACTGTATTCCCTTTGTCTAAAAAAATCTGCTGTCTTCTCAAAGAAAAGATCAGGTCATTGTAGTCTGGCCTCCTTTAATTCTGGGTCTCGTAGCTCTTCAGAAGGATAATAGGGGAAAACTGGGAAGGGGACCATATGAATGATAATATGAGCAAAGCAATAAATTAAAAGACAGGGACTGTTTCTTAATCAGGGAATATCAAGGACTTGTGAAGACCTGGGGAAAGGACAGCATCAGATTCCCAAGATTTTAGTGGGGACAGGGACCTTTGGGAGACACAGAAAAAAATGGGCATTAGAAGGTTTCCATATAGAAACCTAGAAAGACTAATAGCATGATAGAACTGGTATCTGAAGTCCTGAAAATAAGAGTAGTTGTGGATTCGTAGGGACTGGAGAAGCCCTGACACAAGGCCAGTTGGGAAATATTAAAAGAACTTATGGAGCCCTTCTGTAAATTTAAGAATTGAATCCATTTCTTTGTGTTTCTTTAAAAATCCCCAAGAAAAAGAATCATAAATGCAAAACCTGGAGTTTGAGTTGACTGGAGGGTCAAAAACAAATTTAGCAGTGGTGATAGTGGTGTTATATGTGGTGGCCAGTGCTGGACCACACCCTCTAACATTCCGAAGAACTAACAAAATCCCTAAAAGCTGCAATTATTATGCCTTGTTATCTCTTACTTTGCTATAGTACTATTGATTTCAATAGAATTATTCTAAGTTTACACTTACCAAAGTTAGAGAAGAATCATTTTTTCTCTTCATGTATGATACTGAATTATGGAAATAAGAACATTGCCTATGATTGAGGAAGTTCAGAGACCGAGAGTTCATTATTCACCTAACTAGTAATTTCAGGTTTGTCACTGAGAGTGAACAGAGCAGGTGAATGTCAGCCCAGTGCTACTCTCTTTTAATACATTAATATAATGGCTCTCTAGCAGATACATTATTCATGGAAGAGTTTCATCAGCAAAAGTTAACAAAAGGAAATTTGGCTCTAGACAGAATTTCTAAATGGAGGTTTACTCTGTTCACAGTATGTAAAACCATCTTCCTGTCTTGTTTCTGCTGTCCTTATTCTCTTGTAACTTCTGGCACTTTTCTTTTTAGGAATTAAACTGAAATTATAATTGCTTCTAGTCTTTACAATCAACCTTTATAGTAAAACAATATCAGAAGAATTCCTTTCTCTTTCCCACTTTAGAGACTTCCTTGTGTGGTTTTCCTCAACTATTCTCACTTGCAAAAAATTCTGATTTTTCTATTTCCTCCTTATCTAATCTTCTGTTTATATATTGTAGAATGCTGACAACTGAACTGTCTGTGTTTCTGTGAAGTGGGAAAATTGAAAGACTTCTTTTCAGGTCAATGAGAAATTTGTGAAATCCCAGTGTTTGCCTGTAGGCATGTTACTTTCAGTAGTTTGCACTTGAATGCTGCTCTTTCTTTGTGCACTCAGTTCCTGTTGATATCAGTAGGGTAGAATGTAGCACTAAATTCAACGTGATTTTCTCCTCCTCCTTTCCTTTGCCAGGCAGGTGGGCTTTTTTATTTGTTTGTTCAATTTCTTTCTTTTCACTTATTTTATTTTTATTTTACTCACTTTCAGAGGCAAATTATTGGTGGTAAAAGGCTTATTGCTTGATTTAGTCCCTTATTATTTCCATAAATGCCCCTACTCTTTGCACACCCCTGAAAGATCCTTGGTAACAAAACATGGCAGTGTGGTCACAACATCAAGAAGAATGAACAAAGTGCTGAACAAGGAATCCCAGTACCTCTTCACAGAACAGATAGAAAAGTATTTTCAGATGCTGCAAATATTATCTAAATTAAATAATTAGAGTACATGAAAAATGCACCAGTGTCCTTTTATGGTCTACTCTTCTCAGGCCCATTGCCTAGGGAGACCCAACAATAGGTCCTGTCAGAAAGGTCTTACTTTTCCCTGTTCTCTTTTATAGGGAGCTGTTATATCTTAATTCCCTTTCCTGGCATGAATGGCTACCATACCAACAGTACTCCTTTCTACCAGTCTCAAAATATCTGGTTTGTGGGTGTGAGCTGGAAAAGGATACATGGCCCAAGCTGAACTCCACTTAAAGGGCTAGTTCAACCTGGACATAGGGCTAGACAGCACATTTATCATTTTTTTAAAGTTTACTAATGCATATGTGCTACCAGATCATTGTTAGTTTGAAGAAGAGCTCTGTGGAGCTCAAAAGCTTGTCTCTTTCACCAACAGAAATTGGTCCAGTATAAGATATTACTTCACAGACCTTGTCTCTGAAATATTATACACAGTTTAGCTACCACCAATAGATTTAGAGATTTGTTAATCTATCTGGTAAATCTTCCACTATCTGTATGCTTTGGTTGATACCTAGCAAGACTTGCATCAAGATGAAGAAATTTACTAGACTTTTTCTAGAATTTCTTACTCATTTAATAAATTCTCTTTCTTAATTTTTTGTGAATTCTATTTCATTTTCTAACTAGATTTCATCAGCTTTTTTTTTCTCAATTTGTTGCCTTCCAACTGTGTACTTATATGTTCAGAACAATTTTGTTTCTGAACCTCTGGTTTTTGACTATATTTTATTTTGAGTCTAACAAAATTCTATCTTTTTTTTTCTTCAGGCTATCTTGTTATTTCCTAGGAAGCATTCACCAATAGTCTGATCCAAAGCCCACTGAAGTAAATGGAACAATTTCCATAGCCTTCAATGAGCTTTGGATCAAGTCTCAGTTGTACAATATATAAGAAATAAATATTAGTATTGTAGAAGATCCCTATTACTAGTTGCTGAGAAGATCTTGGCAGGGAGTTATTGAAGAGGTGGAAAAAGAAACAATTGAAAATATTAATACAAAAATCATAAACTTCAATGACTATGAAGAAATCTGGAGGACTGGATTCACAACAGAGCTAAATAAGCTCTTCTTTCATCATTTTTAAAGATCTGAATACAGTGTCTAAGCTCTAGGGCACACGCAAATAAGACAACCTAGCACTGTGTATTTGCTCCATGCAATGCTTGAAATTTTTTACTTTATTTCATACATCATTCACAATTTTCTTCCAACATTTCACACCCATTCTTTCCCCTGCCCCCATTCTTTGAAAATTCAGTCAAGGCCAATTTCATATCAGAGCAACATCATAATATACATGTATTGTGCTGTCACATATTCTTATAATATATGTGGAAATTTGTTGTTGTTGTTTGTAAAGCTCTGTTCATGTACATTCAGGGAACATTTATTTTATTTACCACATCACAAACCACAGAGCCCTCATACCAAAAGAAACAATTTTCAGATTCTTTTAGAAAATAAAAGAATATACATTGGCTAAACAAACTACTACAGAAAACCTAATTTCACATTTGAATGTCATTATTTGATATTGTTATTCTCTATATTTTAAACTGGGGTTGACCACAGTGCTTGACCCTATGTAATATGATCAGTTCACCAGAGGACCCCCATGGCATATGGATTCTTGACATATCATTGGGAGTAAATGATCTCAAGAGTTCCTTTTGTACTGCTCCCTATGATTGTCTTCAGTGGTCCTCTGCAAGAGGAGGAACAATCCTGTCCTAGCTACTTTATTTCCAGAAACCTGACAGACACAAGGAAGGACCTATCTTGTAGGACCCTCTTGCTTCCACTGTCACATGAAGACACAAGCTATGTCTACACTTGAAAAGTTACGTCGACTTTATGAAGTTGACTTAATAGGGTCGACTTTAAGTCAACTTAAAGTGGACCTTATTAAGTCGACTTAACAAAAGTCGACTTAACTTTTCAAGTGTAGACATGGCCCCTTTTTGGTCTTATTAAGTCAACTTAACATTTTAAGTCGACTTAAAAAGGTCCAACTAGGCACTACTCTGCATCTCCACTGGCTTAAGCTGATTTAATAAAGTTGACTTAAGCACTAGTTCGAATTAAAATGAGGTGTTATTAATTTTAACTAACTTTTCCTTAATTCAATTTAAGGAGCAGTTTAAGTCAAATTAAGGAAAGCCCAATGTAGATGCGGAGTAAATTAGGCCGATTTAAGCCTCCTTACGTCGACTTAATTTGTAAGTGTAGATGCACTCAGATTTAGCCTTAGTTACTTCTTTTCTCTTTCCTATGCCCCAACTGTGCATTTGTCTAAAACAGGGAGACTTGCCCCATCTACTCAGATGTGATCAAACACATTTCCATGAAAGGATCAGAATAAATGAGTTAACAGTTAGGAGACTAATGGCCAAGGATATTCCAACATATAGTCTGAAGAAAGAGATGTGTTTTGCATCTTACTCTAAAGGGTCCAGGCTCAGAAGAATTTCTGAGAAGAGCAAATTCTGCAGCTGGTGTCCACCATTGAGAATATCTTCATACCTGTCCCCAAATATTCCAGTGCTGTGTCAAAGTATGTCCACTCTTTTAAATTAAACAGGTCCAGTACCCTTTGTGTCAGAACACATGCTCCCAAACTGACTAATTAAAAGGAAAGGACAGCCCCTTAGGAAGATTAGAGAGGAAGGAAGTCCCCAAAGGAAGCTGTGGCGGGTTCCTGGGGAAAGGCTGAAGCACAGCAGATTAGTTTTCTTGCTGAAGTTCCTAAATCAGATAGCCAAGACTGGAGAGGACTGAAAGTAGGGGAGCAGTGGAGTAGCTTACCCATTGATGTCTTCGGCTATGTCTACACTTACCAAAGTTAGTTCAAAATAGTTAATTTGAACTAACTAATTCGAACTAATTTTAGTTGGTTCGAATTAACTTAATTCAAACTAGCAAATTTTAGTTCAAATTAAGCAAATGCCATGCATGGCACTTGCTTAGTTCGAATTAGTCAATTGCATTGAGCTCAATGTGCTCGTTAGTTCGAACTAAGCCCTTAGTTCAAACTAACATGGCCACATTGGGTTAATTCGAACTAACTAGTTTGAATTAACCCTTAGTTCAAAAAGTATAAGTGAATTTATTAGTTTGAATTAAGGAAGCCCTTAATTCGAACTAATGAAAGCCTAGTGTAGTCAAGGCTTAAGTTGGTTCAAATTAAGCTTCCTTAATTCGAACTAACTTGCCAGTGTAGTCATAGCCTTTATGTTTTGAAGTTTGGAAACCAGAGGGTTGAGAGCAAGGAGAACGGTAGAAGGATTTACCTGCATGCTTGCCTGAGAACACAGGCTAATGGAATAGCGGGAGTGATGGATGCTTCACTGGTGAATGTGATCTCCCATCAGAAGGACTGGAGGGATTTCCACTCAGAAGAACTGGTTTGCTCTCCAGCTGGAAGAGCTGGGGTGACTGTCATAGCAAAAGCACAGGAGAAGAGTTCCCATATGGTAGAAAGTCCCTGACTAAATTATGAGCTATGTTGAATGGCTAGATGTTTGGGGATTTTAGGACTATATCCACAGAAAGGAGTGATAAATTGATTGAGTTTGGGACTTTTGTTATGAGTTATTTGTTTGTTTGGTTGGTTTTTTTTGTAATGAACTAGCTCCAAGGAGGAGTATTACTAAGGAAAGATAAACTATTGTGTGTCCTTAGGGGCCCAAGAGAGGAAGTAAGATTGTATTCCGCATGTTAGGCTCTTCCATAGAAATAAGCTCGGGGAGGAGGGGAATCATTTACATGCTTCAAGATCAAATATATTTCTCCTGATTGTCTTGACAGGGCAGAATGGGGAGATGATGTTACTGTTATTGACTCCTAGAGCTTTATGGGTTTAGTTATAACAAACATTACTTTGAATGTCCCCAGAAGTGAAGTGGAAGTTGGTGTAGGATATGGAGAACATGGATAATATGATCTTAATTGCTCATCCTATTTTAAAGTAGGTAATCATATTCTGCACTAGCAGTAGCTTCTGAGCTGTCTTACAGGTGACCCCAAAATGAAATGTACTGCAATACTCTAGCCTGCAGATGACAAAAGGAGGGATAACCATGCATATAACAGACAACTACATAATTTTAACCAGCCACAGATGATGTCACTTATGGAAACTGTTGATCTCCAGAAATCAGATTAAGGACTAGATCAGCAAGGACTCCAAGACTGCATGCTCAAATGAAATTGCAGACACAATTTTTAACATTTCTCAGAATGTTTTCTCTTGCCAACAAGCATCATCTCCACTTTACCCTGACGGAGCACAAATAAACTAATTTTAATTCAATTCCATATTTTCCCCAGACATGGAAAGAACAGAGAGCTCCAATAGCTGCTCATAATCCCCCCCTCCTCCTCGTGCCCCCTGTGGCCTCATATGTGTATTTAAAAAAAGAAGTACTTAGACAGGACCAAGGACTCCACAGGCAGTAGACCGTTCAAATGTATCCAAAGGGAATGATTAAAACCATCTTAAGGCAGCCCCAGCTACCATGGCAGGCTTATATAGTGACAACACATTATGCTCAAGCATCTTAAAGGCTGATGACTGGACAAATGTAATTGATGAAAACATTTGAATTCTGTCCGTTGCCCTGAAAAGATAACCATGGAGATGAACATTGTCTCCATATCATCCTCAGATATGAAATCCATCTGACTGTGGTCTAAGGCATAAGTGAATCAGAGAAGCTTGATTGGTTGCCTTGAACTTTGTAATAATTGACACACTTGTGCAAAAAGGATGTAAAATGACATCAAAATATGGATGCCAGATTTTTTTTTTCAGATTAACTTTGGGTGCCAACGATTGCACATGACTCAACTCATTGGAACATCAAGCCCCAGTGAATTCTGGTGCTGGCCCACTATGAGCTTGCTCAGTATAGGAAAGTAGCATCCAGGTCATGAGTGCTGAAAATTTTAGTATAGTGCTACAGTTTTTGAGCAGGCACTGGATCATAGCATGGTAAGTGTTGCTAAATGTTAGTCTGACTTCAGGTTGTAATTAGTCCCTATTGATAAAATATCTAAATATTTATTTTCTGGCCCTGGCAGGCATGGGTACATTTCATATGTGGTTGAGAATGCTCCTCTTACTGGTATTCAGAACCTTTACTTGTGAAGTTGGATTAAACTAACTCAGAGAAGATGCTATGTTTGTTCCCTTCTAACCCACCCTGTCCTCCACCCTTTCTTCTTATAGAAAGAGTATGTCAAATCCTATCACTCTATCTCAGAAGTAGTGTTGATGCCCCTGGCTGTGTTTGGGGTTGCGCACTGGGTAACTCGAGGGGGTGGAAGGCCACAGTGTCGATGAAGCCCCTTTGCTCCAGACTCAGACACAGCTGGGACATAACTGACACCCAACAATCCAAATAACATAGCCTTGATGTTTCCCAGTTGCAGAAACTGATAACCTGTTCCCCATAAAGGAATAACAGTACTAGTCTCAGCCAGTCTCTGCTTGCAATAATAATACAGCCTTGAAAGTTTGGTTTTCGTCCAAGGAGAAGAGAAGGGGGGTAGAATCCTTTACACACACAGACTGGGAAATGCTGACAGCCCAGGTCCAGCTAGTATTCAACTATATAAAAGCAATTGTAACCAAAGGAAATTTGCGCATGATTTGAGACGTGCCTGTCTCCGTGTGCCTGCTTGAGATCTCAAATAACTTAGGGTGCTTCTCCGCCCTGGTGTGTTTATTGGTGCTGCGCACTCCGGGCAATGAACCCAAACTGTTGCTAGCCCCAGCCTGTCTTCAGGCCTCCCTGCAACAGTTTTTGGCGACCCAGGTGGGACAACCAGGAGGGGGTACTCCTGCTGCAATACGTAGATGATTTCCTCCTGGCAGCCTGGGAACTGGAGGACTGCCTGAAAGCTACGGTAAGCCTGCTAAACTTTCTCAGGCTCAGGGGATACCACATGTCACGTAAGAAGGCTTAGATCACTGAGGTTCGGTATCTGGGGTTCCACATTCATAAGGGCAGAGGCGGCTCTCTAATGAAAGAAAGGAGGCAGTCTGCCAAGTCCCCACCCCGCTGCTACAGCCTTGATCATTAAAGAGGCTGAAAAGTTAACCCTTGGGAGCAGCATGACTGTTTATACCCCCCATATGATCCAGGCCCTCCTAGATAGCAAGGGGGGTCTGTGGTTGACTCAAGCACGATTAGCCCAATATCAGGCCAAGCTTATTGAAAATCCGGAGGTGCAACTGCGGACCTGTTCAACTCTTAATCCAGCCACCCTCCTTCCTGACTCAGAGGGTATAGAACATAATTGCTTAGAGACTGTGGACTTACAACATTCCAGCAGGGCAGACCTGAGGGACCAGCCCCTGCCTAACCCAGACTTTGCATGGTATACTGATGGGAGTAGCATGGTAGTTAATGGCCAGCGTAAGGCAGGATATGCTGTGGTTTCTCTTTTTGACACCATTGAAGCACAGCCCCTACCACCTGGGACCTCCGCACAGCTGGCAGAGCTAATTGCCCTCATCCGAGCACTTGAGCTGGCCACCGATAAGCGAGTTAACATCTTCACCGATTCCAGGTATGCTTTTGGGGTACTGCATGCCCATGCCAGGCTATGGAAGCAGCAGGGAATGCTCACACCCAAGGGAATCCTGTTAAGTACGGCCCACAAATCCTCCGCTTGCTGACAGCTGTTCAATTGCCTGCTTAAGTAGCTGTAATACATTGCAGGGCCCATCAGAGGGAGGATCAGGATATAACTCGGGGAAATGCTCGAGCTGATCGAGAAGCCAAACGTGCAGCCTCTGCCCCCCTTGTGGAGGAAATTGTCTTAGAAGGTGCTCTTATTCCAGCCCTAGAAGATCTTCCCCGTCCGGTTTACTCTCAGAGTGAGCAGGAGCTAGCTGCAAAGCTTCAGCTCGTAAAATCAGATGGGTGGTGGCATACCTCAGACCGAAAGATTCTCCTACCAGGTGCTCTTGTGCCTAATGTGTTGAACCAGTTACACCTAGCAACTCATGCGGGAAGGGAAGCCTTAGTCCAGATGGCCACCAAGTATTTCCTCGCCAGTAGTCTCCGCCCTCAGGCCTCCCGAATTGTGGCAAGGTGCCCCATTTGCCAGAAGAACAACCCTCGTTCCGGAGGAGCCCACCAGCCAGCATCGCTTGAACAGACCCCTGGACCCGGTGTTGTGTGGCAAATTGACTTTACTGAGCTGCCACGGACCCAGGGGTATCGGTATTTACTGGTGATGGTAGATCGTTTTACTGGATGGCCAGAGGCATTCCCTTGCCGGAATTGTACCGCTAGGACAGTGGCTGTAAAATTAATGAAAGAACTGATTCCCAGATTTGGATTACCTCAATGGATTGAATCTGACAATGGAACTCATTTCACAGCAAATATTGTAAAAATTATTGCTGAGACTCTACAACTACAGTGGAAGCTACACTCCCCCTGGAGACCCCAGGCTAGTGGGGTTGTTGAACGGACTAATCAGACTCTTAAACGACATCTTTCCAAAATTTGCCAAGAAACCACTCTCAAGTGGCCAGATGCCTTACCACTGGCCCTGCTTCGGGTTCGGGTACTGCCTAAGGGGAGGTTGGGTTTAAGTCCCTTTGAGATCCTTTTTGGACGCCCCTGGCCAATGAATGGTGCCCCGGTTCCACTAGGGGAGTGGGTTTTAGGAGAATCAATGCTATCCCAATATTTGTTCTCGCTGTCTGCTGTTCTTTCTTCTCTTCACAGGTTTATAAAAAATGCTCAGCCTGTTCCGCTAGAGACCCCGG
The DNA here is from genome assembly GCA_007922175.1 of Pelusios castaneus. NCBI lineage: Eukaryota > Metazoa > Chordata > Testudines > Pelomedusidae > Pelusios > Pelusios castaneus. Next base: position 3,519,034 of record ML686006.1, on the reverse strand, counting down.
CTCACTCCCTCCAGCCAAGAGACTTTGTCCTTGTCCGGAGCTGGAAAGACGAACCTCTCCAGGAGCGGTGGAAAGGCCCCTTCACAGTTCTTCTGGTTACCAACACTGCAGCTAAAGTTGAGGGACACAAGAATTGGATCCACTATTCCCGCCTAAAGCCAGCACCCCACCCATCGGATCAAGATTCTTGGACTGCGAATTGTTGGATTTGTTCCCAGATCCCTTTTCACGCAGCTGGATTACCTTGGCGGGCTATCCCCTTTAACTGGTCAAATTTTTGTCAAAGTGCCATCACGGGGACATGGGATTTCACTCGGGATAACCACAAGCTTTTTTATTTTCAACGTAATTGTACTTTGGAGGCCAATTATTCCCTTATTGGCCCCCATGACCCAGCCGGTGGCAGACCCATTGACTATGTCTGGAAACCTGATTTTAATCCAGACAGAAAACCTGTGCCTATTAGATTAAGGACCCCCCCTTCTGGCTTAATCTGCTATTGCTCATATGGTAATCAAACTGCTTGGTTTGCAGGGAATAGCTCCTGCCGCTATTACCTTGTACCCTGGGGCACTTTATCCATCCCTATTTTAGACTCCTCCGGAGCAGACTCAGGGGAGGGTCTCTTAACCTGGGATGCTGGCTCCCCCAATGCTGCTATTATGAATGGTTTAGTTGCTAATACTAATTTTTTTTTTATTTGTGGCCGTAATGCTTATTCTTGGCTTCCCCACGGCTGGTGTGGCAGCTGCTATTTGGGAATTTTGGCCCCTCCCCTCCGGGTGTTGTCTCATACCCCTGTTGGTCAGCCACGGTGGCGACGAGCCCTGCCTAGCACCCTGGAGCCCATTGGGAAGGGTGACCGTTTTAATATGATTATTCTGCCACAGTATGGGGTGGGCCGTTTAGCCCAATTGTACCGCAAGCTATCTGTATTTCTTACCCAATTTGCTAATGATACCTTAAATGTCAGCCATGACCTCAGTGCTGAGCTGTATCAGCTTCGGCTCCTGGCACTTCAGAACAGACAGGCCCTTAATTTTGTACTAGCTGCTCAAGGGGGGATCTGTGCCCTTATTGGGAAAAATGTTGTACCTATGTACCTGAAATTCCGAAGATGTTAATGCTCATATTTTATCTGCTCAAAAGGCCCTGGATCAATGGAAAGCTGGGGAACGGGAACCCACAGTGTTTGACACCCTTTGGAGTTGGCTCCCCAATTTTGGCTTGAGTACTTTGGGGACTAGCATTGTACACCTTCTCCTCACCGGCTTAGTTTTGTGTATTTGCTGCCTTTTGTTTTTAGTTTGCTGCAAAGTTATTTTGGCCCGCCTCTGTGCTGCCCCTGCCCCATCCGTACCGGTTCTATATACTCAGACCTCTGATTTAAATTCCCTTTTGTCACAGGAATATGTGAGGACTCAGCTTTCTAGAATCTGAGCCCTCCCAAAGGGGGGAATTGTTGATGCCCCTGGCTGTGTTTGGGGTTGCGCACTGGGTAACTCGAGGGGGTGGAAGGCCACAGTGTCGATGAAGCCCCTTTGCTCCAGACTCAGACACAGCTGGGACATAACTGACGCCCAACAATCCAAATAACATAGCCTTGATGTTTCCCAGTTGCAGAAACTGATAACCTGTTCCCCATAAAGGAATAACAGTACTAGTCTCAGCCAGTCTCTGCTTGCAATAATAATACAGCCTTGAAAGTTTGGTTTTCGTCCAAGGAGAAGAGAAGGGGGGTAGAATCCTTTACACACACAGACTGGGAAATGCTGACAGCCCAGGTCCAGCTAGTATTCAACTATATAAAAGCAATTGTAACCAAAGGAAATTTGTGCATGATTTGAGACGTGCCTGTCTCCGTGTGCCTGCTTGAGATCTCAAATAAAACTTAGGGTGCTTCTCCACCCTGGTGTGTTTATTGGTGCTGCGCACTCCGGGCAACGAACCCAAACTGTTGCTAGCCCCAGCCTGTCTTCAGGCCTCCCTGCAACAGTAGATTGAAAACACATTTCAAGAACAGTAATTGGTCCTGTCTTAGGCAGTTCTTTGTCTTGTTTTATATTCAAGCACTAAAACACTCAATCTGCACTTTTTCTCGTAAAAGGTGAATTAGGCTAGGGAGTGGTATCCATGAATACCTAGGTAGATCACATATTTCAATCATAATGCAGGGCTAAAAAAGTCCTTTTAAAGTTTTTGAGAAAAATAGTTAAACTGAATACTTGGTGAGTTTCTGCATTTTAAACAAAAATGTTATCTTTAGTCTATATAATTTAATTATTAGAGGAAATATAAGTAGCATTTATCTATGTAGAGCTGCAGTATGTTACCCTGAACATATAAAGGTGGAAAATGCAGGGTTTTGTTTGTTTTTTTAAACCAAGCTCAAGCTATGTGTACAAGTAGGTCAACATGGTCTTGAGTACTGTTCCAGAAATACCTCTATTATTTATTTTTTTAATGGCAGTACCTATTGACCTTAATTGAAATTGAGGTCCAACTGGATGAGGCCTGTAACAGGAGATAGTCTCTACCCTAAAATATTTCTGATATAAGTAGACAAGATGGGAAAAAGATGGAAGAAAAACATAATTTAATGGGTTGTCATTGTATACATGGGGATAGCATGTGTCATTTAAGCATTGTCTTGAAGAGCACAGAGACGTGGCCTTAGGAGAGGTTAGAAAAGGATTGTATTTTAGCTAATTTAAACCTTGTAATTTTTTTGTACTCTTTTCCTAATCGACAGAAAGCAGTATCAACAGACCAATAGCTGTTCTAGCATATAGGGTCAATAATAAATCCAGAGGAGTGAATTTGACTCATGTTTAGAAATTGATAAAGGATCATTATCAACTGCAGGAAATTTTCAAAAATATCTGCTAGAAGAATTTCTCTAAGACTTCTACTTCCTTTCCAATCTTCTGCATTTTTAATTACTGCTCTTCTCAGTTTTCAGAGTTGTTGCTGATCTAATAACTTGATGCACTTTCACTTTTGGGTGCTTTAAAACAAATTTGTTCCTAGTCCTCTATGACTCCTTCTCCTTCCTCTTAGACTAGCAATTTATCAAGCAGAGTTTATTCAAAGGTTAAATTAAGTGTCTAAATAAGAACTTAATTTATATTTAATAAGAAAGTTACTATATGCTAATTTCATGCCAATTGATTTTTTAAATATGCTGATTATGTTTAAATTAGTTTTAGAAGGATAGGTTTTTCAAGTTACTCATCTATTTCTCACTATTTATTTTCCTAGCAGAATAATAAGTACCATCTTTTCACACACCTGTGATTCTACAAACAGCCTAGAGGGATATTTATTCTCTGTTTTTTTCTTTCTATATATAGCAATCCCTTATTTACTTTCACACTCCCATGACTGGTTTCAAATAAGAGATTTTAACTCCATGAACAAATTAACATGCTGTTTCAGGTTGTTTTCATAACCTCTCGTGTATTTTAAGAATTCATAAATTATTCTGTGTTTTAACCTGCTAAAAACCTAAGACTTAAAAAGCTTTGGAGTCTCTTGCATGAATCTAGTGACTGAGTAAGTTATATGATGTTCATAGTGTTCCTTTGATGTTACAGCTCAAACTTTATTACTGGAATAGTGCAGGATGGATAGTGCTGATAAAAATAAAGTGGCTAAATCAACAAGATTAAAACCTCTAAAATCAATTTTTTTTTTTTTTAGAATTGTGCATATAACTGAATATTTTATTTGGATACTAGCACAAAAAAATCAGTAGCCAGGAGAGATGATTTTGTGTCAACTTGATGTGCAAATGTTTTGAGATTTTTGGCCCAACCAAAAAAAAAGTCTCAGTTTTTAAATTAAAATTGAGAGGAAATTCGGAAATGAAATATCTTTCAAAAACAAGAACTTGAAATATTTCATTTTTGAAGTGTCTAAAGGCATTTCTGACATTTTCTTTTTAATTTCCAGCAAAACATTTAATGAAAATTGCGCAAATTGTTTCAGTTGACTCAAATGTAAATTTCTAAGTAAAAAAGACATGTTTGTATGAAAAAAAATTGCTTAGCTCTACATTGCCTGCATACTCAGGTCACATATGTTCTGTGAATAGTTTAGAAAATCTCATTTATTAGAGAGGGGTTTTTAAAAAGTTCATGGCACACGTTTAACAGTTTCTACTGAAGTCAATGGAAGATGTTCTTAGCTTTAAGGAAAGTGATTTAAGCCATACAAAGTTCAGCACTTTTTAAACTCCTAAAATCACATCTAAACACAATTAACAAACATATAGTATCTAGTGATTAGGTCATAGAACTGGTAGCCAGAATGCCTGGGTTCCTGATTTACTACATGATCTTGCTCAAGTCACTTAAGATATCTATTCTTAATGGCTATGTCTACACTTAGAAAGTTAAGTCAACTTTAGTAAGTTGTCTTTTTTAAGTCGACCTTATTAAGTCGATGTAGAGAGTCTACACTAGACTCCTAAGTCAACTTAAGGCAGAATTCATCAAGTCTACATAGAGAATCCACACTACACTCTTAAGTCGACTTGGGGGGAGGAGGCGAGTTGGAGGGGTGCATTCTGGGAAGTGTGACAGAGTGGCAGCAGAGAAGGTCTCCCCTCTCCCGGCCATGTCTTTAAAAGAGGAAGTGAGCTCAGTCCCTTCCCATTATGCCTGGGAACTCGGAGCCTGAGCAGGTCATGGATCAGCCTCTTCTCCTTTTCTTCTCTACCTAAACTGACCTCATAGTAGAAGTTTATGCTCAAGATGTTCTGCTGTCAGATGTTTATACAGCCAGTCTCTGGTTCAGACCAGGCAGGGCCCAGATATTGCTTGAAATTGTTTCAGGATGGAGTTTCCCAGGCAAAAAAACCCAAATCTTTTGACTTCGGGGAGGTTGGAGGGGTGCATCATGGGAAGTGGGGCAGCATGGCAGCAGAGAAGGTCTCCCCTCCACTGGCCACACCTTCAAAACAGGAAGTGGGCTCAGCCCCTTCCCATTGTGTCTGGCAACTCGGAGCCTGAGCAGGTCATGGATCAGCCTCTTTCCTGTGTTTTGCCAGGCAGGTGCATGACACCTACCAGTTAGTGATAAGGCTTCTTCGGCTATAGAGCAGGCCTGTCTGGTGACCTGCCAGCATGGAGGAAGATGACAGCTAGTGCCCTCTGGAAGGCGGGACCCGGGCTTGCAGATGTCCGCCCCGGGTCCCGGCCTACCAGCGAGGAGGGCTGCCTCTGGGGCACAGGGCGGGGCCCCGAGAGAACAGGCGCTGCTCCAGGCTCTCCAGAGACTGGGACTGCCGCTCCATGAGGTTGAGCATGCACTTGAGCAGCCTCTGCTCGCCCCTCCGCGGCCCCTGCTCAGTCCTCCTGTGGGCATCCTCCTGCTCCTGCTGGGTGCTGGCCTCCCCCTGCTTCAGCACCACAGTCTCGTCCCCCGAGCCCTCCTCTTAGTTGTTGTCAAGGGAGGGAGGCTCGGCATAGTTGATGGTGTGGGCTGGCAGGTTGCCGCTCTCCTGGCCCAGAAGGGGGCTGCCCCTATCAGAAGCGTCTTCTCCTGGGCCTTTTGGTAGCCCTGGCAGAGGTCCTTGATCTTGACCCAGACCTGCTGGGTGTCCCACATGTTGTTCTTGGCAGCCAGGGCCCGGAAGATGGAGGCATACACCTCCCGATTGCAATGGCTGCCTTGCAACTGAGAGCTGACTGCCTCTTCCCCTCAAATGGTCAGGAGGTCGAGGACTTCCTGGTGGCTTCCGGATGGGGCCTGCCTACAGCATTGGCTCTGCTCTGCCCTGCTCCCAAGGAGCAGGTCTGACCAGCTCTTGGGACCAAGGTGGTTGGGGTGAGTCCTGCCCTGTGGTTGGCCAGGGTAGGCTCTTTCTGTGCCAGAAACGTTGGGAGGGAAGTCAGGGAGGAAAGTCTAGAGGCCATGGAGGTTAACATAGGGCTACTCTGCATCTTCACTGGCTTAGGTTGACTTAATAAGGTCAACTTAAGCATTAGGTCAACCTAAAAGGAGGTGTTATTAAGTCAACTTAACTTTTCCTTAAGTTTTAGCCATATTTTAGCCATAATTTAAAGTGATAGAGATGGTTAAATATTATTTCTGAGACAAAATATGATGCATTTAAGATATTATAAATAGCAATGATTCTGGTTTCATACTTAATTGCTAATTTGTCCTGTTTTCTAAAGGTATTTGGAATTTTTCACCAGGTAGCATGGATGAGTAATTTTCCCAAAGTGGGTTGTTAATGAGTGGTTCAGTACAGCTCTTCACTGTTCTTTATTTGTCATTTGTTAGTCATATTGTTATTTTTGATCCCTGATTGGTTGGCTGAAGTTATTCAACAGATGAACAGCTGATAATGAATACATACTTCTGCTACGATTATAGGAAACATCTGGGATTAACAAATATTTCCATTAACCTTCACTTCTGCCAATTCAGCATCTTTAATTAAAGTCAAATTCACCTGCTAATAAAACAACCTCTTTCCCCCAAAGCATTCAGACAAATTATTGAGTAACTAATGTATACCATAGCCATTTACATTATCCACAGATATCACAAAATTTTGCATGTGTGGCTCAAAAATTTTGAGGCCCAAAGTTACCATTAAGATCACATTGTCTGACCTCCTGTATAACACAAGCCATAGAATTCCAGCCAGAGATACCAGCACTCAGCTCAATGACTTGTGGATAAACTAAAGCACATCTTTCAGAAAGACTTCCAGTCTAGCTTTAAAAATTCCAGGAGATGGAATTTTGTCCTTTGTATGGACAAATAGACTACGCATGATATAGTCCTTTGTATAGACTGTGTCCTTTGGTAAGGTGTTCCACGTGTTAATTACCCTCATTTTTAAAAAATGTGCATCTTATTTCCATTTTGAAATGTATAGACTTAAACATTCAGGAACTGGATGTTGTTATATCTTTATCAACTATATTCAAAAATCCTCTAGTATAAGATATCTGCTGTACTGGAACATTTAACTATAGATAATCTCCCTGAAGAATCCATATGCCTCATTGCCCTTAAGACTTTTAGGGGGAGGAAAAAGTAAAATATAGATTTTCGTTACTTGTTTTGTCAATTCTTTGGAGAAGTAATAGTCTTTTTATTCCATGTTTGTACAGCACCTAACATTACAGGATCTTAGTCTATGGTAGCAGCTCTATGGCATTATGACTCAGATCCTCAAAGGATTTCAGGCACCTAACTCAATTTGAATGGGAGACAAGCTGAAAACATGTCAGTCAACACAAAAGTAAAAGTAATTAGAGTTACTAATGGGATACTGGCAGGCTAGGTATTGGCTCATGCCTAAATCCCAATGTCTTAATTAGACAGTGACAAATGCATACTTGGAATCAGTCTGGGTCACCTTTGTGTTAGTATAATTAAAAGAGGTATTAGAATGATAAGAATACTTTAAGTATTTATTCTTTATTGGCTGTTTGTGAGTTGCTGCATACATTAATCACATTTATAACCTCTATATCCTATATTTTAAGATAATATGTGAGTAGCTGTATTGTGAAGCTCTAAGGCTATGTAAATCACCAGGCAGGAAACACAAATTAACTAGTGTGAAGTGCTGATGTCCAACAGAAGGTGATATGTTCTGTACAAAAGACATTGACACCAGATGGACTATTTTGGAATTTTAAAGACAACAAAAGACACTGGTGTTTTCCCCTCATCCTCATTAAGATGATTCATACAAATGCATACCTTCTGCCAGTTTAATTTTCAACTCAGAGCACATGATAAGAGAGGGATTAAAAACCTCAGAAAGAAGGAATTGATAATCTCTATGTTGCTTGGATTCTGGGGATCAGTGTTTTCTAGGCATAAACAAGAGATCTCCAACTACTTAACCTGGGTTAACCATAAAGAGCATATGGAGTCTTATTATAGAAACTTCTATTCCCTTTTGAAATTTTAAGATTGTAAATTATCTATGTGTGTTTATGTATTTTTACCTCCTTTAACCCTGTAAATAATTCCTGTTTCCTTTTTCCACTTAGGTCTGGTCTTATTGCGAAATTTGGCAGCAGTTGATGTGAGTTATACAAGGTATACACAGGGTAGTTTGCATAACACCCATCAATCTCTTAACTCCTCTTCTATGCAGCATTTTCACTGCACTGCACTAAGGGGAAATGAGTTCCCATTGATGCAGTGCTATGCCACTTGAAGGGATGGTCTCAATGTGTCGCCTTCCAGGGACTTTCAGGTCTACACTGTTGGCAGTAAGACTGGAAGTGTAGACATACCCTTAATAAATCTTTGCACAATTTATTATAGAATTGTCTACAAGCATTGTCTTTGGTATGAGATCTATGGTTTGAATGATTTGGGATAAGTGACCGGTCCTGTGGGACTGTGAGTAACCCAAATATTGCTATAATTATTGGCGTAAGGAACCATCTACTACAGAAGTATGCTTAATGGGGTAGTAAGATAAATTGAAGTATCTAGGGTGCGTGTCTATGTCTCCATATTTATTCTGTTGAGGATTTTCCACTTGATAATTGGTTGGTGAAATCTAAAACTACAACTCCCAATCAGTTTGGCGTTTTGTGTCCTGGTTCTTAAAAGTCTGTCTCGAGGTCAATACCCATGTTTCTGAATTACTGTGGGCTGCATTACAGTTAATGTTAACTGTGAATCTTTGAAGGGAGAGGGTATGTAATATGCTATCCATGAGTGGAAAAAAAAAATCTCTGAATGTTCTTTAATGTCATTATATAACAAGGTGGCTTGTCCCATATTGGGGAGAGGCAGGGGCCAACCAATTCTGATTACTAAGGAGACACTTGAACAGAGATCTGCTGATTTCCACTAGCAAGAGCAGCAGGAAGGTGCAGAGAGTGAGAGTTCTCAAGGAAAACCAAGATGAATTCAGAAGCTTCTGGAGAGAGTAGGGTCTTGAGGAAAAACCAGGGAATTAGAGAGTGAGACTAAAGAAAAAAAGGCCTAAGAGTGATCAGATAGGGAGGTAAATCGACTTGAAGAGGGAATTGAGAATTTTATTTGAATGTTTTTTTAATTTAACAAACCAGAATCCAAGATGGGATGTAAATTGAAGAAGCCTCTCAAAAGGGAAAATTGAGGTTAAGATGCTTGCAGAATAACTCAGGCCCCAAAGGGGTGCTCAAGAAGCAGCTGGGCCAATATCACAGTGCAAAATGAAGCTCCACAAGACTGTATGAGCAAGAACTTTAATCTTTGTTTTCCTAGACTCCCAGTGGAATTTCTAGCAAGATGTTAGTGCATAATGCCCAGAATGTGTACGGGTCCAAAGAACAAGATGTGCTAGGTGCACATAAAAAATAGCTGGAAATGTCCAGTGCTAAACTAACAAAAATATAATTCCTATGATGATAAATTACAGTATTATTCTATCATGCTGATATCATTATCAGTATGTCACCATTTAAGGGAGACCTCTCTCTCTCTCTCTGGCTGCGTCTACACTGATAAATTAAGTCGACTTAAGCTTGGCTTAAGTTGACTTAATTTGCCCTGCGTCTACACTACACTTTGCTTAAATCGACTTAATTAAAATTAAGTCGACTTTATTAAATCACCTTTCTACTCGACCTAAGGCTTAATTCAACTTTTTAAAGTCGAATTAAGCCAGTGTAGCCCTGGGGTAGCCCTAAGTCGACTTAGGGCTACCCCAGGACTACACCAATGCCCTCCAGTCTAGGGGGGGACACAGAGGGAGCCTGGCATGCCCCCCAAAGGGCAGGGCATGTGGGCACGGTGTGAAACTGTCTGGATTTAGGGAAGCATTTATGATATTATTTTCAATGGATATCTCATAAATGCTATAAACCATAGAAACTATGTCATGTTTCAAGACAACAGAGTCCTGTGGCACTTTTAAAGACTAACAGATTTATTTATCGCATGAGCTTTTGTGGGAGAAAATCCCACTTCGTCAGATGCTTTGAAGATAGGAAAGTTAAAGAGTGGGAGGAAATTAAATGCAGGGGAGTGTATGACATAGCATCAGGTCAGGCTGTAACAGCAAATCAAAATAGGTGTTAGGATTCAAAACACTGGGGAACAGCACATAGAGGAGGGGGAGGTCAAATCACTTGTTGTAATGCGAGAAAAATCCATAGTCCCTGTTTAACCCCAAGACAACTGAGTCAAATTTGCATATAAGTTCAAGTTCTGCAGTCTCTCTTTGAAGCTGTGATTTGTTATTCATCTGTTTCAACACAGCTATTAACAAGTCGTCAAGGGAGTGAGCAGGGAGATTGAAGTGTTCCCCTACAGGTTTTGCAGTGTTGCAATTTCTGATGTCAGATTTGTGTCCATTGATTCTTTGGCGCAATGACTGTCCTGTCTGTCCAATATATAAGGCAGAGGGGCATTTCCGGCACATGATGGCATAAATCACATTGGTGGATGAGCAAGTGAACGAACCCTTGATGGAGTAGGTGGCATGATTAGGCCCTGTGATGGTGTCATCAGTGTAGATATGAGGGCAAAGTTGGCAGCGTGGTCTGCTGCAGGGCTGTGTTCCTGCTTTAGTGTTTCTGTTCTGTGATCTGTAGTTGCTGGTAAGATTAGGGGGCTGTCTGAAAGCAAGGAGAGGTCTGTCTCCTAAGGCTTGAGAGAGTGAGGGATCATCTTGTAAAATAGGCTGTAGATTTCTGATGATGTGTTGAAGAGGTCTGGCTTGGGGGTTGTAGGTGGTGACCAGTGGCGTTCTGTTGTTGTTTTTCATGGGCTTGTCCTGCAGTAGTTGACTTCTGGGTACCCGTCTGGCTCTGTCAATTTGTTTCTTCACTTCTGCGGGTTTGTACTGTAGTTTTAAGAATGCCTGGTAGAGATCCTGAAGGTGTCTGTCTCTGTCTAAAGGGTCAGAGCAAATGCGGTTATATCTTAGGGCTTGACTGTACACAATGGATCGTGTGGTGTGTCGAGGATGTAAGCTCGAGGGATGTAGGTAACTATACCGATCAGTAGGTTTGCGGTATAGGGAGGTTATATCCATACTTTAACTTGTGTCATGATGGAGGAATGCCTTAGACGGGAGGGTGTGAACAACCATTGTCTCCTTAATGTTAAGGAATCTGCCAGGTGATATGGTCCCAGGTAGTAAACTGATGAGCCATTAAGGACACAATGGTTGTATTCTTTATGTCTTTAATGGCTCATCAGAATACTCCCTGGGACCATTCTACCTGGAAAATTCCTAAACATTGAGGAGACAATAGTTGTTCACATCCTCCCATCTAAGGGATTGCTCCAGAATCACACAAGTTAAAGTATGGATATAACATCAGATTCCTAACTTCTAATCGAAATATAATTCCTAGACATAAACTATATAATCATTCCCAGCAAATTACTACCTTTCTATTTATACCAAACATGACATAGTTCCTATGGATTATAGCATTTATGAGATATCCATTGAAAATAATATCATAAATGCTTCCCTAAATCCAGACAGCATCACACACAGGGCTCTGCCCTGCCAGCATCCCTGTCCCCCTTTGCCCCATTGCACACAGGGGGTGCCCCTCCCCTGCCTCCGTGGACCTGCCCAAGGTCCCCCTAGCCCCACAAAGTCCACCTAAGGCGTCCAGTGTGGAGCGCTAGGTCGACTTTGTAAGTTCCCCTTTAAGTCGACTTTAATTTTAAGTGTTGACACACTAAGTCAACTTTAAGTTGACTTAGTTAAGTCAACTTAGTTAAATTCGACTTAAAAGTGCAAGTGTCGACATAGCCTCTATAAATAAATCTGGTCTGAAAATAAGCAAGCTTCCCCCTCTCCCCCCCCCCCCTGAAAATTGAGAGGAAAATATTCAGGGGGAGAGAAGGGAGCAAATATGTCATTGATGCCACTGAGAGTTTACTTTTGACTTCCATGACTGAAGGAACTGAGCCCAGGGTTTCAAATCTATGAATGAAAATATATATATATATATATGATTTTCAAAGCTATTTTTTACACTCATTAAACTCCAAAGAGGGATTTTTGAGCTATTAAGTTGTTGATCACTTTGCCAATTTTAATTATTTCTAATGTTAAAATATGAAGTTCTGAGCCTACATGGAAAAATGGGAAATGATCCTTAACTTGGTTTACACTGATAGTTTAGATATTAATGATTATGGAGAAATAAATCCTCCCTAACCCCTTCAGAATGTTTAAAAAGTGCTACAGGCTCATTGCTTTATTGTGTAGAGTGTTAAGAGCATCCCTTTGAGTTGCTGAGTGCCCTCAACGACTATTGTCGTCTTTTGTATTTGAGGATGCTCACCATCTCCCAGTATTAGGTCCTTAATTTGTACAGCCTTATGTATACTGCAGATAATCCACTGAAAACAGTGAAAAAAAGATGGAATCCTGTATGGGATGCTATGCCATGAATATGTGATGTTACCATAGCTACCACCTTGGCAGAATACTGTATGGATGTTCTTCAAAGATAGAGTGGCCCAATGAAAATATTATCTATCGTTTAGTATAGAAAGGTTTTGTACTAAATCAAAGGCTTCCTAATCAAACAACGCAAGCTCTATTGTAGTAGCAGATAATATCTGTAGCTATCGAATACCATTCCAACAATTTGACCTCTGTATCACAAAACAGTTTGGTGATGAAGGACAAAATTCTCTTTTCAAACTACAGTCTTTACTTCATCAGCTATGGATAAGGACATTGACCTTCTGTGTTCATGGAAATTCAAGATAGGGATATTAACAAAGATTGCTGTATTCTCAAGAGTCTAAGAATTCATTGGGGGGGGAAAGAGTGTTTCTAACCTTTCAGGATGCAAAGCTAGCTTTGGTAAATTCACTGTGGACTTTCTAATTCTGCAGACTGTCAAACTGAAACAATGGCATCAATATGTTTATGAATTTCCATCTTTCAACACAATGTAGAGATAATGTTGAAGTTTAATTAATCATGAAAGCTGGCTTTGAAAAGATTTGAATTTTGTATACAGGAAAATATAACATTCCCTTTTGGATTGTGGAAAAATAAATTTGATGTTAACACTTTTTGTATTATTTGTTATTATTTATTTTGTTATTGCATATAGTACCATGGAGTATAAGAATCTTTCTGAACATATAATTAGGCAAATATGTCTTTGCTCCAAAGAGCACACAAGGTAATAGTATGGGGTTAAAAAACAAGTTAAAAAAAGTAGTATGATAAAGGGACCAGGCAGAATTGTAGCTAATCTTTGATGGAAGACTATACAAAACAGTGAGTGTTAATTAGTATTTTGAAAGGAGATGTTTTATCTCCCTCACTGCAGCTCCTTTTAGATACTAGTCCCTATCCAAAAGTCAGTGCCCACGCTTTTTGCTTCCTTCCAGCTCCTGATGGATTCCATTCCACTAAAATTGGAAGTGGCCTGGCAAAAAGATTATTATTTTAATTTTTAAAAAGTATTTAATTCCTCTTTCTCTACTGTTACCATTGCCAAAGTTAATCTGACTTGGTCTCTGCATTATCAAATGGCACGCTGACTGGTAGGAAACTCAGAGTGTGGCAGAGATCAAAATCTCTGTGTCTCAAAAAGGATGACACGTCCAAGGTCAGCAGAGTTTCTCAAGCAACATTAGGCAGGGGAGAAAAGGAGGAAAACAAAAGGGGAGAATATTAGTAGACCCAGAAGTCCCCTGCCCAGCTTTATTTCCTCTCACAGGTACATATTAGAATATCAGAAACTCACAAATTTTCCATGGGATAGTAGTATGTTAAAATGAAAGAGACTAGAATAGGGAATATTGTCTATAATTGCAGAGTGAAGAAAACTCATTGATCCACAAATAATTTTGGACAGTTTAGAAAATGATTTCTTACAACCCAGTTTTACTAAGCTTCACAACATGCCAGATGATGCAGGTGCGTAAAATTAAGCCCTTTTTAAAGATGAGGAAATCAAGACACAGGAAGAATAAATAAATTGACCAATTGGCAGAACTAATTTATAGCAGAGAAGAGAATGGAGTTCTGATTTTCCAGACCCAGGCATAAAAGTTTTGAAGAAGGCAGGTTCAAGTATTACTTCTCACCTGTGGTATCTTTAAGTGTTTGGAGTTACAAGAGAAGGAGTAACAAAGGACTTAAGGAGTTAAGGAAAGAAATAGATTAGCAATATTATTTTACAATATAAATGTACTGATAGTAGAGTGGTTATGACCAAAGAAGAATATTTGGCCATCTAGGGTATGGTCAAGGATTCCCAGCCTTGTCGGATCTGATTTATAACGAGAAGGTCAAATGCATCACTAATCTGATTAATTTTCTCAAGGAAATGGCGATGAGAGCTTACAACAGCAAAGTAGTAGACATAATTGACTTGAACTTCAGTAAATCTTGTGATACATAACAATGCATAAAACTAACTGGAATAAATGATTAGCAAATAAATTATTTTTGAGGATGTTTTTAATTGGGTAACAGAACCCAAGTTAGAATGTAATAGAAAATGGATAGGATAGAATCAAAAGGAAGTGATAAGTGCTATAGAGCTTTGATTGACATGGTGCCTAATCTTGGTCATGTTATACGGTATGCTAGATAAATGACCAGGAGAAAGAATCAAACAGCAAGATACACAAATATGCAGAAACAAAAAAGTAGTATAGTCAGTACAAAGAAAGGCTGGAGGGAGAAGGAAACCAGAAAGCATCTGGGTAAAATTGGACAAAAGATACAATAGTTTTCTCAATTGCCCTATGAAGTTGAAATACTCATGGTCCTGTGCCAGACACCTCAAAAGGATAATACTGCACTATAGGTTCCAAATGAAGATTAATAAGAGTTTTTTCCATTTATTTGAATGGGAACAGAATCAGCCAAATGCAATTATACTTTTCCCCATTTTGCCTTCTCATTCTGTTTGCAGATTTATATTGTTACTAGTTCAATTTCAATTAAATAATAAAAGATATCAAATAGCTAGGCTATTAACTTTATTAATAACAAATTATTAATCAAAGATTAAAACAGCATAATACAGAAGGGAAGATCAATACATTACTCAGAGACAGTAGTGGAGCTGGCCAGCTAACACAAAATCTGATATTCAGTCCACTACTATATATAGTATGGTTTTTACACCATTTCTCTGCATTGCTTCAAATCTAATATATCCTTCTTATCTATCTTGTTTTGAATGTTTTTGAAGCCCTTTTTTTGGATTGGGACAAACTCTCCAGTACTCAAGACAGATCTTATAACCAGTTTCTTATATTGCTTTTGGCCACAGTATGTTAAAAGCCAGCAAAACTTTAAAGGCAACCTGCACAAGTTATAGATTGGTGCAAAGGGGATATTAATTAAGCATCAATAAAACTATGTGCCTTTCCCTATTACTCTTGATTGTTTCTGTACAACTCTCCACATCTCTTCTTAAACATCTTAACATAAGGGGAAAAAACATTTTTGGATAACCTTAACATGAATAAAATTCATAGATACATAAAATGTGGATACCTTTATAATCTTTTTCTTATTTTGCTCCCTACATATTTGCAAGACAGGTGGTCACATTAGCCAAGCATAGCAAACTACCTAGAGACATGTGAATTGAGTATATTTCTCAAGACTTGTATTCTCCTGTGGTATACAAATCAAGAGCTGTGCAAAGGTTACAGTATATAACTATAGAATAGTTTTTAGAGTTATGAAATTTACAATGAATATAAAGCATTCCAAATATAGTGTACTATACTTATTCACTATTAGCTACTTTCTTATTCTAGGTCTATAGCATCTCCTTTTTAGTTACATATATAACAAACTAATCCCATGAATTAATACATTTCTGACTATTAGCAAGAAAATAATGTGCCTTTCTTTATTAATAATGATGTTTGTGAGAACTGTTTTTCCAGTCTGTTCTGTTTACAAGAGTCAGTTCCACAAATCTCGACAAAGATATTTCCTATCTGGTAAGTGCCCTTACAGCTTTTAGCGATGTATGTAACTAAAACTTCTTTTCTATTTTGCCTGTAGCTTGGCAAAGGACCTTGGGGCTTTGGCTAAGTTCAATCAACACTATATTAAGTAAACTATATATATAAAAGGGATCAAGAAGGCTTGTAGTCATAACTCGTAATGAGTATTCTAGACTTCCTTCCCCCCATTCCTTCACAACAGTCTTTGTCATCCTTTGTTATGTTACTTCAAACCTAAGGCCAGAACCTACAAACATTTTGCATTGCAGTCATCTCAGGTATTGTCTTATTGCATTCCAGCAAATTAACATATTAACACTAAATATTAATAAACAGGTACACAGTATACTACAGAAGAGAGTGAAAAAAAAGAGGAATGGATATTGCTGAGGGACATTATTTATGGGCTTTGTGAAGTTACCAATGAGAAATGGTATGCCCAATTTGCAGATTAATAAAGTTTAACATTTAAGGATTTCTTACAATGTTCAATACAAAGCCAAAAATGAACTAAAACATATCATGCTCACTAGACCCATAGATCTATGTGTTCACTCAAGAGGCTGTTTACAGGCATGGCTTGCTTCAGGAATACGGCGTGGGTATGAGTCTACAGCGACTCCTGTGGAATAAAGTGGCAATTAAGCGAATCCCCTTGCCTGCCTGGTGGCTTTTTATACTTTTCTATACACAGCATCCTTTCATTCACTTGTCTTTGGAGATGTTCTTATCTCCTTCACTTTCTCTTCACTTCATTGTTAATATTAACTACATATTTATGTACTTATCGAGATAATTGGAGCAAAATAACATGTGATAGTGGGAGAAGTGGTGGGAAAGAAAATACCTTAATGTAAAATATATAAACTCTTATTCTCTTGTTCCTATCTATCTATCTATCTATCTATCTATCTATCTATCTATCTATCTA
>ML686006.1:3469897-3502136 GCA_007922175.1 Pelusios castaneus | reverse complement strand
CTATCTATCTATCTATCTATCTATCTATCTATCTATCTATCTATCTATCTATCTATCTACATACACAACTATGAATTAACAAATGATTTGCTCTGTAGTACAAAACCAACATTATTGACTACCTGCTGTGATGTGCAGAAAATGAGATACCACAAGATTATTTAGCACTCTATTGGTGTCTACCAATTGTAAAAAAGAAAACAGTCAGCCTGATGAGGATAGGCCTCAAACAGTGGTCAAGCAACTCACCAGTGATTAAGCAACTCAGTTAAACTGTTCAGGCTGAGCTAGGCCTCCAATAGATATCAGCATGCTTTCTGGTACTATTGACAACTCCAAACATGCAGAAATCATGAGCCAGGCCCCTAAGTAGGATGAGAATTTTTTAAAATGTTCTTTTTATTTGCCTTCTGATTTATGAGTCAAATCTTTGGGTCACTTTTTTAAAAATCCAGGAGCCTTAAAGAAAACACCAGATGTCAAATGGAAAATGGATTAATCTCCCTGGACAAATGGGAGACTTATTTCTTGGAACATGTAAAACTAAGCTTGACAAAACATTTGAAAAACACAGTTGGGAATAATCCTGTATTCAGAGAGACATAAACTAGATGATCTACAGGCTTTTTCAATTTTTAATTTCTGTGATTAAAATGAAGATAACTGCAAGGAGATAATTAAAACTGCATAACACCTTTGAACAAAGTGCTGTGAGGCAGGAACTTTTTCTTTCTCTTGTCCTGGAGCTTTAACATGGCAGCCTCTGTCTTGCTCTATGTTAAAGCTGGTCACCAAATGTTTCATGGGATAATTTTTCATCACACAATGAAAAAAATGAAAGGAAATCTGAAAATGTCTCAATTTGTTATGGGATAAAAATTACATTTTCTGATTATCTCTACTCTACATCCTCTAGCAATTTGCCCTCCAATTCAATTAAAAAAAGAATACTGACAAGTTGACAAGTAGTTTAAACCTACTTTATACTTCACCTCTCCATCACCAAAATTGTTGACAAAAGTAATATGAAAAGAAATGCTTTCAGGATTTTTTATTTTTTCATCCATTTAAATATTTTTCTGCAGTATTGAATGAACATGAGAATATAAGAAAAGTTATACTCTGTCAGACTAATGGTCAATCTATCCCAGTAAATTGTCTTCCAACAGTGAGCAATGCAACATGCTTCAGAGGAAACGAACAGAACAGATAATTATCAAGTTATCCATCACATTTCCCATCCCCAGCTTTTGCCAAACAGCAAGCCCTGTCCATTCTGGCTAATAGACTTTTCATTCATGAATTTATCTAGTTCTTTTTTAAACCTTGTAATAGTCTTGGCCTTCACAATATTCTCTGGCAAGGAGTTCCTCAAGTTGGCTATGTATTGTGTGAAGAAAAACTTCCTTTTGTTCATTTTAAACCTACTTCCAATTAATTTCATTTGGTGACCCCTAGATTTTGTCTTATGAGAAAAAGTAAAGAACACTTCCTTATTTACTTTCACTACTTGAGTTATGATTTTATAGACCTGTAACATAACTCCCCTTAGAAGACACTTACAAGGTGAAAAATCCCTGTCTTACTGATCTCTTCTCATATGAAAGATGTTCTGTACACTATACCTAATAATTTTCTTGCCCTTTTTTGTACCTTTTCCAATTCCCGTATACCTCCTTTGAGATATGGTGACCAGAGTTGCAAGTAGTATTTGCAAGTTCCAGGCATGTATAAATAGGCAACATAATGCTCTTCACGCTCTACTTTGGACTTAACAATCTCAAGGGCTATGTCTACACTTGCACTTTTAAGTCGACTTTAACTAAGTCGACTTAACTAAGTCGACTTAAAGTCGACTTCGTTAAGTCGACTTAGTGTCTACACCTAAAATTAAAGTCGACTTAAAGGGGAACTTACAAAGTCGACCTAGACAGTCCACATTGGATGCTCTAGGTCGACTTTGTGGGGCTAGGGAGACCTTGGGCAGGTCCACAGTGGCAGGGGGGCACCCCCTGTGTGCAATGAGGCAAAGGGGGACAGGGACTCTGGCAGGGCAGAGCCCTGTGTGTGATGCTGTCTGGATTTAGGGAAGCATTTATGATATTATTTTTTATGGATATCTCATAAATGCTATAATCCATAGGAACTATGTCATGTTTGGTATCACTAGAAAGGCAGTCATTTGCTGGGAATGATTATATAGTTTATGTCTAGGAATTCTATTTCGATTAGAAGTTAGGAATTTGAGGTTATATCCATACTTTAACTTGTGTCATTCTGGACGAATGCCTTAGATGGGAGGATGTGAACAACCATTGTCTCCTTAATGTTTAGGAATTTGCCAGGTAGAATGGTCCCAGGGAGTATCCTGATGAGCCATTAAGGACATAAAGAATACAACCATTGTGATTTAAAGTTGATTTAAATGATAGGTTATATACCAAGGGCTATGTCTACACTAGAAAAGTTAAGTCGACTTTGTTAAGTCGACCTTAATAAGGTTGACTTAAAGTCGACCTTGTTAAAGTTGACTTAACAAAGTGGACTAAGTTGACTTAGCTTTAAGTCGACTTAGTCCACTTTGTTAAGTCGACCTAACCACCCTTAAGTCGACTTAATAAAGTTGACTTAAGGGTTACTCCACGTCCACACCATCCTTAAGTTGACTCAAGGAGTCAACTTAAGGGTTAAGTCGACTTAATGAGTGGTAGTAACAAAGTCGACTTAAGCTTTCATTAAATCAACTTAAGGAATTTCTTAAGTCGACTTAATGAAAGCCTAGTGTGGACGTGGCTTAATTTAAGTTGACTTAAGCCTCCTTAAGTTAACTTAAATTGCTAGTATAGACATAGCCATAGTTAGAAGTTCTGCAATTTCTCATTTGAGTTCCTTCAGAACTCAGTTGATTCTGATGATGTATTACTGTTAAATTTCTCATTTTGTTTCAAAAGCTACTCTAATGACACCTCAGTCTGGAACAGTTGCTCAGATTTGTCAACTAAAAACAATGGCTTGGGGAGGAATCTTCCTTACTTCATCAGCCGTAAAGACCAATGCAAAGAATTCATTTAGTTTACCTGCAATAGCATTGTCTTCCTTCAGTGCTCCTACAGCATCTTGATCATCCAGTGGCCCCACTGGTTGTTCAGCAGACTTCCTGCTTCTGATATACTTAAAAAAATAGTAAATCATAGAAGCTAGAAACATAAAATTTTCTATAAGAAAATCAAAATAACTTTTCCTTTTGTACTGCAGAAAGTATACAAATTAAACAAGATATTATGAAAAATACACATTTTGCAACTTAAAGGTGTTTTTTTAGTATAGATTTTCAATTTTCCTATGCCCATCTTGAAGTCCCAGCAATATAAAGCACAATGGTGCGATCTTTAGGAATGTCTTGGGTTTTGCAGTCTGATAAGAGTCTTGGGGCTATATTTATAAAGATTTTCATGTTTAATGTAAAGTTGTGAAATAAATTTGGCTAATACTTAATTGGTGTCATCTTTGCTGTGTTCACTTCACAGAATATTGTTCAAACTGCAGCCACCTTCCTGCCAAGATTTATAGAAGTAATTGCCAAGAAGATTTACTGTTTTTTCTACATTTTACAGTGAAAGAAAAAATTGAAAGAATTTTCTGAGTTTCATGAGGTTTAATACTAAAACTTTCTGAACCACAGCAACACATAATTGTCTGCTTAAGGCCTGCCATGAGGAAGCAGTACCTATTTTTCACCAAGATTTTTTTTTTTTTAAAAAAAAAAAAAACTACCCTCCCTCCCCACCCCACCCCAAAACTGTGTTCAAAGAAAATAGACTCAGACGCTCTTGTATGCTACAAAGAGTGTAATCATTGACACCGGTAAAAAATGAATGCAAAATGCATGTGAAATGTTATTACGTTAGAATACTATTTTTTTTTTTTGTTCCTTGGCATGGGTGTAAATTACTCCACAAGGTGTAAAACAATGGAGAATCAGTCCTCAAGTCTGATATTTAGATTCATCTTCTTCCAGCTGAAACCAACATTATTTTGAACACTAATTAAAAGACGATATGAGAGTATCAAAACAAAGTGCATGGGATTATGAAAGGTTTCTCTTCACCAAATGCCATTTTATGTTTTCCTTTTCAAAAACAAGCTCTGTTGCTTACCTGAAAGAGAGAGTTTCCCTGCAAGTCACTACTCTTAAGAAATCAATTTGCTCCTCTTGGAATATTCATTTGTAAATCTTAATGTGAAAAAGCTACATGAGATTTCTGCATAATATGGACATTAATAAGGACAAATATGAAAACTAACACAAACATTTATATTAATAAGAACAGAATTGATAAGCATTTGGAAAGCAGCACAACAGATTTATCATAGACTTGGGCTGCAAAAGACAGATATTTAATGCAGGGTTTTTTTGTTAGTAGTATCTTATATAAATTATGATAATGGCTATGGTGGAAATGCTTTGTCCTGAAATTAGTCGGATTTTGGACCATTGAGATCTCTCTGAAGTTCTTCCCACAAGTGAATCCCTCTGACTATTCTTTCTGTCTCTTGCTCATTTTGGATTATACTTTATAAGCTTTATTTTCCAAAACCAGTATAGAAATTTCATACTTGAATAATAGAAACATAGCAGTAGAAATGTGTTACCAGTAACTTGGTCAGGATAACAAACAGGAAGTCTAGTGGCACTTTTAAAGACCAACAAATGTATTTATCACATGAGCTTTCATGGGATTTTTTTCCCAGAAAAGCTCATGCGATAAATAAATGTGTTAGCCTTTAAAAGTGCCACTAGACTCCTTGTTTGTTTTGCTGAACTAGACTAACATGGCTACCTCTCTGGAACTTGGTCAGGACAATGACGGTGAATGTGAATGCTCAGGGAGATTAGATAGACTACAAAAACAAAAATCCCAATACCAGTCGGGGATTTCAACTATGTTCCTTCAGAATGGGATGCAGAGATAGAATTGCTAGACCCTATTAATGACTGTTTCTTGGAGCAGCTAGTCTTGGAACCCACAAGAAAAGAGGCAGTACTTGATTCGCTCCTAAGCGGAACACAAGATCTGGTCCAAGAGGTGAATACAGCTGAAGTCCTTGGTAATAGCAAACATAATAAACTTAATAAACAAAATAAAAATTTTAAAAACAGTAATAAAAATTCAAATTTAAGGTTTACCCCAAATTAAAATAAATAGTTAGAGAACCAATAAATGCCACAATGGCTAACCAACAGAATAAAGGAGGCAGGTAGAGACAAAAAGGCAACTTTGAAAACCTGGAAGTCAGATCTTACTGAGGAAAATAGAATGGAGCACATATTTTGATAAGTAAAAGTATAGATAGGCAGGCCAAAAAAGATTTTGAAGAACAATTAGCAAATAAATCAAAACTAACAGCATTTTTAAAAGTACATCAGAAGCAGAAAACCTGCCAAACAATCAGTAGGTTTACTCGACATATAATGTGCTAAAGGAGCACTTGAAAAAGACAAAGCCATTTCAGAGAAGCTAAATGCATTCTTTGAATTAGTCTTCACTGAAGAGGCTGTGTGGGAGATTTCCACAACCGATCCATTTATTTGAGGCAATGGATTTGAGGAACTGTCCCAGACTGAGGTGTCAACAGAGGAGGTTTTGGAAGAACTGATAATTAAATAGTAATTAAGTCACTAGGACCAGGTGATACTCATTCTGAAGGAATTAAATTATAAAGTTACAGAACTACTAACTGTGGTATGTAGCCTGTTACTTAAATCAACTTCTATACCACATGACTGGAGAATAGTTAATATGAGACCAAGCTTTGAAAAGGCTCCAGAGGCAATCCTGGCCATTACAGGCTAGTAAGCCTATCTTCGATACCAGGTCAATTGGTTGAAACTATTGTAAGAGTAGAATGACCAGACACATTCATGGACACAATTTGCTGGGGAAGAATATACATGGTTTTGGTAAAGGGAAATCATGCCACACCAAGCTACTAGAAATCTTTGAGGGGATAAACACACAAGTAAACAAGGCTGATCAAGTGGATATAGTGTACTTGAACTTTTAGAAAGCCTTTAGCAAGGTCCCTCACTAAAGATTCTTATGCAAAGCAAGCAGTCGCAGGATGAGAAAGAAAGGTTCTGTCATAACTGACTAACTGGATAAAAGACAGGAGACAAAGGGTAGGAATATATGGTTGTTTTTCAGAATGGGGAGAGGTAAATAGCAGTGTCCCCTAGGGTTTTATACTGGGCTCAGTGTGTTCAACATTACTATAAATGATCTGGAAAAAGGGTTAAAGTTTGAGGTGGCAAAACCAGATAGCTAAGTCCAAAGTTGACTGAAGAGTTACAAAGGAATCTTTCAAAATTGGATCACTGGGAAACAAAATAGCAAATGAAATTCAGAGTGGATAAATGCAAAATAAAGCATATTGGAAAAGAATCTCAGCTATACATACAAAATGATGCGATCTACATTATCTGTTACTACTCCAGAAAGAGATCTTGGGGGTCATTGTGGATAGTTCTGTGAAAACATTTGCTCAATGTACAGTAGCAGTCAAAAAAAGCTTATAGAATATTAGGAACATTAGGAAAGGGATAGATAATAAGACCATAATATCATGATGCCACTATACAAAACCATGGCACCATCCTCACCTTGAATAGTCCATGCTGTCCTGGTTGTTCTATCTCAAAAAAAAAAAAAAATATTTGAAATGTTGGAAGGAAAGTGAATAAGGAAGTGTTATTTACCCCATCATATAGCACAACAAGGGGTCATCCAGTGAAATGAATAGGCAGCAGTTTAAAACAAACAAAAGGAATTACTTTTTCACACAACATACAGTCCAACCAGGGAACTCATTGCAGGGTGATGATACAAATGTCAAAACTATTTCTGGGATCAGTAAAGAATTAGAAAAATGCATGGCAGATAGCTCCATCAATAGCTATTAGCTAAAATGATCAGGGATACAATCCCATGCTTCAGATGTCCATAGTTTCTCACTGCCAGAAGTTGAGATAGGAGATCATAGGATGGATGGATCACCTAATAATTGCCAACACAAAACTGAAGGAATTCATATCTACCTGAACCAAAATAAAAAAACTGTATCAAAGTTCCTGCAAATTGACACGACTGAATCTCACACTAAACATTATATGGAGTAGACAGGACTTGTCTGTGCTTTCTAATAATAAACAGTCACAATATTTTATTCAGGATATAGGAACAAGGAGTGCTTAACTCTGAGTAAAACAGATGAGGATTAGACTATGTTTACACTTGCCACCAAATTCACTGGCAGTCCTACAGGAGATATGCAAGCTACATAGAATATTCTACACAGCTTGCCTATCTCCCATCGACTTCCTAATCTCTACTTATCACAGGGTATTCAGTTCACTGCACTGACAGGAAATGTGCTCCCATCAATGCAATGTTACTCCACCTGGTGGAAGGGAATTAGTAATGTCAATTGCTAGGATGACTGAGCCATTCTCCACTTCCACTAAGTTGATTCTGATAAATTGATCTAATGGTAGCAAATTTGCCACTTTCAGTGAAGACATAGCTTTAGTTAATCTTTTAAATTTAGATTTGATGGAAATTGTTGTTGCTTTATTCCTGTTGATTCTTTTCAGCCTCAGTGCACAAAATAATTTCAGGTTAATCACTAATTTTATTTTGACGGGGGAAAGGTAGGTACTGAAGCCAAACATTGATTAGAGTTTTTTCTGATTAAAGCTGTCACAAGCAAAGCCAAAGCTATTGGTACATACCAATACTGATAGGGAGAAATTTTTGCAAACTTTCCAAGGTTAGTTCAGGTTATTTTCCCCATTAATACTCTTCTATATTTTGATCATTCATAAATGAGATTTTAAGTACCACGGACTCTGATTTTTTCTAGTTTTAAACTCTCCTTTCTTTGATGTAACCCTATATATAACCTTGCAATAGAGAAGCAGTTGGAGAAGCTATGGTATCAGACAGCCCCAGACCACCCCTGAGGAACATGCGAGACTTGGAGGAGGAATTTTAAAAAGGAGAAGCCTATCTCAGAGGGTATCTGTATGGGCAAATTAACAGACCTCTCATTCTCAGCTGCCAGAAAGGATCACAGCAGAGAGCCAAACTGCTTAATTTTTCTATGAATGTCGAGCGATAGTTCAGATGGCTGAAAGATTAGGGGGTCAAAAGAACTGGTGCCACTCTTCATACAGTTAGCTTAATTTTCTAATCTTTCTTATTGGGACGAGTGGCTTCACCCCAGACCAGACCTTACTAAGCATGCAAGCCCCTTGAGGAGAAGGTGGGATAATGTAGAAAGTAGCTCAGGGAAGATGCAAGAGGTGTGAAAAGGTGGACCTTACATATTTACTAATGGTTCTTGTGCTGAAAACCATAATAGAGGGAAGGACTTGGGTTCTCTGCAGCGTCACTTAGGAAACATGCATGACAATCTCAGATACCAGAGACCAAAAGTACTGTTGGACCTGGACCTGGGCTGTTGATCTCATGTGATGTCATAAAACCATTGTGTAAAGCTCTGGTTTACTCCAGAGGACTAAGACCAAAGTTGATTTTATGACTTACAATTAAGTCATAAGTCAGACTAGTACAGCATTCAAAGCAGTTGTTTAGATTCAAACAGTGGAGAACAGCATATTGGAGGGAGGTGAGGTAAAAGAAGGCAAAATCACTTGCAATAAAAAAAAAAAAAAACAAAATCCCTATTTAACCCAAAGACAATGCTGTTAAATCTGAGTATGAATTCCAATTTCACAGTTTTGTTTGAAGCTTTGATTTGTAATCCATTTGTTTATGTACAACAATTAATATATCAATAGAGTGAGCAAAGCTATTGAAGTATTCCCCTATCGGTTTTTGAATGTTGTTATTTCTGATATCAGATTTGTGTCTATTTATTCTTTGGTGCAGAGACTGTCCTGTTTCTCCAATGTATAAGGCAGAGGGGCACTGTTGGCACATGATGGCCTAAATCACACTGGTGGATGAGCAGATAACTGAACCTTTGATGGAATAGATGGTTGATTAGGTCCTATGATGATGTCTTTTGTGCAGATATGTGAGCAAAGTTGGCAATGGGGTTTGTTGTAGGGATATGTGTCTGATTTAATGTTTCTGTTGTTTGGTCCGTAGTTGCTGGTGTGTATCTTCTTAAGGTTGGGGGGCTGTCTGTAAGCGAGGAGAGGTCTGCCTCCCAAGGCTTGACAGAGTGAGGGATCGTCGTGTAGAATAGGCTGTAGATCCTTCATGATGTGCTGTAGAGGTTTGGCTTGGGGTTGTAGGTGATGACCAGTGTCATTCTGTTACTTTCTTTCTTGGGCTTCTCCTATAGTAATTGACTCCTGGGTACTCATCTGGCTTATATCAGAACTTGTATCAGAGCAGTTTTTCAAGCTCCATTTTATTTGTCCAGAGACAATTAAACACAATGTATTATTAAAAATAGCAAAGCAACATCTTTATGCAAAATAATAAAATATATGGGGAACATCAAAGTTTTACAATGCAAGATGCAGCAAGAATATGATCAAAAGAATAATTAGAAAAATAGCTGTGAGGGGGTGGGGGTGGGGGGAGATGTCCAGAGACTTAAAAGGTTTACAACAAACCACAACTAGAGAGATGTCCAGGGAAATAGCTGGTATTAAAAAATTGTAAAGTCTCCAGTGCACTGAAAAATGTATAAGGTGGACAGGTGGTAAAAAGATAAAACATTCATTTCAAATAAAGAAAATACAAAGGATATCCTAAGGTGATAGATAGATAGATTTGCTCAAGGATAATTAAACTCAGAATTGATTAATCTAGATAATTACAAGTTTACATTGCAATTGGACATTTCACCTAGGAAAAACACAAAGCATTCCATAAACTCTGTACATAAGAATAATTTTATGAAAGACAAACACAGTGAGTTCTCTTAGCCGAAATTTAGCCAGGGCACTGTAGTTATCATCCATATTACTGTGAAAAAATCTATGGGATTTTTCCTGACCACAGATAGCCGGGTCTCATATAAAAGTTGGTACAACTGGCAGTGAGACTGTGAGAAATTATGATGTCTTAGGGGGAAAAAGAATCATTCAGAATCAGAACAAAAAATGCTGTTTTGGTTTTTTTTTTTTAATTTCCCATGAAACAAAACAAAAGAAAATTATTTGGAGCAACTAAAATA
The DNA here is from genome assembly GCA_007922175.1 of Pelusios castaneus. Taxonomy (NCBI): domain Eukaryota; kingdom Metazoa; phylum Chordata; order Testudines; family Pelomedusidae; genus Pelusios; species Pelusios castaneus. The sequence continues at coordinate 3,491,921 of ML686006.1, read as the reverse complement.
TATCATTTCGATCATGTTGAATACTTTCACTTTTGACAAGATTTCCATTAAACTATATCATCTCAAATAATGTTATTAAAACTTTATATTTTAAAATATGAAGCATAAGAATAATACAATATTATAATATGAAAGACAAATCTAAATGAATTGAAATAATAAAATAAAATAAAATGTTTTGCCTTATTAAAATGAAATGTTTAGAAATAACTGAAACAAATGATTAATTCTATTTTCTGTTGACATTTTCATCAAAATTAACATTTCCCACAAAATATTTTGATTTCTACAAAACTGTTCTGCTGAAATCTTTTTTACCAGTTCTACTGGCAGCAAAGTGTGTACCAGTAATCAAAAGTCTTTCCCCTTCCAGTTCTATAGGGAATAGCACAACCCTAATGAATTAACTACATCATTGTAAGCTTTTAGAAATACAGTACACATAAAACAAGTGCCTTACTACTGATTGTTTAAAAACAAAAAAATAGTTTCAGATGAGCTGTGTATATTTTTATCTTTGATATAAGCCTTAAAATATTTAAAAGATCATAAAATGATCAAGAATTAAACAATATTTTACCAGCACAGCTCCATAACAATCTAGAAGGAAAAACATTAAAATACAGAAAGATGTGTATTCATCTGCAGAAGCCAATATAAATTTGTGGATGTGTCAGATGGTGAAGGAAAGGGAAACCCACATTCCCATCACACTTTCCCTTCTTTTAAGAAAAGTTTACATTCTGTCAAGTGTTAGTTCAGTATGGCAGATGTAGGAAGCATGCTAAGATGTTTTAATGCTCAAGGCCGCACTCAAGAGACCTGAGTTTAAAACTAACTCACTCACAAACTTTCATAAGAACATGGGTAAATCACTAAAAATATATAATATAAATTAGCAGTATATACTATATACATCATAGACTATACATTATCAGCCACATTAATTTTTTTCACAGCCACATCTCAGTGCAGCTCATAGTTATTCTGCGATCAATCAAACCACCTGGGTCCATCTCCTTCCTGTCACTTCTAATTTATTTGATGTGTGCTCGACTTATAGCGAAAGTTCTTGTTATTAGTACCTAAGTGAATGACCTTGCATTTTCCACTATTAAATTTCATTCTATTTCTATTACTACAGTTAAAAAGGTCATCCAGATTTCCTCGCACAATAACCCAATGTTTCTCTGCATTAACAATACCTCCCAACTTTGTATCATCCACAAACTTGATTAGCACGCTCCCACTTTTTATGCCAAAGTCAATAATAAAAACTTTAATTAAGTAGCTTTCTTCCCCAATATGATTTTTTGTCCAGACAGACTATGTTTTATGCATTACATCACTTCTAATTTATTTATGGTTTACTTCATCATTGATACAGAATGCTATCCCACTACCTTTGCCTTTATTTCTGTCTTTCTTAAAGAGCATATACCAATCAATACCTGTACTTTAGTTATGACTAGTATTTTATCATGTTTCTGTTATCCCTATAATATTTTGTTTTACTTCCTGCACCAGTAACTCTAGTTCCTCTATTCTGTTACCCTTGCATTAATGTACAACCATCTTATTTTTTGCTCCAAAGAGGTAGCCATGTCTAGTTCAGCAAAACAAACAAGGAGTCTAGTGACACTTTTAAAGACTAACAAATTCATTTATCACATGAGCTTTCATGGGAAAAAAAATTCCACTTCATGAGATGCCTGGAGATTCTAACACCTGTAAACTGACATCTACATCACCCTTCCCCTTAATATCTATTCTCCTACTCACTGTTATATCCTTTTCTATTTCATTTTCTTCCTTCTCAATATTAAAATCAGGAGTGGAGATTATCTGGGTGTCTTCCACTCATATCCCCCAAATTCATAGTTTAAATATCTCTTAATCATTTATGCCAATCTCTAGCCTAGAAGTCCATTTCCCTCCCTATTCAGATGAAATTAATCACAAGATAATAGCCCTTTGTCTATGAATGCCTTCCAGTGGCCATATATCTCAAAGCCCTCTTTATAGCACCACTGACTAACACATCTGTTGATCATTATAATCTAGTCACACCTTTGATTCTGTTCTTTATTTCTGTCCTAAATATTAATTTATAATTTAGAAAGAAAATAAATAAGAAAATAAGAAAATAAATAAATAATAAATAAATAAGAAACGCAATAGATACAAGTGAATGAAGTAGCCATTGGTTTGGTATTCTTCAGTGAGACAGACTCAAGTTAGCTGTTTCCATATATAAATTATAAATTACTGTAGATTGTAAAAGAGATTGATCTTTATTTTTTTTTTTAAATCCCATATAGTACCATTGCATAATAAGGAGCTGAAACTTGCTCCTTGTTATTGACACTTAAGTAAAGTTTGGTACTTCAGATACAACTTAATTATAGTGAACCCAGCTCTCTACCCAGCGTCTACACTTGTAAAATTGACTTAAGCCTTTTAAAGTTGACTTAATTTACTCTGCATCTACACTAAGGTTTCCTTAAGTTGACTTAAGCTGCTGCTTAAGTTGACTTAAGGAAATTTAAAGTCGACTTTATAAAACTTAGTTTAAAGTCGACTTACTGGCTAAGTCGACATTATTAAGTTGACTTAAGCCAGTGTAGATGTGGCTTAGCCCTAAGTCGACTTAAAGGGTCACCAGGGCTCCCCCACTGACCTCTCTGCCAGGGTGCCTGGCACAGCCAGAGCATAGTGTGCCCACTCACAGGGCAGGACACAGCCCTGCCCACCCTGCTCCTGTACCCTGCCTTTGTCCTGCTCAGCCCCATGTACTTTAGTACAATGGGGAAAATGCTGAGCCCCCTAGCACTTTTAAAGGGGCATCCCCCCGCCCCACCATGGACCACTCCCAGGTCCACCTAGAAGTCGACTTAGGCATTCAGTGTGGACACTCTAAGTCGATTTGGCAAGGTCAACTTTAAGATGACTTAAATTTACAGTGTGGACATGCTAAGTCGACTTATTTTGACAAGTGTAGATATAGCCTTTGTGTCAAAGCCAATGGTCAAAACTCCCATTGACTTTTCCAGGGCAAGACTGACTTCCTTTTTATATTTATCTTTTACAAGCAAATAAAGTACAATAATGTTATGTGTCTGATGTAAGTCCTACAAATGACAATCTATAGCTTGACCAAAGTCTCAGAGTGCACTGTGAATATAAATTTTTACAAATGATCCTCTGAAATTTCCCATTCACAAACTTAACACAAATGATAGAGAATACATTGATCATCAAAGGTAATGATGGTGTAAACTATAGACTATGGACTCCAGTAGTTTGAACTGCTTTAATGAATAGCTTAACAGGTAGCTAAGGTAATTTATGCAGAAGAAATCAAGTTATCTCTTGCATATTTTTATTTAAAGAAATATCCATGGCATCTTGACACAGCAACACAATAGTTTATGATAGTTAATTTCAGTCTTTGTGGCTTCTTACAATGAACTATTTCATAGGCCAAACTAAGGAGGGAGGGTATTGAAGTTATAAATAGCTGTCTTCTGGAATAGTGATGCCATTATAATCTAGGAAATAAAGAAAAAAAAACCCTTTTTTAATTGCTTATTAAGTAATGGTCAGAACACGTAGTTATACAACACTTCCATTGTTAAAAAATGCTGCTTCAACATTTAATTGTAGACTAGGGGACTGATGCAAAGTTATTGAGAGCTTTTCTATTGAATTTAGTATGCTTTAGATAAAGCCTAGCTCAGGGACCTTATTGATTTCAATATAGTATAATTTAAACCAGCGGTAAAAATGGACTTCTACCATTACCTTAAACGAGGGGTGCACAACCTTTTTTAACCAAGGGTCAAATTGCATTTTCTAAGGCCACTTGAGGGCAACAAATGAAATGTGTGGGGGCAGGGGGGGAGATGTCACATCACATCATCGCTCTGCTCCCAGAGGGCCACAGAGAATATGCTTGCGGGCCGCATGAAGCCTGGAGGCTGCAGGATGTGCACCTCTGCCTTAAAGTCTTGAAGCTTTTGTACATGACATGAGGCTAAGGTGAAATTTTAGCCTGCTGGCTTTTGAATGTGTCCTAATATTATGACTCAATAAGTATTTTTATATTTATCCAATATCTACATATACTTTGCTTATAGGTTTACTATATTTTCTAGTTCTGTATAAAATAAAATAATGAGCAGAATATTGAAACAGATATAATTGTTTAGATTTACCACAGAAGATACTCTGTTAAATGTATACTGATGTACACATTTTTTAGCACAAGTGAAATTTTGATTCTTTGGGATACTCTCACACGAAATGAGTTTAAAGGTAAATTTACAGTTCTGCCACCATTAATCAGACCCTTACGAAGGAAATATCCAATTACTTTGCTACCAACTCTCTTCAGGGCCAGTTTCTTTTGATCTGTTTTAACAAAATCTTTCCATCCCAATGCCCATTTCTGTATTCTCCCTGGATTATTCTTTACATCAAAGCAAGTCTTTCCAGCCTCTGAAGACGGCTCATTTTTGATCTCTCTGCTGTCATCAGGAGAGTGAGAAAACAGATAAAGCAGTACTAATTATATACTATGGTATCCCCTATTGTGTACAGTAAGTTTACTAAAACTTCACAAAGAGCAAAGTATAACAATTAATTTTCCAATAAACTTTGGCATACCCATAACATAACTTACTGGAAAGCTGCTTTGAGAAGAAAAAAATGGATTACCATCACAAGTGCATTCTTCCATGTTTATTCAGAATCTGATAATGTCATTGAAGAGGTCTGATTTAGAAAAGTGTTAACTAGCAGATATATTTAGTCTATAGGGCTATGTCTACACTTGGCCAAATAAATCGACTTTGCTAAGTCGATTTAGCATGTCTACACTATAAAATTAATTTGACTTCAAGGGGACCTGGCCAAATTGACTTAGAGCATCCACACTGGATGCCTAAGTCAACTTCTAGGGGCTAGGTGGACCTGGGACTGGTCCATGGTGGCAGGGGGGGCACCCCTTCCAAAGTGCCAGGGGACTCAGCATTTGCCCCATTGTACCCTAGTACAATGGGGGCTGAGCAGGACAGGGACAGTGGCAGGGCATAGGAGCAGGGTGGGCAGGGCTGTGTCCTGCCCTGTTGGTGGGCACGGCAGGCTCTGGCTGTGCCAGCCACCCTGACAGGGAGGGCAGTGGGGGAGCCCTGGGGTCCTTTAAGTCGACTTAAAATCAATTTAGGGCTAATCTGCATCCATACTGGCTAAATCAACTTAATAAAGTCGACTTAGCCAGTAAAGTCGACTTTAAACCAGGTTTAATAAAGTTGCCTTTAAATTTCCATATGTCGACTTAAGCAGCATCTTAAGTCGACTTAAGGAAATTGTAGTGTAGATGCAGATTAAATTCAGTCGATTAAGTAGATTTAAGTCAACTTAATTTGTAAGTGTAGATGGACCCTAGTATTTTAACAAAGAAATGTAATCCAAGCTAGTTATTCATCTAATGTGAAATTTTAATTAATAATTTGATTAGCTATGGTATTCTGTATTTATGGAAATATGGTGCAAATACAAATCACAGCAGCACAATTTTTAAGGTGAGACTTTCAAACTTAGACATTATGCCATTGACTTTCATGAAATATCCTTAACATTGTTCCAACAGGGAAGAGATTTGTCATCTTCCACTCATCTACACACATACCGAATAGGCATATAGTTCTGCCCCCAAAACACTGCAGATATCATGAGGTTCAAATGAATAAGCCTTTATAAGCTTTATGCCTCTGAACAAACCCTGGCTACACGTGCCACATTTAGGCTATGTCTACACTAGAAAAGTTAAATTGACTTTGTTAAGTCGACTTAATAAGGTCGACTTTAAGTCGACTTAAAGCTGACCTTATTAAGTCGACTTAACAAAGTCAACTTAACATTTTCTAGTGTAGACATACCCTAAGTCAACTTTATTAAGTTAACTTAACGTTTTAAGTTGACTTAATAAGGTTGACTTAGGCACTAATCCCCATCCACACTGGCTTTAAGTCGACTTAAGGAGTCGATTTAAGGCTTAAGTCGACCTAAAACTAAGTGTTATTAAGTCAAGTTAAATTTTCCTTGAGTCGACTTAAGGAAGTGCTTAAGTCAACTTAATAAAAGCCCAGTGTGGATGTGGCTTTGTTTAGGTCAACTTAAGCCAAACTTAAGTCAACCTAACCTGCCAGTGTAGATGCGCCCTTAGAACCCCTCAGCAGGACTGTATTTAGTGAGCTGTATTGCCAAAGGCTATGTCTACACTAGAAAAGTTAAGTCAACTTTTGTTAAGTCAACTTAAAAATCGACCTTATTAAGTCGACTTAACAAAGTGGCAACACTTTATGTCGACTTAGTCCACTTTGTTAAGTCGACCTAACTGGCCTTAGGTCGACTTAACAAAGTGGATTTATGCATCCACACTGGCCTTAGGTCGACCTAAGGAAGGGTTAGGTCAATCTAAGGAGGCTTAAGTCCACCTAATGAGTGGTAGTTATTAAGTCGACTTAAGCTTTCGTTAAATTGACTTAAGGAATTTCTTAGGTCGACTTAATGAAAGCCTACTGTGGACGTGGCTTAATTTAAGTAGACTTAAGCCTCCTTAAGTCGACTTAAATTGCCAGTGTAGACATAGCCAAAGAGACTTAAACTGATATTTCCCTAGATACCCCTTCTTTAACGGTAGTCCCAGGTGTAGAGCATGGTTACAGCGAAAGGACTGCAGATTCAAACTTGCAATAATCTTGCATTGGATTCCACACAAGGCTTATGGGGAACAGTATAAGCTTCTGGGAGTCCCTTTTGCTGAGGCAGGAATTCAAAGACAGCTTGTCTTGAAGTCTAAGAGGGGAACAGCACCATGGAGTTACCTGCTGTTCTGCTAATATTGGGTGTAAATGAATAGGCCTTTGAAATAGAGATCAAGTCATGCCAGAACACGCCAGAATATCATTTCAAGCATCCAAAGGTGCATTCAGATTCATCCAGTATTATCATTTGTGAATGATTGTTCCAGAAGTGCCAGAATTGCATTCTGGTATTTCTTTTTTGGGTGAGGAGGCATCAGGGTGAAGTCAACCCCTATCCCGGGCGCTTAGTGTAGTTATCTTAATTAAACCCTACAACTAAATGATATATTCATTAATTCTGATCTTTACAATACCATGACATCATGACACTTTCCATTGTGTTCTACATTTGTATTCATGAATCTGCTTCTGTGGTAAACTAATCCTTGCAGAATAATAATGAATATTGAACTTTTTGGTTGACATACTCACTTTCCCTGTCAGTGGTTAAAGTATGGGTATAGAGTTGCCATTGATGCTTTCACACAACTTAGAAACCCCCTTCTATTTTCTGGAATTTTTCTAATGACAGTCATCTATAGATAAACTGAAGCATTAATTGACTCACAATCCTGTACAACCTTGACCCCAACACTGGACTTTCAAACTACAAGGTGGTTTTCAAGGGACCTATAGCTGTCTGATGTAGCCAGCTTTGACAGATGAATAGCCGCCTGCTTCGACACTGATATGACTTCCCTGAATTGATTATTCAGGCACTGGAGGTTTGGTGCAAACTCCTCAGGCAGCTCCATGAAGGTTTGTTTCCTTATTCGGAAATTTTGAAGCCAATGTCAGTCATCCCAGATTTCCATAATGATGTGATCACATCACACAAAATTATTGTTCCGCATCATTCTCCTCTAAGGGTGAGCAAGTGCTGTGACAATGCCACCGTTCTTCATAATTTATACACTGTGAGTTGAATGAATTGTCATTGACCCTCAAGGTCAGCCATCTTCAATGTGTCAGAAAATGCTGCCCAAATTCCATCCAGCAATTCACAAAGCATCTATTCCACTTCATGATCATTTGCCCTGAAATATAGAGCAGGAACAGAACCAGATCATCAACCCATGTCTTCCACCTAGTTTTGCAGGGAATAACAGTGAGGTGCAACATGATCAGGAAAAACCACTGGTAAATTTGTGAAGGTGTGGGCTTGTACGAACAATACACAGGAAACAATTGCTAGACTAAAGTGTCTTTCTGTGATTCACAGAACTCTGGGATACTATGCCTAAAATGGTAGTGCTAGCATTATCTAATGGCAGGAGCAGTGTGAATGCGGGTATATACATGCACACTTCATTATAACCATGTCCAGCACAGTGTATGTGAACTCTCACTTCAGGTCTGAGAAGCACATTGGAGCATTACATGGTTCACTATCTTGGTATGTATGCAAGTGTAGACATAGCTTATGTGCAATATCTCCACCTGGCAATGTTTGCCATAGTACTCTTTAAAAAAAAAGGGGGGGGGGGCCCTGATTTTCATCAAAGAGAAAAGAGAATCAGGAGTAATTCCACTGAAATCAATGTAATTACAGTGGTGTAAGTAAGAACAGTATCAAATTGCCTCTCTGTATCTATTGACTAGTAGAGCATCTTTGACAGATATATTATTTCTAAATCTCCCACACTGTATTAAAAGGCCGCATTTTTGATTAAGAGCCAGCAGTGCAGTAGAACACTCCTCTATGAAAGGTGTTCCCTTGTACATTAATTTGCACTCTAATGTGATTGAATGTGGTAATGTAAGCACGTTGACTGAGTGAAAATAACAGGTGATTGACCAACTCATTTTTAACAGTGTATAAACATTTGGAATTGACTTTGTTAATAAATAACCTTGCTCAGTGTGAATAACAGAAGTGACATTGAGCCAGCACAGCATGGCTCATTCTCCTTTTAATTAATTTAATACAGGAGCAGCCCTTTACCACTGAGATGATTTGACAGGTTTTGTCACTTTTCTAAACTCCAGCATTTCCTAATGACATTAGAGATCATTAATAATAATTAAGACTGTGGAATATGATTCTGAAATCCCTGACTTAATCACACAATCACGGCATAATAAGTCTTTAGGAACGCAGGATCATCTTCCAGCATGGCATGTTTTACCAGCAAGAGGAAAGAAAAATGGGATTGGGATAAAAGCCAGTCAGAACTACATTGTTGTTTTTGGTAACTGATACCTACTATATACAATCTATAATATGATTCCAACTTGCTGTGGTTTGTTTTCTCATTGGTGGGATAGAGTAATGATATATGTAACAAAGATGCGGCCTCTTTTCCATAAGCACCATCATTCTCACTTTTACTCTTTCAACTTTAGGATGACTCTCCTTTGGGACCAGAACGTCCCCCTCTTACCACTGCAGTATGACTTCCTGGGGCTGGCCCTTTATATCTGGCAAAGTCAAGCAGCTTCAGCCCTAAAGCTAGCCATTTTGCAACTGGTTGCTTCATGTTTATCAGAAAGTACCTTTCATTTAAACAAAAATTCTTCAGGTTTCCTTTAAAAACAAAATCTGAAATAATGATACAATCTCACAAGTTCTTTTTGTTTGTTTGTTTTTTGGTAGGTACAAAATACATATAATTAAAATAACACTAGAATCTGTATATTTAGGTTTAAAAATATATAGAAAGAGTAGTTAAGAATAAAACCAGTGTTAGTCATTGCTTGATAGAGTGGACATTTGGTGCTGCCTGTGATGATTAGCTTAGTCATGCTGATGTATAGTTGCATTGAATGTGAATAAGCAATTTTTATTATGAAGTCAAAATGATTTTCATGCATCGAAAATAGATAATGAAGTCATTTTAACATCAAATACCTTTATGGATATCAATGAAGACTCACTTGAAAAGTTTCATGGGAGATGATTTTATTATTTCATGATTTTTCCTTTTAGGTTTTGTGGGGTAGGCTTAGACATGCTGTAGTGACATTTAAATGGTCTTCTTTGGTTGTAGTCACATTATGGTGATGAGAACCACAATCCTGTGTGTTCTGCTTGATTGCAAGTGCAGGCGGGTATAGTGTTGGTCTTTGTATATTATCCTTTCCAGTTGAATCTCAGATGTGATTAACAGAATGCTGAAGAAATACATAGTTCCCTGGAGAGTTGCAAAAATAAGTTGATTTTGCTAGTGAGCTCAGAAGAATCATTAACCCTTTCCAAATTACAGCTTAAAACAAAAAGTCTCCTTTCATTGATCAAAGATTATTGAATTCCAAGTGTCGTGCTGTCACTTTTCAGTAGAAGAGTATCAGTAAACTGGTGATTGAGTTTGCGATGCTCAGGTTCTCCGATACCCTTGGTACATAAAAGAAAGACAGGACTATAACAAGTCTGTGTAGTTGCTTAGAGAATAATGCACCACCTTTAATGAAATTGTAGATTGGGAAAGGTTGGCTGTCAGGCACTTTACACTCACTTTTCACCAATGTACTTAAGTACATAAGTTGCAGGGGAATGGACGTTGGGCCCTCCTTCTGGATTGATCAGCTAAGCATGTACAAGTATACTTTACCCTTTATTCCTTTACAGATATTGACCTCAATGTTTGTCACGGCCAACAGGAGTGCTTATTGTTCAGTGTTGTTGTAGCCATATTGGTCCCAGGAAGTTAGAGAAACAAGATAGATGAGTAATATCTTTTACTGGACCAACTCCATTCTGATGTGGATATATGCACAATAAGAAATGGGTTGAGGCCAGGTGCATGCAAGAGATTTTCAGTCATTATTGACCCAAGCTAGACACGGAGCACATTCAGAAAATTTCTTGAACACTGAAGGTCAGTTCCCAGCCACATTTTCATGGTGTGGAAACCATCATGACCAGTGCAGCCTGGTATTGCCATAGAATATTATTGCTGTCTTGAGAGGGAATTCTCCTAATGGAGAAAGTAAATAATTGTTGTCAGTCACAGAGTCTTTCCCTCATGTCATGGCCAAGTCTCATGATTCCATGCCAGACTACTGGAGATGAAACTGTGGAGATAAAATATATGTGCTTTGTCTCTCTGCTTTCTTGGAGTTAGCAGTGTGAGGGGAGGGCTCTAGGTGACTGGCTTACAGTTAGTCATGAGGGTTTCTAAAGGCACCATATCCTCTGTGCAAGTCTCAACTCAGATCCTGCTGTCAGCTGGGAATAGACAAACCTGGCTATGATTGACATGTGCCATCCTCAAGCTAAACTGGAAGAAGGGAAGATTAAAAAAAAATTCCCTTTTGTAACTCCCCCTCACCACTGTGCCAAGGTTAACAAGGGTATAACAAGGAGAATAACAGTTAAATGGTTCCATCCCTGGATGATGTCTGGAAATGGGTTCAAGATGAAAGCAGATGCATGTATTTTTGTATTTTTTTAAGCAACAAAATTCTATAATTTATAAAAGAAACACAATTTTAATTTTACTTTTGTTGGCTAGGAGCATAGCTGGATTTCAGTATATAAAAAACTATAAGAGTTGTGAAGTGTTAGCTTATATACTTTGTGCTAGGGTTGGACATGGATGAACAATTACTTTAACATGCCATGATAACTATGTGTATATATGTAAATCAACTCATATCTCCCCTTCAGCTTCCCTTCTAGCTCTTTTATACCACTACTTTCATTTTCCCTGCATCCAAACGTCTATAACAATAAGGGGCTCTCACACTGCACAATCTTTACTAAAAATAACAGTTTTATATACTAAAAATTCTGACTGAAAGCTGTGCTGCTCAGTTTGTTTGTTTGTTTGTTTAAGAAAAAAAGTACTGGTACTCAGCCACAGACCTGGGGTCACTGCCGACGGCAGAAGGAGCTGGGGCCGAATTGCTGTGAAAAAAAGGTTCCGATACTTAGCACCCCTGAATACCATCACAAAAAAGCCCTGGTGCTGTTAAAATTAAATGAAGAATATCTTTAGCTTAAATTATATAACTTAAGCTATATATGTATAAAGCATGTTTAATAGTTGCTGATTTATTTGAGCCTGTTTTGTTAATTAATAATATTTTTTTTGTCTTTAGAGCTATTAAACCAATATCTTTTATTAAAAATAAAATAAAATAAAAAGTTATTAATCTTAAAACTTATTATCAAACTGGGTTTTATTCTGTTCTAGTAATAAAATCTTTCATTTTATCCAAAATGCAAGATTTGTCTAATTGATATATAGATCAGTAAATATATTTTGCCACCTATTCAATAAATATTAGCTTACTCCATGAGTAATCACATTGGGGATAACTGTTAAAAAACAAACAAACTATTGATTCTGAGTGATGGTGTCATTTTCTAGCTGACAGTAAATATATATTATTGATTTGCTAGTCTGAGACTAAGTCACATGAGCATTAGGACATCATCAGGTGCTTTATTATTCTATTTTAATGTGGGAATTGAAAATCCTATGCAATATACTAGTCTTTAGTTTTATTCTGGTGGTGTTATTTCATAATTAGATTCAGATTGCCTTTGTTCTTTGGTGGTGTACTTTAAGCCAATTGGCAAGTGGATAATATTTTCACAAGGCATTATTTGTTGATGCAGAAAATCTGTTCATTACTGCTCATATTGCCTGACTCTTGATGCATATTTTAGAAATAGATATATATCAAGTTGTGGTTAGGAATTTGTATCAACCTCTTTAATTGTAAATAAGCCTTCAGGTGAATTAATGCACTTCAGGCAGTTCAACTCCCATTTATTAATTTCTTTAATGAATCTTCATTTTATTTTTCCACTCATTTTTTAATTAATCTACAAAGATTGATTCCAATTGGATTTACATTACCTTCAGACTTTTGACCCTTTCAGCAAGAATGTACATTGGGAATAGAAGAACATGACAGTAAGGCCTATATTGTGGACTTTCCCCTCAAGTGTTGGCCCCAATTCTTCAAATGTTCATGCACACACACAGAACTCTCAGCTTGTAAATAATATATGAGTAAACTGAAACACATGTATAAGAATTGGTAAGACTGCTGTCTTTGTGAGGAGTATGTTCAAGGGCTCTTAGCAGAATTTCTCTAGGAGTATGAGTGAAATAGAGACTATGATGTTCTTTAATGGAGTTCAGCATGGGCTGCCCACATGCCATTCTGGTTTACTAGAGAAGAAGAGAGCAGAGCTCTATCGTGCCTGTCACTTTGGGGTTGTTAGCACTGGTTGTGACACTGGATTCTCTCAGAACTTGTACTCAAAGGGCATGTCTACATTTACAACTTGGTCAACTTAAGGATGCTTAAATCGACCTACAGAACTCTGCAACCACACTGGGCACTTAGGCTATGTCTACACTTGCACTTTTAAGTAGACTTTAACTAAGTCGACTTAGTTAAGTCGACTTAGTGTGTCTACACTTAAAATTAAAGTCGACTTAAAGGGGAACTTACAAAGTCGACCTAGAGCGTCCACACTGGATGCTCTAGGTCAACTTTGTGGGGCTAGGGGGACCATGGTCAGGTCCACGATGGTGGGGGGGAGCACCCTCTGTGTACAATGGGGCAAAGGGGGACAGGGACCCTGGCAGGGCAGAGCCCTGTGTGTGACACTGTCTGGATTTAGGGAAACATTTATGATATTATTTTCTATGGATATCTCATAAATGCTATAATCCATAGGAACTATGTCATGTTTGGTATCAATAGAAAGGTAGTAATTTGCTGGCAATGATTATATAGTTTATGTCTAGGAATTCTATTTTGATAAGAAGTTAAGAATTTGATGTTATATCCATACTTTAACTTGTGTCATTCTGGAGAAATGTAAGATGGGAGGGTGTGAACAACCATTGTCTCCTTAATGTTTAGGAATTTGCCAGGTAGAATGGTCCCAGGGAGTATCCTGATGAGCCACTGAGGACATAAAGAATACAACCATTGTATCCTTAATGGCTCATCAGTTTACTCCCTGGAACCATATCACCTGGCAAATTCCTAAACATTAAGGAGACAGTGGTTGTTCACACCCTCCCACCTAAGACATTTCTCCAGAATGACACAAGTTAAAGTATGGATATAACATCAAATTCTTAACTTCTAATCAAAATAGAATTCCTAGACATAAACTATATAATCATTCCCAGCAAATTACTACCTTTCTATTGATACCAAACATGACATAGTTCCTATGGATTATAGCATTTATGAGATATCCACAGAAAATAATATCATAAATGCTTCCCTAAATCCAGACAGTGTCACACTGTGCCCACATGCCCTGCCTTTTGGAGGGCATGCCAGGCTCCCTCTGTGCCCCCCCCCCCCGGCAGGGAGGGCATTGGTGTAGTCCTGGGGTAGCCCTAAGTCGACTTAGGGCTACCCCAGGGCTACACTGGTTTAATTCGCAGGGCACATTAAGTCGACTTAAGCCAAGCTTAAGTCGACTTAATTTACCAGTGTAGACGCAGCCTTATTTAGTTGACTTAAATGCTTTCTTAAGTCGTTGACTTAAACCTTAAGTTGATTTATTAAATCAACTTAAAGCCAGTGTGGACAGCTATGTCTAGACTATAGGCTCTGATAAGTTCACTTAACAAGGGCAACTTAAGTCGACTTAAAGTGTAAGATGCTCTATTAAGTCGACTTAACAAGGTTGACTTTAAGTCGACTTTAAGTTGACCTTGTTAAATCAACTTAACAGAGTCAACTTAGTTTAACAAGTGTAGACATACCCAAGGAGGATAAGAATTGGTATTGTAGGTAGCCCTGGTGCAAAGGATAAAAGGATAAGACTAATTGCTCCCTCTCTCCTTTTGGCAAGACACAGTAGATTTCTTGCTTTCTACTTCACTAAACAATTTTCATCTTGGAATATTCTATCAGTTTCATGTCCCATGGAAATACAACGAGACAGTCACAAAGCCTGCATTTAGCAGTATAATTATTTGACTAATATGAACTAATCTCAAATGCAGGATACCCAGAAACCATATGCCCACATACCTCTAGGGAAAGAGAGCAGTATTTTCAAAACATGTAAACAACATTCTACTGAAAAAGGCAGAAAAGGAAATCTACTTCTAAAAAATATCCATAATATACAACTGAAAATCCACTTGTATAGTATTTTTTCAACTCATATATGGAGTTTACACAATATTTCCTACATTCTTTGTATGCTCTAAATTTTCAGTGAAATCAATGAGTTATAGGTGTGCAAAGAATACAGGGCTGAGTGCTCTAACAGCTTTAATAACACAAAGAGTGTGTAAGGAATAAAGAACTGGCCCCCCTATTGATAAATAGTTAAGGATCCCACATGGATGATACAGGTCATACTAAGTATCAGTTATTCCAAGTTTAGTGGAAATGCTAGGATTATATCTAGTAAAGAACAAGTTTTCTTATTTCATTTCTGTGATACAACAAGGAAATAAATGCAGATTTCCTAATTCAGTGCTTTAACTACAAGATTATCCTTCTACTTCTTTCAGGTGATTTGTGTTCTGATATTCTGGCTATGATGTGTAGCTTTTAAGTTATTTTAATAAGAACAAACTCAAGTTTTGGTATGTTGAGGTAGATTAGATGTCTATAAAGGACTGTAAAGCACTAGTACACTTCATTTGCCCATTCACTCTTTTGTGTTGCTCTTAGGCAACACATACAGAATGAGACTGGCTATAGTGATCCTTTACAGAAGTAGAAACTAGGCCTTATCTACTCTAGTATTTTATAGTGGTATAGCTATAGTATAGTATTTATACTTATCTACTCTAGTATTTTATAGTGGTATAGGGGTGTGAACATAACTGTAGTGTAGATAGCACTAGGCCAGTGGAATAGTCTTTTGATGACCTGGCTACCATTTCTCCAGTAAGTGGATTACCAAAAGAAGAATCCCTCCTGTTGGTGTAGGAAGTATCTAGACTGAAGTGCTACAGCAATGCAGCTCTAGCATTTTAAGTGTAAACAAGCCCTTAGGGTTTGATTCATGCCAGGCAAGGATGATGAGATCAGAGTGAGGCAGCTGTTTATTTCAGTGAGGGTGCTGTTTTCTCTAATGGGAATATTATGTAGTATGCTCCAAGTTACATTATCTGCGGTGGAGAGCACTTCCAGTCATCTTTTCACTCGAGTACTCCCTTTTTGGGCTGGGTTGGAACAAATCTCATTAAACAAACATCTATCTTTAAATAAGAAACAAACAAAACCCCACCTTTAATTTTATTAAATGTCCCTATGTAATGTTGTGAAATAGGGAACAGAAGTTCTCAATATACTCTCTCTAGATTATTTATAATATTATATAGTTTCCACAAATTACTTCAATCTCCGATAATAGTTCACTTGTTAAATCTATCACCTGAGGTTATTTCCTTATCTTGAAATTTTATCCGATATATGTACATCAAAAACAGTTGTGAAAAAAATAAATGGCATTTCACACTTGGATTCTAAGCTTTCTGGGGCTGAAACCATGTTCTTGTTCTTTGTTTCTCTAGTACCTAGCTAGCATGACTAGAGATCCCCTTTTCCCCCTTTAATGAAAGTCCTGATATTCAGGGGTTTGTTTTATATAGGTTCTTATTACCATCCACCCTCTGTCCCGATTTTTCATACTTCAGATCTGTTCTCCCTATTCCTAGCACAATGAGGTCCTCATGAGGGGCTCATAGGAATTACAATCATCCAAATAAATACTCTTAGTTGGTAGAACCCAAAACATGTAGGGTTTTCTTCCCACACATGCCAGCTCTTACTCAATTCTTACAGAGAGAGGCATAAAAAGAACTGTTAGTCTGCCAGTCTGCCACTATTGTACATGTGCAGGGTGCAAAAGACAACTATTTCATATGGATTTTGGAAAGGGCTGAGGGTAATATTCCTGTAATGATGAAGAGGTAGAATGGAGTTTCTGAATGTGCTTAACGAGGGGCAAGGGCTGACCCAGGCAGAGAAGGCCTTAAAAGCCAGTGGCTGAGCGACCAGGGGGAGCTTGCGAACAGGGTCTGCAAACAGGGGAGTTTGCGAGGGAAGGAGAAGGAGAAGCCCTGAGAAGGAGGCGAAGGAGATCCCCTTGCTGAAGAAGCAAGGGAGAGAGCGAACCTTGGGGAGAGTGAATTGCTGACTGTGTGTGCTTGTGCTTGTGTCTTTTTTCCCACAGGTGATTTCTGTGAATTGTCAGTTACTGTGTGAGTTGGGATTGTGATTGTGTGATTGTCTGGGGGCTGTTTGTACCATTGTTCTCTGCTCAGCCCTGCTCAGCTCAATCAGCCTTGTGATCACCCTTCCCCTGTGTGCTTAACGAGGGGCAAGGGCTGACCCAGGCAGAGAAGGCCTTAAAAGCCAGTGGCTGAGCGACCATGGGGAGCTTGCGAACAGGGACTGCAAACAGGGGAGTTTGCGAGGGAGTTGGGGGGAAGTTTGTGGTTTGTGTAGTTACTATGGTGAAGAGGACCTGCACCGCCTGTGCCAGCACTGCTACTGTCTCCTCCACCTGCACCTGTATCCAGACAGACATACTGACCATGGATATCTCTACCCAGATCCTGGCATGGACTTGCAAGGATTGTGGCCTGCATTTCCCACTCTCAGACGGTCAGGCTGGGGAGATCATTCAATGTGACAGGTGTCTCCTGGTGGAATCTCTCAGGAAGCAGGTGGGGGAGTTACAGGAGGAGGTGGCCAGGCTCAGGAGTATCCATGCCCTGGAGAAGTTCCTGGATAGCATCCATGAGGAAACATGCAAGGATGAAGAAACTATCCAGAGGCAAAGGACTGCTGCCACACCCTCGGAGAAGGATGAGATGGCTCAAGCAGAGGGTGGACACTGGCAGCTGGTTACTTCTGGCAGCAGACAGTGCTCCACCCCTGCTCCCATCCCACCCTCCGTTGTGGTAAAGAACCGCTACGCAGCACTACAGACGGGAGATGAAATGGAAGAGGAGAAGCCGTGCACCCCCGAGGTTGGGAGGATCACAACCATCACACCCAGGAGAAAACGTCGGGTTGTGGTGGTTGGTGACTCTCTTCTGAGGGGGATGGAGGCACCCATCTGTCGCCCAGATAAGGCTTCTCGGGAGGTATGCTGCCTGCCAAGCGCCCGTATCTGAGACATTACGGAGGGATTGTCGAGAATCATCCGTCCCTCTGACTACTACCCCATGCTACTCATCCATGTGGGAACCAATGATACTGCGAGAGGTGACCCTCTGCAGATCAAAGGTGACTACAGGGCTCTGGGAGCACGGGTGAAGGAGTTCGGTGCACAGGTGGTGTTCTCCTCGATCCTCCCGATCAAGGGTAGGGGCCCGAGCAGGGACAGATGCATCCTGGAGGTGAATGCCTGGCTGCGGAGATGGTGTTACCAGGAGGGCTTTGGCTTCCTCGACCATGGGGTGCTGTTTCAGGAAGAAGGACTGCTAGGCAGAGACGGACTCCACCTATCGAGGAAAGGAAAGAGCATATTTGGAAGCAGACTGGCTAACCTGGTAAGGAGGGCTTTAAACTAGGTCCGAAGGGGGAAGGTGACCAAGGCCCACAGGTAAGTGAAACTGAGGGAAACCTGGGGGAAGGGATGGAACTTGGGGGATGCTGGGGCTGTAACAGCAGGAATAAAAGAGAGGGTAGTTGGAACTGGGGGGTGGGGTCAAATAATTGTTTTTTATTTCCTGATGAAGTCATAATACCTCAGGCGAGTGGGGAAGGAGGACACCGGGAGAAATTGCAAGGGGGAAGATGTGACAGGAGGGAGAATCGACAGGGCAAAGTAGGGCAATGGGCCCGGTATCTTAGGTGCCTGTACACAAATGCAAGGAGCCTGGGAAACAAGCAGGAAGAATTGGTAGTACTGGCACAGACAAGGAACTATGATATAATTGAAATAACAGAAACTTGGTGGGATAACTTGCATGACTGGAGCACTGCCATGGATGGATATAAATTGTTCAGGAAGGACAGGCAGGGAAAAAGGGGGGGAGGAGTAGCGTTATATGTAAAAGAGCTGTATGACTGCTCGGAGCTCCACTATGAAAGTGGAAACAAGATGGTTGAAAGTTTGTGGGTTAAGTTTAGGGGAGAATGCAACAAGGGGGATGTTGTGGTGGGTGTCTGCTACAGACCGCCAGACCAGAAAGAGGAGGTGGATGAGGCGTTCTATGGACAACTAACAGAAGTTTCCAGATCGTCGCAGGCCCTGGTTCTTATGGGGGACTTCAATTATCCTGATGTCTGCTGGGAAGATAATACAGCAGTGCACAGGCAATCCAGGAAGTTTTTGGAGAATATTGAAGACAACTTCCTAGTACAAATGCTGGAGGAACCAACTAGGGGCCTTGCACCTCTAGACCTATTGCTCACAAACAGAGAAGAATTGATCGGGGAAGTAGAAGTAAATGGCAACCTGGGCAGCAGCGACCATGAGATGGTAGAGTTCAGGATCCTGATCAATGGAAGGAAGGAAAGAAGCAGAACACACACCCTGGACTTCAGAAAAGCAGATTTTGGCTCCCTTAGGGAGCTGATGGGCAGGGTCCCATGGGAAGCTGATCTGAAGGGGAAAGATGTCCAAGACAGCTGGCTGTATTTTAAAGAAACCCTGTTAAAGGCACAGGAAGATAACATTCCGATGTGCAGAAAGAACAGCAAATGTGGACGGCGACCAGTGTGGCTTAGCAGGGAACTCTGCGGGGAGCTGAAACATAAAAGGGAAGCTTACAAGAAGTGGAACCTTGGACAGATGACAAGGGAGGCGTATAAAGATATTGCTCGGGACTGCAGGGATCAAATCAGAAAGGCCAAAGGACAATTGGAGTTGCAGCTAGCAAGAGATGTGAAGGATAGCAGAAAGGGGTTTTATAAGTATATCAGCAACACGAAAAGGATCAGAGGTGGTGTAGGTCCCTTACTGAATGGGGCAGGCATCCTCATGGAGGATAATGCGGAAAAGGCTGAAGTACTCAATGCTTTTTTTACTTCAGTCTTCACAGGGCGGGCCAGCTCCCAGGCTACTACACAGGGTAACGCGGACTGGAGAGAAGAGTGGCCCTCGGTGATGGTAAGTCAGGTTAGGGAACACTTAATGAAATTGGATGTGCACAAGTCCATGGGGCCGGATGAACTGCATCCGAGGGTGCTGAGGGAGTTGGGGGAAGTGATTGCAGAGCCGCTGGCCATTATCTTTGAGAACTCGTGGCGAACGGGGGTGGTCCCGGAGGATTGGAAAAAGGCAAATATAGTACCTATCTTTAAGAAAGGGATAAAGGAGGATCCGGGGAACTACAGACCGATCAGCCTCACCTCAATCCCTGGGAAAATCATGGAGCAGGTCCTCAAGGAATCCATCCTGAAACACTTGGAGGAAAATAGAGTGATCAGGAACAGTCAACATGGATTCACCAAGGGCAAATTGTGCCTGACCAACCTGATTTCCTGCTATGATGAGATGACTGGATTTGTGGATGCGGGAAGAGCTGTTGACGTGATATACCTTGACTTTAGCAAGGCTTTTGATACGGTTTCCCACAGCATTCTCGTTGGCAAGTTAAGGAAGTATGGGTTGGACGAGTGGACCGTAAGGTGGATCGAAAACTGCTTAGATCAACGGGCCCAGCGGGTAGGAATCAATGGCTCGATGTCTGGTTGGCAACCGGTAACGAGTGGAGTGCCCCAGGGGTCGGTCCTGGGGCCGGTTCTATTCAACATCTTCATTAACGATCTTGATGATGGAATAGACTGCGTGCTTAGTAAGTTTGTGGATGACACCAAGTTGGGGGGGGAATGGTAGATACTCTGGAGGGCAGGGACAGGATCCAGAGAGACTGGGACAAATTGGAACACTGGGCCGAAAGAAACCTCATGAGGTTCAACAAAGACAAGTGCAAAGTCCTGCACTTAGGACGGAAAAATCCCATGCACTGCTACAGGCTGGGGACCGATCAGCTAAGTAGCAGCGCTGTAGAAAAGGACCTGGGAGTTATGGTGGACGGGAAGATGAATATGAGACAACGGTGTGCCCTTGTTGCCAAAAAGGCAATGGCATATTAGGCTGCATCAGTAGGAGTATTGCCAGCAGATCGAGGGATGTGATAATTCCCCTCTATTCGACACTGGTCAGGCCGCATCTGGAGTACTGTGTCCAGTTTTGGGCTCCCCACTACAGAAAGGATGTGGACAAATTAGAAAGAGTCCAGCGGAGGGCAACAAAAATGATTAGGGGGCTGGGGCACATGACTTATGAGGAGAGACTGAAGGAACTAGGCTTATTTAGTCTACAGAAGAGAAGACTGAGGGGAGATTTGATAGCAACCTTCAACTACTTGAAGGGTTGCTCCAAAGAGGAGGGAGCTAGGCTGTTCTCGAGGGTAACAGAGGACAGAACAAGGAGCAATGGTTTCAAATTACAGCTGTGGAGGTCAAGGTTGGATATTAGGAAAATCTTTCTCACTAGGAGGGTGGTGAAGCATTGGAATGGGTTATCTAGGGAGGTGGTAGAATCTTCATCTTTGGAGATTTTTAAGGCTCGGTTAGACAAAACCCTGGCTGGGATAATTTAGGGGGAGTGGTCCTGCTTTTTAGCAGGGGGTTGGACTAGATGACCTCGTGAGGTCCCTTCCAACCCTATTATTCTATGATTCTATGATTCTAATGTGTGTTTCTGGCCAAGTTTCTACTGAAGTTATTATTTAATGGTGTTGGGACTTTGTATTATACAAAGTCCCAACACCATTAAATAATAACTTCAGATTTTCTTTCTTTCTTTCTTTCTTTCTTTCTTTCTTTCTTTCTTTCAGATCCAAATAAATATGAAACTCAGAATCAAAGGGAATTGTGCACTAAGAAGACAAAACTCCATTTTATATAAGTACATTGATTATATCTGATTTAGAATATTCTCTTTTACCTGAAAGTTATTGAAATGGTCATTGCTCTCCAAGTTGGAAATGATCACAGAATGACCAATGATCACAATGGTTTTTACAATGTATATATATATATAGATATCGATATCTAGGTATCGATATCTATATCTATAGATATAGATATAGGGGTTGTTGCAGTCTAAATCTCTCAGTTGTATGGAGGATGTTTCCCAAAACTAGAGCAGAGAATAAACTGAACAACTAATATATAAAGCGCTAAATTGAAAGAAAGAAAGAAAGAAAGAAAGAAAGAAAGAAAGAAAGAAAGAA
>ML686006.1:3450411-3469887 GCA_007922175.1 Pelusios castaneus | reverse complement strand
GAAAGAAAGAAAGAAAGAAAGAAAGAAAGAAAGAAAGAAAGAAAGAAAGAAAGAAAGAAAGAATGCTGTTTTATTAAATCATGTGACAACTGTAAATTGTGAACACTAAAATAGAAAGCATAATTATTTTAAATTAGATCAGATTTAATTTAGAAATAACTGCATGAATGCTGTCCCTTTATTTCCAATCTCCATCTTTGCTTTTTAATCAGTTACTCACAATTCAGATGCTTTGCCCATCTGAGTGTTAGAAGTCCTCAGTGACTGTGTTTCACTAGAATTAGAATTATTCTTCCATTTCTAGAATTCAATTTTCTGTCCCATTGTTAAAGGGCTTTTAATACAGAGGCTCAGACTACCACCATAAATCCTTTGCACTTTCTCTGCCACACTTCTGTGATTGTAACTATCCACAGAAAATTAAGAATTAAATTGAAATGTTATTTTTGTTATCTGCTCTTTATTAATTTCATACAGCTTCTAATCTATATTTTATTTCATGTCCTTAACAACTGTATCTTCAAGTAAGCTACAAAGATAAAAGACATACTAACACTTTCCTATACTTTTAACTCATTAGTACCATCTTTGATATAAACTTGGGTGCTATGAATTTGTTTTAAACAGTGATTCCACAGGAGTTATTAAATTGCACATCTCCTATTTGTATATCTACGGTATTAACATTTTATTCCTAGTGAACTCTTCTGTTTCATATTCTTGTGTTTCATTTGTAGCATTCATTTAAATTAAGAAAGCTCTATTTCAAAATATTCATCTACTTTCCTTAAACCAGATTTCTGGATACAGACTGTACTGCCAATTAGCCGTATGATTTTGGTGATCCCGGAATATAATAGACCATTTTTGCTACAAAGCAACAATAACATATTATATGTACTCAGGCTAACAAACATAGAATTGACAGAGAAAAACAGGAACAATTAAAATAAATTATATATGAAGCGTTTTACTTATATATATATATATATTCCTAACATTAAAGTTTATATTATAAAAGTTTGGAGCAGTAATATCAATGCCTCTCACTAGAAAAGTTTTTAAAAATAAACATTTGCCTGGCTTTTCTAGTGTTTTCAAAAATATATTATCTTGAAAGTGGTGGGGTACAATTTTAAATCTTCCCTTTAGTTCTTTTTTTTCCCTTTGTTCTGAAGACTGGGAGGACTTCAGAGAAAGCACTCTTAGTTCCTCTTGAGATGGAGATCTTGTATCATTGTGTTGCAAACCCTCAGGCTGATTCTGGTGCAGTGATACGTTCTTAAAGGAATATGTTAAGAGCTCATGTAAGGAACTTCCAAAAAGAAGCTATTTGCCGTGCAGAATTGCAACAAACTTCATTGATCTTGCAGAACCCAGGCTACCAATTTTTGAGTACCAACTGCTGAGACCTTTTCTATTACTATATATGTATATATTGATACAGAGATCTCTTGTAGTAAAGTAGACATATCTAGAAGTACAGCTTTTAAGACAGAGGGTGGGTCCAAGGAATTCCTAAGTAAAGATGCTGGTGAGTTCCCATGGAAGGTTTGGATTTATTTCAGGGAAATTAATCGGGGGAACACATTATGTCTTTAAACATGGTTCTGTTCACATATAAACATACGTACATTGGTCACTGCTGCAAACAGGACCTAAAGAAATGTGATCTCTAGATTCACACAGGAATGGGAGTCCAACTATGTAGGGAAAGAAAATTACAGGAACAATTCTGTAAATATCATAGGTAGTACATTTTGACTTTATTTATTTAATTTTTCCAGATATAACAAATGCACCAAAATACCAGATTTGGCATAATACACAAAATTAGTAAATAGAATTATGATACAAGGAGAAAAAAAGAAGATATATATATATCTTTAGGCTCTCCCCTAATCATAGATCTCTTTAAAAGTCCGTGCAAATTGCTTTGAATCTTTCTTATATTCCCATTTGGCAGGAAGCCATTCATTTGTTACCTGCAAGGTTAACCATATCATTGAGCCAGGCATCTATGATTGGTGGAGAAGGAGCCTTCAATTTTTGTAAGATTAATTTTTTAGCAAACAAAGTTGCATGGTGCAACATTATCACTTTATTACCAGATAACCTACAAGTATCAGAAATATATCCAAGAATGAAACTGAAGGAGGAGGGCTACAATTTAATACCCAATATCAAATTGGTCCCTTGACCTATCTCGTACCAGAAATATTTGATACACCAAAATATATGAGCTAACGTAAAACCGTGAAAGTTATATTTTGTACAGTGGTTAGCATATATGAGGCCTATTAAGATTAGCCTATGTAGGGACGAGTAGATATTTTAAAAAGTGTATTTTAGTGGATAACCCATGGTCTCAGGATTACAGTTGATTTGTTTATTTATTTATTTAACATTAGATGCAATTGTATTCCATTGGGTCAGAGACAGGAATGTATATAAATTTCTATTCTAAATATCTTTCCAATTATCAATCTTTGGTAGACATTCTTGTGGTCAGAAAAATGTACTAGACTTCCTCCAAAATTATAAAGTTCTGAATCTCCTAATACACCTGATCCAAATATATTTGTTAGTAAATGCTTTAATGAGATGGTAGAATTCAGGATTCTGATCAAAGAAAGAAAGGAAAGAAGCAGAACTTCAGAAAAGCAGATATTGGCTCCCTCAGGGAACTGATGGGCAGGATCCCTTGGGAGGCTGATATGAAGGGGAAAGGCACAGAAGAGTTGGCTGTATTTTGAAGAAACCCTGCTTATGGCACAGAAAGATACCATTCCAATGTGCAGAAAGAACAGCAAATGTGGAAGGCGCTCAGCGTGGCTTAGCAGAGAACTCTGCGGTTAGCTGAAACATAAAAGGGAAGTTTACAAGAAGTGGAAGCTTGGACAGGTGATTAGGGAGACCTATAAAGATATTGCTTGGGCCTGCAGGGATAAAACCAGAAAGGCCAAAGGGCAATTGGAGTTGTAGCTAGCAAGGTATATGAAAGATAACAGGAAGGGATTCTACAAGCATGTCAGTAACGAGAAGAGGATCAGGGATGGTGTAGGTCCGTTATTGAATGGGGCAGGTATCCTCATGGTGGATGATGTGGAAAAGGCTGAAGTACTCAATGCTTTTTCTACTTCAGTCTTCACAGGGAGGGTCAGTTCCCAGGCTACTACACAGGGTAACGCGGACTGGAGAGAAGGAGAGTGGACCTCGGTGATGGAAGGTCAGGTTAGGGACTACTTAAAGAAGTTGGATGTGCACAAGTCTATGGGGATGAATAAACTGCATCTGAGGGTGCTGAGGGAGTTGGCCGATCTGATGTGATTGTAGAGCTGCTGGCCATTATCTTTGAAAACTTGTGGTGAACAGGGCAGGTCCTGGATGATTGATAAAAGGCAAATGTAGTACCTATCCTCAAAAAAGGGAAAAAGAAGGATCCGGGGAACTACAGACCAGTCAGCCTCACCTCAATCCCTGGGAAAATCATGGAGCAGGTCCTCAAAGAATCCATCCTGAAAAACTTGGAGGAAAACAGAGTGATAAGGAAAAGTCAGCATGGATTCACCAAGGGCAAATCGTGCGTGGCCAACCTGATTGCCTTCTATGATGAGATGACTGGATTTGTGGATGCGGGAATAGCCATCAACATGATATTTTGATTTTAGCAAAGATTTTGATACAGTTTCCCACAGCATTCTCGTCAGCAAGTTAAGGAAGTATGGGTTGGATTGCTCAGGAATCAATGGCTTAATGTCTAGTTGGCAACCAATAATGAGTGGAGTGCCCCAGGGGTTGGTCCCAGGGCCGGTTCTGTTCAACAACTTCATTAATGATCTGGATGATGGAATAGATTGCTCACTCAGTAAATTCGCAGATGACACCAAGCTGGGGGAAATGGTAGACATACTGGATGGCAGGGACAGGATTCAGGGAGACTTAGACAAACTGGAGCACTGGGCCAAAATAAATTCTCATGAGGTTCAACAAGGAGAATTGCAAAGTCCTGCACTTAGGACAGAAAAATCCCATATCCTGCTAGAGGCTGGGGACTGATCGGTTAAGTAGCAGCATGGTAGAAAAGGACCTGGAGGTTATGGCTGATGGGAAGTTAAATATGAGTAAAAGTGTGCTCTTGTTGCCAAAAAGGCCAATGGCATATTGGGCTGCATCAGTAGAAGTGCTGCCAGCCGATCACAGGATGCGATTATTCCCCTCTATTTGGCACTAGTGAGGCTGCATCTGGAATACCATGTCCAGTTTTGCGCTCCCCACCACAGAAAAGATGTGGACAAATTAGAAAGAGTTCAGCAGAGGGCAACAAAAATGATTATGGGGCTGGGGTACATGACTTACGAGGAGAGACTGAAAGAACTAGGCTTATTTACTCTGCAAAAGAGAAGACTAAGGGGGGATTTGATGGCAAATTTCAATTAAGTTTGTCTACACTTACAAAGGAGGCTTAAGTTGACTTAATTTACTCTGCGCCTACACTGGGCTTTCCTTAATCGATTTAAGCTGTTCCTTAAGTCGAATTAAGGAAAAGTTAGTTTGAATTAATAACACCTTGTTTTAATTCGAACTAGCGCTTAAGTCGACTTAAGCCAGTGGAGATGCGGAGTAGTGCCTAGGTGGACCTTTTTAAGTCGACTTAAAATGTTAAGTTGACTTAATAAGGTCAAAAAGGGGCCACGTCTACACTTGAAAAGTTAAGTCCAGTTATGTTAAGTCGACTTAATAAGGTCCACTTTAAGTCGAATTTAAAGTTGACCTTATTAAGTTGACTTAACAGAAGTGGACTTAACTTTAAGTGTAGACATAGCCATAGATATTAAGTTTTAATATGGTTGTGGCTCACCACTATCCCTGTGTCTATCTTCATTCATTTGAATGTCCCTATGATATCTGAAAAAAGGTGAGTTTCCTAAGCCTTAAGATTTTATTGAAAGTATTTCCCATAGTTAGAGAGTGTAGTTATTTTTAAAAAAAAATAATACTAATATCTGCTACTCTTATTGTTTATTTCATTATGGGAGGAGGATAGAAACTGGATGTTTATTGAATGAACATTAAGTTTTGAATTTGGAAACAATCTGAAGACATTATTGAATTTTAATAACAACTTGATAGAATTCTACTTATTTTGGAAACTTTTTGAGTTCATATTCACAATTTTTTTTTTTTTTTGCAGTCACTAACAAAAGTTCAGTTTTTTGTATGAAAAATAACAAGCTACCTGCATGATAAGCAGTTTTTGCTGTTATTTTGAAAAATTTGCTGAATCTCTGTTAAAATGTAAAACTATTCAAACTGGTGTACTTAGCCACATGAATTACTCTTTTCCATACTATAAGCTCACCATGAACAGGTAGATTGGATGCAAGCTTTTTTGGTAGTTGTACTCAGTGAATTACCAAGGGGGTGCATTGAAAAAAAAACCCTGCACTTTCCATCACGATAAGTTTGTGCATTTTCCTATGTGTTTAGGTTATATACTCTCCTGTTAAATGTGATCTTTGTAGTGTATGTAGCTATATAACTGAGAAGAAGATTGTAGGATTACCTTTCTTTCATTTATTCTTATTCTTATTATTTATTCTGCTGTAGAAGTAGCTATGGGGCATTTTGTGTCTGAGTTCAGAATATTAGTGACCAGAAGGCCTCATCTTCATCTTCAATAAATCAACATAGCTTCACTGAAGTCAGTGGACACATGCTGAGGGTCTGGACCATTATATACACTGTCATGGAGACTTTTAGCCTATTCCAAAGCCAACTGATGTTAACAGAAACTACAGATTACTTCAATGATCAAGCCTATAACAAATACAATACTTTTCCGACACTGCCATAAATCAGGAATAATTATATTAAAACAAATGGAGTTAATATGTGTAAAACTGATATGTGAGAGGAGAATTGAGTCCTGCATTTGTTCTTCTTTTGTTGCTTTTCTTAAGATGAAATACAATACCTAGACACAAGAAAAGCATAAACCTTAGAAATAATAGAGTAAGGCTATGTCTACACTTGGCCAAATAAGTCGACTTAGGATGTCTACACTCAAAAATTAAGTCAACCTAAAGGAGACCCTGCCAAATCGACTTAGAGCATCCATACTGGATGCCTAAGTCGACTTGTAGGGGCTAGGTGGACCTGGGATGCTCTTCCTGTGCCAGCCACCCTGGCAGGGAGGGCAGTTGGGGAACCCTGGAGCCTTTTAAGTTGATTTAAAGTTGACTTAGGGCTAATCCACGTCTACACTGGCTAAATCGACTTAAATGAGTTTTTATAAAGTTGACTTTAAGCTTTAAGCTGCTGCTTAAGTCGACTTCAGGAAAATGTAGTGTAGACGCAGATTAAATTAAGTCAATTTAAGCTTGCTAATTTGTAAGTGTAGACGCACCCTAAGAGCTTTGTAGATGATTTCTGTACTGGATACTGACTGCTGTTTAGCCATAGAAGAGATATCTGCCATTTCACTCCTTAAATCATCACCAGAGAGAGACTGACTGCTTATAATTAAATTAACCTTTACACTCAAGAACAATATAATGTTTCTAAACTACACATTTCTAGTAGGATTTTTCTTCTGCCTAAGACAGGTTGGACAGAACCACTGATATAACATTTTCTAAGAATGGTTCTCAATTTTTAAAAAGTTGCTGCTGAACCTCTGACAGTCCTTGAAAAAAAACAGCAAACTTTTTTCCAAGTTTGTTTGCTTTGGTACTGCCAATACTACATTTTATGCTACCGATTTCTAAGCCAAAACGAACAGGGTTATTTTTTAACTTTGTGTATCTTCTTGAAATGATTTAATATTGATACAAAAATGTTTTAGTTAATTTATTCTTATACCCTATGGGCCCAGTCTTAGTATATTGCAAAAAGTGGGAAATTTACATTGATTTAAATGGAGGAAGAATAGATCCTTTTTTAAAAAACTAGGTCAGTAAGTTTATCACATTATTTTAAATGTCATTGTAGTTTATTAATATGCTGCATGACAATGAATTATATTTTATTATAAATTGTCATATTCATGCATTTTGCTAGTGTGATAAAGTATAAGTGTTTATGTGTAATCCCATAGTCTGCTAATCTATTTTATTAATAATGCTAAAAACTGATTAAAAAGAATATAAGAAAAATATATAAAATAGGAAAAATATACATAATTATAAAAACATTCGGACAGACACTAAGTCAGTATAAATCAGTGCAAGACAAGGGCAAGGAAAACGCCTAGTGTGCATCTACACTGGCAAGTTAGGTCGCTTTAAAGAGGCTTAAGTGGACCTAAACAAAGCCGCATCCACACTGAGCTTCTCTAAATCGACTTAACACCTCCTTTTAGGTCGACTAAAGCTGTAAGTCGACTCCTTAAGTAGACTTAAGGCCAGTGTAGACGGGGATTGACACTAAATCAACTTTATTAAATTGACTTAAAGCCAATATAATGGCTATCTCTGCTCTTAAGTTGACTTAACAAAGTCGACTTAAAGTGTATCCAATTTGTTAAGTCGACTTAACAAGGTCAACTTTAAGTCGACTTAAAGTTGACCTTGTTAAGTCAATTTAATAAAGTCGACTTAACTTTGTAAGTGTAGACATAGCCCAAGAGGCTGCTAAAGCCCTAACATTTTATTTCTGGAGTTGGAGTTTCCCCACACCCCACAGAAGTAGGAGAGGGCTTTGTCCTCTTCATACCCTAAACCAACCGTATCAACAGAGGCTCTCAGACCTAGCCAATGCTCCTTCTAGATGTATTCAGTGGTGAGTTCTGTAGTGAAGAAGTAGGGCAGCATAAAGAAATATGTTCTGGGATATGTGTCTTCTCTTTGTACACCGTTATGGGTTGTATCAGCAACCCAAGAATTTAGGCTAATTATAATTCCTTTTTACCTGTTTATTAAAGACAGTACTGAGACTACCTGCTCTTTGCATATAGATATATATGTAGTTATGAAGGGACAATAGCATTTAGACACTAGCATCATGGACCAAATTCTAACACGTGGCTTAATGGTTGTGTCTCATTTCAAATACTTTAAGCCATCTAGCCTTCTCCATTTCAGGAAGTCAGGATGTTATTTGGAGTTGTCATCATGCTTAAGTGAACTAGTAAAGATCTCTTCCTCCAAAGATTTTTAGTCACATCACTTCAAGTCCCCCAGTAACTCTATTGCCACATTCTATTTTTATCACAATGAAACATTATGATATACTTTGAAGAAACCATGGTCTGATTTATCTAGCATGCTAAGGAGCAGAGAAAATGTTAGTCTAACAGACAATACTTCTCAGGTAGAAGAATTCTCACTTAGCTGGGTGAGTTATATTGAGTTAATGCACCTCTAATGGCTTTTTTGAAAGTGCATTCACTCCTTTGGGGAGAGGGGGAGAGTATTTTGAATGACTGCAATTTTTTAAATATAAAACATATTTTTGTAGAATACATTTCAAATATTCTGAATATCAGATAAAACATGAGGGAATGTATCTATTCCTGATTCTAGCAGGTTTGCCTTGGCTTCATTTTCTATAGTCTACTTGATTTAAATGAGAGACAGACAGAGGGAGATAGTTGGATGATTGAACATTATGGAAAAAAAAAATTCAGTGAAAATTGGTTTTCAAAGATAGGTAATTGGAAATGATCGCATGGACAGCTATTATGTAAGAACCCTTATTAAAGAGCAAAGGAATATTGTAGAATGCATCATACAACAAATTAGTTATGTATACTATTTTTATTTTTGTGGGAGAACCAAGAAGACATATATATATATAGGGAAGTGTTAAAAGGAACAGGCTAACTTGTAATAATCACTAAAACAAGAAGAGAGGTGGGATCATATGTAGCAGAAATAATGTCTCTCAACTGCACTTCTCTCATCTCACTCTTAGGTAGGAGAAATGGGTCTTATCTCTTTTAACACATTATTAATCTACGCACTGGTCACTTTACCAAGACAAGTTTAACTTAGAGCAGCAATGCCAACAGCTAATTTAGTGATATTAATTATTAAAAACAATTATATACTTTGTCAATAACTGAGAAACTGAAGCCAGTCAAGCAGTGCACAGTGTTTAGAAAGTTATTTAAAGGGATGGTGGGCATTCTTTTACATTTTCTCTTCTCCCATTCTATGAGGCCACATTGAAGATAAACCTATCAACTTCAGTGTATATTGTGTGTGAACAAGAAAATCAGGTCCTTATAAAAGTGCGGAGAAACATCTACAAGAATGATCTTGAATAATGGCTGGTACAAAACACATTCTTTCTGTGTACTGACAGGGATACAGGGTATACAAAACATGGTGTAGCAATATCTCTTGAACAAATATCTGTGCAGATGTAAAAAAAACAAGGTGCTTAGCCTAAAATGAAAAAAAAAGTGTGGTGTTTCAATTCTCTTGAAAGATGTTCTTCAGGCACCTGGATAGCACATGAAAAATATGGCCTGGATAATACATCTGGTATGTATGTTCTCATTACTTTGCCGGACCCTGAAACAAGACAGTTCCTACTTGCCATGTCCTAATAATTTTTTTTTAAAATCAGGCAATAAAATGAAACTAATAATGCATTTCCAGAACTAGTTCTGCATAGATTGCTTTAATATGATGCATCAAGAGATCATTTTAGATTAAGTGGAAAAGAGCTTTCAAAGATTGTCCATTGTGAACTTGGTGATTTTTTTTTTTAAATAAGTAAATAATTAAATATTAAAAATGAGAACATTTTAAAAAATCTGTGATACTTTTAAATCAATGGCTGTATCTTAGCAATCTTTTTGATAAATACAATTGATGAACATAGATTGGAGTGGAACAATCTCTTCATAATAAAAAGGATTTTCCTTCAAACATATGTTTAAATTTGTGAAGCACTGACAATTTGAGGAATGTTGTGGTTTTGTAAAATATTGTTGACAAAATATTAATAAATTATTTTGCCATATGAAAAGTCACCAAAAATTATGACACTTTGGAACTTTAAAGAACACTGTGTCAAATGTTGAGTTTGGAAATGCTGAGGAAAAATTATAATACTTTTTCTTTCTTTTTCTTTCAGTTCAATATTTTCAGTCAGTTGGTTGTTGTTATCTGTATATGCCACACTGTGTTCTCTCAGCTTCTTGTCTCTTTGAGCTTATATCAATGACTTTAAGAACTAACATCCCAAGATATCAGAGGGAAGAGCAGATACTTTGTCTTCAGCAACTTTATATAGCATCATTTGTGTCTTGTGCTATATATGCCATGTTACAGAATAATATTTAATGCATCTGCTGAACAAGAGGAACGTGAATTGAATGTTTCTGTCCCCATAAGCAGCTTATCATTCTATGGGTGCATCTACACTTACAAATGAAGTTGACATAAGGAGGCCTAAGCCGATTCAAAGTATGCCGTGTCCACACGGAGTTTCCTGAAGTCGACCTACGCAGTTCCTTAAGTCAACGTAAGGAAAAGTTAAGGAGACTTAATAAAACCTCCTTTCAGGTCGATCTAACGCTTAAGGCGACCTCATTAAGGCAACCTAGGCCAGAGTAGATGCACAATAGCCCTCAGTTGACCACCATGGCCTCCAGACCTTCCTCCATGACCTCCCTCCAAGAGTTCCTAGCACAGGAAGAGCCTGCCCTGGCCAACCCCAAAGCAGGACTCACCCCTGACCACCCTGCTGCTTGGGAGCAGGGCAGAGATGAGCTGAGCAGAGCCAGCGTCACAGGCGTTCCCCATCCTGGAGCCACCAGGACATCCTTAACCTGCTGGCCATTTGCAGGGACAAGGCAATCAGCTCTCAATCGCGAGGCAGCCATCGCACTCGGGAGGTGTATGCCTCCATCTCCCAGGCCTTGGCTGCCAAGGGCTACACCCGGGACACCCAGCAGGTCTGGGTCAGGATCAAGGACCTCCGCCAGGGCTACCAAAAGGCCTGGGAAGAGACACTCCAGACACGGGCAACTCCCACCAGCTGCTGGTATTACCAGCAGCTGGATGCCTGTCTGGGCCAGGAAAGCGGCAGCCTGCCAGTCCACACCATCAACTCAGATGAGCCCCCCTCCCTCAGTGACGACCAGGAGGAGGGCTCAGGGACGAGATTGTGGTGCTGCAGCAGGGGGAGGCCAGCGCCCCCCAGGAGCAGGAGGATGCCCACTGGAGGAGTGAGCAGGAGCTGTTAAGGTGTGAGCAGAGGCTGCTCAAGCGCATGCTCAACCTCATGGAGTGGCAGACCCAATCCCTGGAGTGCCTGGAGGAGTGCCTGTTCTCTCGGGGCCCCACACTGCTCCACAGATGCAGACCAGGACCCGCCTTCCGGAGGCCACTAGCACCGGCCCCTTCCTCCAACCCTCCAACCTTCTTCACTTCCCCCAGACCCTCTTCACTCCCTCAAAACCTCCCAACCTCCTCAGCTACCAACCGCCATTTCCCCCTCTGAATAAACACCCTGAACACTTCTATACAGTGTTTCGTGTTTTTTATGGGTGTGGAGACGGGGGGAGATGGGTGCATGGGGGTGGATGCAGGCATGGGTGGGTGGTGGAGGTGACAGAGCCTGGTAACAGGACCACTCCTCAGTGCTCCTTGCTGTCGAAGTGGGCTCTCAGTTCAACCTGGATGAACTGTGCTTGCCACTAACCCCACTGAGTCCAGGGTGTTGTCGGGCTGCTGGTATTGCACAGCAAGTCACTTGGCTTTGGCTTCCCAGATGCGGGGGAACCTTTCTCCGCATAGCTCGCAGAGTTTGTGCAGGCTGTGCTGACGACCACCGGGAGGTTGTTCTAAATTGCCAGTGATGGACCTAATATATCATCTCTTCAGTTAATAAGATATAGTCCAATCCTCTTTAAATCCTGTTTTATAGTCAATGGACTGGGGGGGGGGGGGGAATGTTGCCTTTGTATGGATATGTCTTGGAGGACCAACAAAAAGCTGGACCACTACGATAATAGGAATATTGATTATCCTGCTTATTGCCAAAAGCAGCTAAAATAGTAAGTCTTAGCAGGCCTCTTCAATGGCTTCAGCATGTCTAAGCAAGAAGCCAGGAGGGAACAGGGTTGAGGGGGGGCCCCAGTTTTTCCTGATAAGATCTCTGTTGAAATTGCTGAGGTATATGTTTTAGAAAAACAGGTATCTTGTCTTTCTCTACCCTTTGGGATATGTTTGACAGAGACTTCCAGACATTTGGACTCTGTAAAAATATGTGATGTGTCTAGTGAATGGTTTGGGAAAAACTCTTGCTTAAATTTTGAAGTGGTTCGCTAAACATTTTTTAATTTAAATGTTATTGTTACATTAAACCAATAAATAAGGAGAGATAGTATGAGATAGGCGAACACTTTATGGACACAATTTAAGGTCCTCAGTTGAAGCTGAAGGATGAACTATTCAAACAGATGTCCTTGTTCCACTCGGATATTTTATTAACCTGTTTCAGATACATGTAAGTTCTTGGGTACGTCTACACTGGCAAGTTAGGTCAACTTAAGTTGACAAATAAACCCATGTCCACACTAGGTTTTTATTAAGTCGACTTAAGCCCTTCCTTAAGTCGACTTAATAACACCTCCTCTGAGGTCGACTTAAGCCTTAAGTCGACTTCTTAAGTCAATTTAAAGCCAGTGTGGATGGGGATTAGTGCTAAATTGACTTTATTAAGTCGACTTAAAGCCATTAAGTCGACTTAACAAGGTTGACTTAAGTTGATTTAAAGGATTGCCAGTCTGTTAGGTCGACTTAACAAGGTCGACTTTAGGTCGTCTTTAGGTCAACCTTGTTAAGTCGACTTAAAGTCAATTTAACTTTGCCAGTGTAGACATAGCCCTTGAGACTAGAATAAAGTGCAGCTTTAAGTTAAAGCACTCTTGTATTATACTGTTTGTGTAAACTGCCTTTCGTTTGGACAGTACTGTGTTCATTGATTTATTTCTTGCCACCAATTTGCCAAAACTAGTAAATACCAAGAGTTTTCGGTTTTTAGAATCACTGTAAAGTTATGGATATTCTAGATAAAGCAGAATATAGAATTATAGGTTAGTTCTCGATTAAGCTAATTAACTTGTCCAACCCAATGCACCCTCTAGAATTGCTGAAACTTCTGTGAAGAGACACCTGAAAAGATTCATATTGACTTGTGTGGGCTTTGGATCAGGCCTTTGGAATTCTCAACAGTCCAGTGAAGCTCCTATTTGATTAATAATATCCTGTAAACAGTTTACAAAAATAACCAGCTTCTGTGCTATTTACCAACACTGAGTGTGTCTAAATCACTGTAAATGGAGAAGTCTGGCTTTGTCATTTGAGAATATTGAGAAATCTCCTTTTAATCTCTGGCTATGTATACACTGGCAAATTAGTCAATTTAAGGAGGCTTAAATCAACCTAAATTAATCCCTGTCCACACTAGGCTTTCATTAACTCGACTTAAGAGGCTTAATGGAAGCTTAAATTGACTTAATAAGAACTGCGGGGTATTCAAACTAACCCTCGTTAGGTCGACCTAAGCCTTCCTTAGTTCGACCTAAGGCCAGTGTGGACACATAAGTCCACTTTCTTAGGTCGAGCTAAGGGAAGTTAGGTTGACTTACTAAGTCCCAGTTAAGGGAAGCCACTTTGTTAAGCATGCATTCAAAATTATCTCATAGCTTTCAAAACTAAGATCTTGAATATCAATAGAAAATATAAATGTAAGAAACGATTGGAAAAAAGAAAAAAAAATCTTATGTAAGAGAAAAGAGATATGAGAATGTTGGGAAGCAAAGCCATTTGCTTTAAATGTATCTTGGGAATTTTCTCCACTGACTACCTCTTTCACCACAGCCTAAGTAAAGCAGTCTTTTAATGATTGAGTCACTGGCAGGCACACAGGTTTTTGACTCTGTGTATGGAGACACTGCTAGGCTTTGGAAGAATGTCAGAGGAGTATCATTAGCAGTCTCTACACATTGGGCCTGATCCATGGGACATTTCCTGTAAGAAAACACTTGTTACCCTTTTTCAACTATGCATGCACCACTGTTACTATAACTGTCTCACACCATTTTAAAACGTTATGAATAAATGACTGTGTTGCACCTCCAGAAAGAAGAAAAAAATAAGGAGACGAATTAAAATAAAAGTGATTGCTCATTCTACAACACCACAATAATCAATAATTATCTATGCTGAGACCAGTTGAGAAAATTCTGCTGGCACTCATCTTTCTTGGTAGACTCACACCTTATATAGGCTCACTAAATTCTTGTTCATCATTTGAAGGGACTCACTATAAAACTCCCATTTCTTTTCATCACCATATGTAAATGGAAAGCCACAGCTGAAATTAGACTGATAAAAATCATAATGATCTGTGCATCCTCTCAAAAACCTTTCTTCAAGGACTTTAGTTTTAGTTAAGATATAATGGCATTCAGGTATTTTGGTGACAGTTGCTAATATAAGAAGCTGGAAAGGTACATTTTCTGTAAATGTATCTTCTTTCAAAAGGGCCCTGGGGATAAGAGCTGACATAAGCCTTTAGTATTATGTAGCAGTTCTACTATTTTTTAAAGTTAATACAGCATTCTGTTCTGCTGGAGAGTTCCCCAGTGGCCATAACATTAGAAGAGGAAATATCAAAAGCATTGTGTTTCACTAAACAAACACTTGCTGGTCTTCCAAAATGTGTAACATACCTGTGCATGCAGGTATTACTCATAATCCCAAATCCCAACTTCTCTTCCTTGTCTGTTTTTACTTCTTTTTAATTTATCAGAGTTTTATGCATTTTGTTCCAGACTAGTGGGCTATATATATATGACACCTTTGCTGACATAGAGAAGGATAAAGAAAATAGTTGGAATCATACAAGTGAAGGTTCTAGTTTAATCTTATACTGTGTTCAAAATGAAATAATGTTTACTCTAAAATCCATGGCTATGTCTACACTTGCTAAAATTAGTTCAAACTAACTAATTCGAACTAATTTTAGTTAGTTTGAATTAGCTTAATTTGAACTAGCATGGCCACACTGGAACGTTAGTTCGAACTAAACAAGCATTTGCTTAGTTCAAATTAGCGATCCCCATTCATTTCAATAGCCGGTTAATTCGAACTAAGAAATTAGTTCGAATTAACATGGCCACATTGGTTAATTCGAATTAACCTCTTAGTTCGAATACCCTATTCGAACTTATTAGTTCGAATTAAGGAAGCCCTTAATTCGAACTAACTAAAGCCTAGTGTAGCCATGGCTTTAGTTAGTTCGAATTAAGCCTCCTTAATTTGAACTAACTTGCCAGTGTAGACATAGCCCATGAGCAATACAGCATAGTGTGATGTGGATTTGAACTCCTTAGATCTAGAGACATAGTATAAACAACTTCAGATGCTGGGAATGTTTAACATAGCTAAGAGTGTCGTGTCTCCTTCTAGTGGCTGGTTGGTTAACATACAAAATATAAGAGCCTACCAAAACTGTCAAATAATGGAGCTTAATTAAAGTGGAGGAAATCTGTGCTTGTTAGAGTAGAATGTCTGAAGTGTTGTGTCGTCCTCAGTCAACTCATGATAAGAGTTATTACATAAGCAAAATTTCTTGTTGCTATAAGTGGAATTTGCCACTTTGTTGATTGGAGGTTAGCTTACTTGGCAGATCTCTAATCTCTTGTGAACATCGGTGGTAGCTCTAATTTTCATATTAATTGGTCAAGCATGGCTAAATATATTAGACGGTCAACCTGATGTGATACAGCACAA
This sequence comes from Pelusios castaneus, assembly GCA_007922175.1. NCBI lineage: Eukaryota > Metazoa > Chordata > Testudines > Pelomedusidae > Pelusios > Pelusios castaneus. The sequence goes on along the minus strand of ML686006.1, from coordinate 3,454,126 downwards.
TGTGATTGGTTTCTTGAGCTTAGCTGGAAAACAGTGTACTTTTCAGCAACTTTTGCTTTTATCACATAATATTTGAGCAAAGATTTAATTTTCAACTTCAGAAAAAAATCAAATGATTAAAATTCTTTAGATAATTCTATTGTTGTCTGTGAGGAAAGAGGCATGGGTCAGAGGACAAGGGATGAAAGAACAAAGACTACAATACTAAAAGAGAGCAGCGTGCCTATAAGAAAAAAATAGGGAAATTTTCATTTTAGCAGGATATGTTACTCTTTAAAATGATTGTAGTCTATGGGTCTTAATTATTTTCTCACCTACTGTCAGATCTCTGCAAGGAGATGGTGATTTTGTAATGCAACCCTTGCTCTTGATCCTGTAAGGACAGATGTACTTTGTTGTGATTATTCACTGAGTGAAGCTAAATATACATGTACTCTTTTTGCAGGATGTGGGCCCTGGAAAATAGTATGCAGTGTTGTTGTAGCCAGGTATCAGGATATTAGAGATACAAGGTGAGTGAAATTAGAGAGACAAGCAGGGCTGGATTAAGGGTCCCCAGAGCCCTGGGCCCCCCACCACAGTGGCCTGGAGGTGGGACAGGCTGGGGCCAGAGGCAGCAACCACCTGTGGCACTCAGCCCCACCCCCGGGCTGGCTGGTCTGTTTTAGGAGGTGTGGCCATTACGCACCAGGGTGAGGAACAGAGCTACCCTGCACGCCGACCAGCCCTGCCCCTGGAGCACAGCAGACATGTGCTGGCTGGACCTGCCCCACCTCAGAGACAGAAGTGCCACAGGTGGCTGCAGTCTCTGGCCCCATGGCCCCACCCCAGGGGCAATAGGGGCTGCAGTCCAGGTCCCCACTTCAGCCTGGGGCCCGGGGATGCAGCCCCTATAGACTTTGTGTTAATCCAACCCTGGAGACAAAGTGGATGAGATAGCATCTTCTATTTGACTGAGTTCTATTGGTGAGAGAGTCAAGCTTTCAACTTTATACACAGCTCTTCTCTTCTCACTAATAGAAGGTGCAGTAGAAGGTATTACCTCAGATACCTTGTAACTAGAGAGTTGACTTTTTTTTTCTATTTACATTGCTACATAGCTGATATTTCATAAATACTTTGAGAGAATAATCTTGTTGCAAAGTATCATGTAAAAAGTACATGGGCTTTTTTAAATGATGGATTTTCTTTTAGCTACATCAGTGATACATAGACCTTACTAGTTCAGGAGCCAAGTTAGTGATCAACATAACTCAGAAAAGCCACAGCACTGTGAATTCATTGTTTCATTTACTATAGTACTATACATTTCATATTCAAACAGTATGATATGGGAAATATTCTGTATCTATATTATTTTCAAAACAAAGTGACTGAGCAAGTTTTATCATTATATTAGCTATAATTGGTTAAAAACATAGTAAAAGTATCCTGATTGGTTAATAACTTAGATTGGTGAATAATTAAATTACACAGTGTTTTAATATTATATGCTGCAAAAAACTGTAGGAGACACATTCAAGAGACATCTGTGGCTCGTGAGACTCAGTCTGAGTATCACTGTTACATGATTTGAAGTTCCAGAAATCAGGTTTTAAAGTGTCCAACTAGTATGGTGCCTTCTTTTATCGTATTTCTAATACCAGGTTTCCTAGTCAACTACTGAGATATAAAACAATCCGTTATGTTTCCTATTGAGTGTTAATGAGTCTGGGAAGAATATTTTTGACTCTGAGCACAGCAATGTGATCTTTGAGAATGTATCTGTGACGAGTATGTTGTAATGATGGGCATAGTGATAAATTAGTGATTATTCCTCCAACAGATATTGGATTATTGAGCAGGAAGGTTATGCATTAAACAGCCTGCCATAAGAAGTGATAATAAATGCATTCATTTTTTTTCATGCCCACATAGAGAATGGAATGAGTAGCAAGGGTTAAGTAGGGGAAAAAATCCTCCTCTCTCTGTCTTTCTCTCATCTTTGTGAATCTCCTGTTTCATTCTCTGTGCATTTCTTTCCTTAACATAGCTACCAATTCCCGCCCCGGTGTGCTTCATTCCTGATCTCTTCTTCCCTCCCCACCACCTTCAAGCCACTAAAATTTTCAGTGATTAAATACTTCATACTGATGCAGAAGGGTCATACATAGTCTTTAAAGTTGATATCCCATTCAGACTCATAGGAGACAGAGGAATCTGTAGTATCTTCCGCCTCACTTAAGCATAAGCATATAGGTAACACTGTTTATATTTGGAAGGTTATCCTTGCAGATATGAGGACAAAACACTTACTTGAAAGCTGAGATCCTGGAGATTTTTAATATATCAAGTTGGCTATATTATGCAAACAAGATCTGGCCTGAAGACCATGGGTTTGATATCTCTGGCCTACATATTGTACCTTTACAGAATTATAAATAAAGGAGAACCCTACACTTGTCCATATCTAAATCTGAAATCTGTGGTCCTCACAGGATTAACCTGTTTACCTATGATTCCATTTATCATCTTCTGTTTAAGAGTTTGTGGCCTGAGTTTTCAGAAATGAATGCTCAACATCGAATTCAGCTGGGGACTATGGGTTCTCTGAGTTCTGCAGATTAGGCTATTATTATTATATCTACACTTTAGTTGTCTTTTTGTGTACATGTCTGTTTATCAAAAATGCTATCTTTTTCAATTATTTTATCATAATTTTTTCACTTTAATTGTTCCTTGCCATGACTTAGTTTTTGAGTCTTTTGTGATTGTATATTAATTTTCACTCTGTGTTCTGCCTATTATTAAATTTGGATTTATCTCCTTTTCATTTACTGTTTTTATTATTCTCAAACTTTGTTATTACACTGTCCTTGTTTACAGCTGTTGTTTAGGGATTATGGAGGATTGAAAATGATCATAGTCGATTAGGAGGTGGTAGAAAGGATTATCTGTGTTTTCTCTTTCTTTTTCTGGTTTTAAACTCTTTCAGAATTCAAGTACAATTATCAGCTTGCTTAAATAAATAAATAAAAGTCCAAGGGAAAGTTTAAAACAAATACAAGGAAAATGCTATTTTTAGAAAGCAGACCTTTGGTGCCAATTAGGTAACCCTGAACACTCTCTTCACATGATAGGACTGATCTAATTACCCCTTGGCTGAAAGAGAAACCCTGAAAGGTTACTAAATATAAAAGTAAAATAAGTCATTGCATGACTCACCAGAATAAGTCCTGCTCTGCTTTCTAAATAATGCATTTAATTATCATATATATGATTTATATATTTTTATGACTGACATTATAAATCATCAAATTATACAACTGCATGGTCCCGTACTCAGTGAAAGCAGTGCAGTTCTGTGCAAGGGGGATTATGACTAAGGGGAACTAAGCAGAAATCATATACCACCGGTCAGTACAGAGCATAGCGTCTGCAGTGTCGACAGGAGTTGTTCAGTCAGTATGGCACTATTACACTTTTGGGGCTTTATTGTCTGTTAGTAGCTCAGCCTAACCTCCATGATAGGGGTTTATAGAAACCACAATAAAAAAAATCCTTTGATTAATGGATATGCAACATCTGAACGAATTATAATCTACCATGCAAATGCTGTTAACACCTTTCTTTGATAATATGTTTTTTGGTTTTTTTTAATGTATATGGAAACACAGGGTGATCTATCTATCTATCTATCTATCTATCTATCTATCTATCTATCTATCTATCTATC
>ML686006.1:3313056-3450401 GCA_007922175.1 Pelusios castaneus | reverse complement strand
ATCTATCTATCTATCTATCTATCTATCTATCTATCTATCTATCTATCCCTAAACTGGTGTAAACTGACATTATGAAGTAAATGAAGCTAAAAATTTCTGCAAGCTCAGAATTTGGTTAATTTTATGCATTTCATCAGTCATACATATTACAGCTAGTACTACTAAAATGGATATTAAATTAACTTCTAATGAAGAAGGATCCAAGGCTTCTTTTGCCTCCATCTTCACATACAAACTCAGCGCCCAGACTACTGCATTGAACAGCACAGTATCGGGAGAGGTGAGCAGTCCTCAGCCTTGAAAGAACAGGTTCAAAACCATTTAGAAAATCTGGATTTGCACAAGCCTATGAGGCTTGAACAAGAGATCAGCAAATCTTTTTCTTTTTTAATGTAAAGTGTGAAGCACAAATTAACATATTAGTTCCATATCTTTTCACTCTGTTGTAGATAACTCATAAATCACTGCCAAGGTTGAAAATCAGCTTCATGGCTTGTAAATCAGCAGCTTGGCTAATAAATTAAATATGCATTCATAAATTCCTTGAATGCTGTATAAATAAAAAGAAATTGCTATTCAAAACAGATGTTTAAAACCTTTATCTGTCAGTCTTGTAAAGTGAGACAAAGCTCTGCAATTGACTAGAAGTTACACATTTTTCACTGACATCCCATATGTACGAGAAATGTCAAAAACATAAGCTCTTATGAGTCCCTTTTAAAACTAAACTGCAGTTAGAAATGAGACATCATATTTTGATATTGCTCTGCTGTCTTATATGACAAGCTGTGATTCCAGCTGATGGGAAAATATGCTGCAACTCTTAAAGAAATCTTACAGATTACTTTCCATTCGGCCCAACTGGGAGCCCTTGGGATAATTGGCTTCTTATGTTGTTTCTTTATTGTGGATAAATACCACAATTAGCAGTGTTTACATATTGTTAGGGATAGGTAAATTCTTTTCTTAATAGTTCAATTCATTTAGTTGCTCAGAATTGACTCCAGATCTGCTCTACCCTGATTACAAACCCAACTTTCCATATGGTTATGCAGTGAGTGAAAAAGATTATTCATGTACTGATCCTGAGCTTTTTGGCCCTACTATTCTGACCAAGAAAACATGTAAAGAAGGTCACTTTGCCTGGAAGCAAATTCTAGTGATATTCAAGGGCCTGGGGAGATGAGCATAAATATATACAGCCATCCCATATTGCTTGGATCTGCTAGAGGTACCCCTGAAGGGGTCAAACTCTCAGACACCATCACCTACAGCCACTCAAGGTCCCCAGGCCTCTATAGACCCAAAATCAGGCCTGGAGAAATGATCAGGAAAAATGAATGACCACTTGGTGCAGTTTGGACACCCTTGACAGGTTCACACAAGGGTTACTAGCTGTGGACTATCAGTCTCTCACCAATGCCAGTGACTTTGTTCAGGAACAGCAAAACAATGAGGTGTTTAGCTGCCTGTATAGTCAGATGGCCATCACCAACAGGGCTGGGAAGGATGCATTCCGGGATGCACATTATCCTCACTTCAAGCTGGAGGGAGATGTCCTGATTTGGATGGTCAAAGAACCTCAAACAAGAATTTCCTGGTCACAACTACCAGTCCCAGGCCCTTAAAACATGAAGTCCTCAGTCTGGCCCACAATATGTTTTAAGTCTGACCACCTGCAGGTGGAAAAAAACCCAGGAAGTAATATTGGTTCATTTCTTCTTCTGGGATATATCAAGAAATCAAGGACTACTACAAGTCTTTCCTGAATGCCAGCTGTTGGTCCCAAATCTACCTAAATGGCTTGCTTGGTTTCTCTCCTCCTGGTAGACACCTCCTTTGAATCTGCTGGGGTAGATTTAGTTGGGGCCCTCAAATTGACTATCAGTGGGTGTACTTATATTATGTTTTAGTCATTCTGGGCTGTGGCCACCTATATTGGCCTGCAGTTAATATCAGACCAGTGGGTGCATCTACACATACAAGTTAGGTCGACTTAAGTGTGAACAGGAATTTGCACCTAAGTCGACCTTATTAAGATTTCCTTCTATGATGAGATGACTGGATTTGTGGATGCGGGAAGAGCTGTTGACGTGGTATACCTTGACTTTAGCAAGGCTTTTGATACTGTTTCCCACAGCATTCTCGTCGGCAAGTTAAGGAAGTATGGGTTGGATGAGTGGACTGTAAGGTGGATTGAAAACTGGCTAGATCAACGGGCTCAGCGGGTAGGAATCAATGGCTCGACGTCTAGTTGGCAACCGGTAACGAGTGGAGTACCCCAGGTGTCAGTCCTCGGGCCGGTTCTATTCAACATCTTCATTAATGATCTTGATGATGGAATAGACTGCGTGCTTAGTAAGTTCGCGGATGACTCCGAGTTGGGGGGAATGGTAGATACTCTGGAGGGCAGGGACAGGATCCAGGGAGACTTGGACAAATTGGAACACTGGGCCGAAAGAAACCTCATGAGGTTCAACAAAGACAAGTGCAAAGTCCTGCACTTAAGACGAAAAAATCCCATGCACTGCTACAGGCTGGGGACCGATCGGTTAAGTAGCAGCGCTGTAGAAAAGGACCTGGGGGTTATGGTGGACGGGAAGATGAATATGAGCCAACAGTGTACCCTTGTTGCCAAAAAGGCCAATGGCATATTAGGCTGCATCAGTAGGAGTAGTGCCAGCAGATCGAGGGATGTGATAATTCCCCTCTATTCGGCACTGGTGAGGCTGCATCTGGAATACTGTGTCCAGTTTTGGGCTCCCCACTACAGAAAGGATGTGGACAAATTAGAAAGAGTCCAGCGGAGGGCAGCAAAAATGATTAGGGGGCTGGGACACATGACTTATGAGGAGAGACTGAAGGAACTAGGCTTATTTAGTCTACAGAAGAGAAGACTGAGGGGGGATTTGATAGCAACCTTCAACTACTTGAAGGGGTGCTCCAAAGAGGAGGGAGGTAGGCTGTTCTCGATGGTAACATAGGACAGAACAAGGAGCAATGGTTTCAAATTACAGCTGTGGAGGTCAAGGTTGGATATTAGGAAAAACTTTCTCACTGGAAGGGTGGTGAAACATTGGAATGGTCTATCTAGGGAGGTGGTAGAATCTCCATCTTTGGAGATTTTTAAGGCCCTGTTAGACAAAACCCTGGCTGGGTTGATATAGTGGGAGTGGTCCTGCTTTTTAGCAGGGGGTTGGACTAGATGACCTCGTGAGGTCCCTTCCAACTCTATGATTCTATGATTCTAAGGTTGACAAAGGGTATGTCTACACTAAAAAAGTTAAGTCAACTTTGTTAAGTCGACTTAACAAAGTCAACTTAACTTTTCTAGTGTAAACATAGCCAGTGAGCCTCTAAAGAGTTGCTAAATGTATTCTTTCAGATAGGTTCCAAAGGGATAGCCGTGGTAGTCTTTAGAAGTGCCACAGGACTCCTTGTTTGTTTTGGTGAACAAAATTAACAAATTTATTTATCCATGAGCTTTCATGGGAGAAAATCCAACTTTGTCTTCAAAGCGTCTTCAAAGCTTCTGATGAAGTGGGATTTTCTCTCATGAAAGCTCATACAATAAATAAATTTGTTGGTCTTTAAAAGTGCCACAGGATTCCTTGTTTCTTTCAGATAAGTGTCCCTTGGGTGATTCTAATCAATCATGACACCAAATCTTGTGAAGATTACTGCAAGAAATTTGCTTCCTACCTGACATGAAACCCCCAGTCCATCACCCCCACCTCCAACCCCTCTCCCAAAGACGGAATTTCTAGTGGAATATTTTAATTGGACAGTAAAGGAAATTCTGCGCAAGTTTTTTATAGCTGAATCCTGCAGAAGGACAAACTACTGCTGTATCTATCCAGGCTGGATTAATGCAGGTGCTTTAGGGGATGCCACCCAGGATCCCATGCTGGGGGGGAGGGAGCACAAAAATCCAGCCCTGGCTGGCTAGTCCTGCTCCCAGGGAGGCAACATTTGGAGGGAATGTACGAGAGACCTTCCTATCCCTCTGCTCCAGTTAATATTGCCTCCCAGTCATAACCCCAACTGCAAGGGGAGTATTTGGCTCCAGGTTCCTCCCAGTGGACTGCTCTGCCCTTGCCCTGAGCTCAAGGTTGGAGCCACGGAGAGCCTGTCACTGCCTCCCTGCCACCCCAAAAGCCAGTGGAGTGTGGGACATGGACCTTTAGATTGTCCATGAACCTGTGGGGAGCTGCTGCTGGCAGAGGGAATGGGGGAAAATGGGATGTGGGCCTGCAGAATGCCTCTCCCCCCCCCATGGTGTGCTGTGATCAAGGGGGGGGGTGCCAATATAAGTATGGCCCCCAGGAACCAGAGACCCCACTGTCCTGTCCCCCGGTGACCGGCCAGGGGCCTTACAAATTCTTATAGCCATGGGGTCACAGGGGCTTTAATCTGGTTCTGGTATCTATAGTTTACTGTCAGTGAGGTGCCCCAATTTTCTATTGAGTTCTCCTAGTTTGAGCTGCTTTATGGAAGATAGCTCTATGGAATTCTGGACCTTATTCAGGAATTTTTGCAAAACCAAGGGACTGAGACTGAGAATGGTGTGCACTATGTCTTAAATCTGTGGGAAAGGCTGGATTTCATAGGGTCTGTCACCCAGCAGGAACTGAAGGCTATGGAACACTCACAGGAGGTATAATAGGATTGTGAGCCCGTGGTTGTTTCAAAAAGGGAACTGCATCCTGTTATTGCTATGTAGCTCTGAAAGCAAGCTGTTAGCGAAAGGGCAGGGGCCCTTTGAGTTAGTGAACTAGGCTAGGAAGGTAGATTATGAGATTCAGTTAATAAGGAAGATGCCTAGCACCCATATCTACCATTTGAATTTACTAAAGCCCTGAAAGAACTAAGAGGTCATGTTTATCCATCCAATCTAGCAATAATTGATCTAGGTTATCAGGTTCCAGATGCAAGGGTCTGTCCTTCTGTAACTCTGGGAGACAGGGTCACTCACTTGCAGAGAGAACAAGCCTTCAAGCTAATCCATTGCTTGAGTGATGTCTTCATTACCAAGCCTGGGAGGACTTACCTCACAGAGTGCTGTATATTAATTATCCCAGGTGTCAATATAAAGAGGAGAATCTTCCAGATTCCTGCATGAATGCCAGAGACAGCCTAGAGGGAGTTAAAGAGTATGCTAGAACGAAGGGTTCTTGAGGAACCTCACAGTGAATGGCATAGCCCCGTTTTTCTAGTTCCAAAATCATTCAATGTGGTTTCTTTTACGTTTATTTAAGGGAAATTTGTTGTTAGTTTCTATGCAAGCAGGCTATTCCAAGGCTGGATGGGTCAAATGGGTTGCCTTTATTGCTCGTTCCACCTCAACATCTTAAGTGAGCCAGGAGGAGGGGGCATTACAACTCTTTTATCCAAAACAGTATGGAAATATATACATGATTGACAACATTCCATAGACACTTATATGGTTAGATTTACATCCGCATAATGATTATTAATGATTAAGTAATGCATATAATTATCCACACCCCTGCTCACAACATGTTACTTTTGTTACAATACCTACAATATTCCTGACCAAGCATTTGGCAAAGGAGGAGAGGAGTGAGAAAGTTGGTAAATATGTTCTTTTCAAGGTTCTTATACAGGAGAAAGAGGATAGTTTCTGTAACTTACATTTCTTGCTGAAACCATGAGAAAGTGTGTGAAAAGGGAAGATAATATATCTTTCACCAGTTTCTAACTGCAAGAAGCAGAGCCTGATCCCGTTACCATACTTGTGACCCCCGAGAGAGGCCCAGGGCTTAAGCAGTATTTTAACATCCAGGCATTTAACTACTTTCCAACAAAGTTAATACCACTTTTAGGTTCAATGCAAACCTCGTGCCTTCTCTGTAACTTTCCTATCTTCAAAGCGTCTGACGAAGTGGGATTTTCTCCCACGAAAGCTCATGCAATAAATAAATCTGTTAGTCTTTAAAAGTGCCACAGGACTCTGTTGTCCTCGTGCCTTCAGTACATGAAATTGGAGAGGGTAGGGCCTGCTTTATAACCATGCTCATACTTATGAAAGAATACTGGCAACTATTTTGGCCGCATAGTGTAAAGATAAAACAAGTCTTTTCCACCCCTTTCCTCCTATTTCAGTTTCAATCTCTTCTGTTTTGACTCATGGGGTTAAGTAGCATACAGATAAGGTATTATGCCCCCACCAGCAGTATGTTACGGGTTATCTCAACAACAACAATTGTCTATTCTTGCATCTGGGAACAGGACCTCCAGAGGATTGCTGCCATCTTGCAATATTTAAGAGAAGCAGGACTAATAGCTAAGGTGGGTAGCACTAAAACAACTAGGGGAATAGGAAAATCCAGCCCTTAGTCAATAAAGTGAGAGCCCTGCTAGAATGCAGGGCAGGTTAAGTCCTGGGGTTAGCAGTGCACTATAGCAGTAGCTCTCAAACCTTTTATATGGAGTCCCACCTATGGCCTTTTGAATAACAATTGAGCCTCCTTTCCCCCTGAATCGCACCCCCACTTTTCCCCTTCTGAAAGGAGAAGGGGGAGCTTTCAGGTTTCAGGGGGAAATAAAGTAGGGTCTACAGCACAGGAAGCACCTGTCTAACAATTGCATCCCTTTCCCCCAGTCCTCCCCTTCAAGGGAAACAAACAAACAAAGACCTACTATGCAGGAAACAGGAGTGCAGCAGCAGTACAGAAATGGGGAGTGGCGGCAGCTGGGAACAGTAAGGACCAGCATAAGTACAGGAAGCAGAGAACGGGGGCAGCGGCTGCAGCAGTGACTCAGTGGTAGCAGCAGCGTGAGGAGCATACCCAGCAGTGTCAGAGGGCTGCTGCTGCTTTACAAGTTGGGCGGCAGAGGTGGCTGCTTCTGTCGCTCAGGAGCATGGAGTAGGATCAGGCTCTGTCCTCTGATCCTCCAGCACTGCCAGGCCACCACCCACAGCAGCCTCCCAGGCCTCTAATCCCCTTTTATAGAGTATGTCCACACTGGAGCCTTAGGTCAACTTAAGGAAGGTTAAGTCGACCTACAGACTCTTGCGTCCATACTGGGCTTTTATTAAGTCAACTTAAGAGCTTCCTTAAGTCGACTTGATAACATCACCTCTGAAGGTCGACTTAATGCTTAACTTGACCTTATTAAATTCCAAAGGGGTAGCCGTGTTAGTCTATTGTAGAAAGACAACATTTCTCCCACGAAAGCTCATGCGATTAATAAATCTGTTAGTCTTTAAAAGTGCCACAAGACTCTGTTGTCTTGACCTTATTAAGTCAACTTAATCAGTGTGGATGGGGAGGACCCTTAAGTCAACCTAATTGGCTCCAGGCCCTGGTGCAATGTGGGACAGCTACCCACAACGCACCACTCCTCCGTCAACCTAGCACCTGCTAATGTGGCTGCAGGCAGTTGACAATGGACTCTCTAAATTGACTTAAAAAGATCAACTTTAAGTCAATTTAAAGCCAACCTTGTTAAGTCAACTTAACAGAACCTCCAGTGTAGACATATCCATAGGTTCCTCACTCCTAAAGCTGCCCAGAGCTGCCTGTGTGTGATGCTGGGGTTCCCACCATCACCCAGCCCGCTCTCAGCCTGAGGGGCATGCCCCACCATTTGAGAACCACGGCACAATGGGCTCTTTGTTCTCAGGTTTTCATCATAATAGCCCCCATAATGGGCCTCCTAAAGAACAAAGCTCCCCCAAAAATCCAGTAGACAGCAGATTCTGAAATTTCTTTTAGCATAATCAAGCACATGTTGAAGAGTAAACCATGATTGCTGAGTCTGGATTTTATGACATAATTCATTCTATACCCTGATGTCTCTAAAGTGGGCTTTAGGGTGGTTCTACTCCAGATAGTGGAGGATGCAGGGCACCCTAGCCTATATTCTCAATAGGAAGTTTGTTCTTTTCCCATGGAATAATCTCATATTAGAAAAGGAATATATCTCAGTTAAACTGTAATAATACTACCTCTTAGAAGCACCCTTCACCCTGCTGTTGCATCATGCCCCCCTTAAAGGGTTGCAGGCTATAAAAGATTAACAGTTCCAAATCACATGCTGGTACGTAGCACTGCAGCCACTTTCTTTTGTGGTGTTCTGCTGAGCTGAGGCATCACATGGAAATGTACTTGTTTTTTGGCATGTGTATGTGTATGTGTATGTGTGAAGGGACAGAGGTAAATTCCTCTCAGTATGCCTTCTGCTATGCTTTGGGGGGGTGACGAAAGGGGAGACTGGGTACAAGGGCACTTTATAATGCAATATCTAATTAATCCTGAACATATTAGAGGGAGCAGAAGAAATATAAGGGGATGCCTGGGAAGCAGGTGGAGCAGGGTGGTGTGCAGTTGCATCCTAACTAAAATTTTGCCCAGAGATCTAGTATGTGGGAGCCTGTTCCTGTCCTTATTTTGCTGCTGTTGCTTTTGTTCTGCTTGTACCTTTCATAAGTTCTGATAAAGATGGTGCTGAGATGAAGGGATCACAACTGACCGAAGGTTGTCTGACTGTTTTATTTTGTGGGATTGAAATCAGTTCACCAGCCCACAGGTCCCAGTTCAGCAAGGCAAGGCTTTCAACTAATGTGTGCCCTTAAAAATCTATATTTTTTTCCTGTCTATAAAGTTATTTGAACATTGAACATTGAAATTTGAACATTTTATGTTCAAATTTCAATGTTCAATGTGCAGATGGCACTACATCAGAGAGGTTGCAAACAGCTGCAAAATAATAGACAATAGAACTGGGTGAGAGAAGGGATATAGACAATGAAGGGAGTTTCATTATCAGGAAATATGCATTTCAGCACTCAGGAAAGAGGACATAAATAGCTTAAATACAAAGCAACTAAAAATCATATTACACCAGGTTTTGTCATTTCTTCTTCCTTCATAATTGTTAAACATCACCTTCATGTAACCAAGCACTTAGACTGTAAGCCCTACGGTGCAACTCGTTGTCCTGTGTTTCAACGGCATCAAGTACAATGGGGTGCTAGTTCATGACTGGCAGTCATAGCACTACTTTAGTTTAAATAATAAATATGTTTGCTACAAAGTAGGTGCAAAATAAGGTTTAGGAAGATTATCTGTCAGAGGATCTTCACGTTGAGAAACTGTCATCTTCTGTCTGATGAAGTGTCTGTTGAAGTGGGATTTTCTCCCACAAAAGCTCATGTGACAAATAAATTTGTTAGTCTTAAAAAGTGCCACAGGACTCCTTGTTTGTTTTGCTGAACTAGACTAACACAGCTATCCCCTTGGAACTTGTCCACACTGGAAAGTAGTAGATCCACTCTTCAGTAGTGATACAAAACAGAAGTAAGATTCCTCTAAGATGGTTTGTTCTGAATCATTAATGCTGAATATTGTCACATGTTCTTTAAAAAGATTTCAGGATCAGTCTGCCAACACTCAGTGCAGTTTTCTTAAGATTCTTCAAACATAGTTCTTAACTTGTGACACATGCATTTAAATGGATTGTGAGTGGTTTTCTGTTCAAGTTCTCTGAATTCTGATTTTATGCTACTCTTTGCTCAATGCCATGGTCCAAACTTTTCTGAATTCACATATCCCTTAGATTATATATATATAAATAAACACACACACACACACTGCTCATCTTATTCCCACTGAAGTCAAAATGTCCCCTTATTTCAACAGAAGCCAACCCAAATCTCTAACCAGCATACAGATCAGTCTTCATTATGAAACTGTATTTTGAAAACATAAGCTTGTAAGTACTGCATCTATATTAAAGAACCTGCTGTTTGTAGTCTGCTTAGTATAATTTAGTACATGATACTGGTGTTAGTGTTATAACAGAGGAAAGCACTTTAGTAAACATAATTCTCTATAAAACAAGGTTCTATATAACAGATTTGAGTAAATTAAATTGTAAGCATCTACTGTATTAGCTAGATTAATATATCAAAAATGTAATTACTATATATAAAATAAAAGAGAAACAATTGTTAATGACAGAAATGCAGTTCTGCAAAGTGAAAGTTTAAGAAAATGTTATAAAAATTCTTCATGTGCTGTGTAAGCAATATAGAATACAGTTGCAATGGCTGATTAATATAATTATCTTGATTGTCTAAAAGGTTATGTTCTTTATTATAATTAGATTCAATCAGTTATGGGTGTGCTTCTGTCTAAAACCATATAAGTTTCTCAAGTAAAATGTAAATGGTTTTATGTAGGTAAGGCTGCAATTTTTCCTTTTGTGATCTTTCATAAACTATATTGTAAGCTTCCTTAACATTTGTAGTTATAAATGTAGAATTAAGCTATTTTCTATTTTAAAATGCTGAATCATTCAATAGGAGTTTGATTATTTAGGACCCAATCAGTGAACTACTTATAAATGTGCCCAGGGCTTTTTCGTGGTGGTACTCAGGGCTACTGAGTTCCGGACCCTTTTTTACACAGCGATGCAACCCCAGCTTCTTCTGCCACCAGCGGCAGCCCCAGGTCCCTGGCTGAGTACTGGCACTTAAAAAAAAAAAAAAGTGCTTTGTGCACCTAATTTTAAGAGCATGAATAATTTCATCAAGTTTAAATTTAGACCATTGAAATTAAGGTATTTTTGTTGTAGCCCCTTTGGAAAAATGTAGGACTACAAATAAAACTAGTTGCCCACTTTAAGCTGACCTTTTTTACCTCTCAGCCCCAGACATATGTCACATCATTGTTTCTAGTCACAGGGTGTTTCCTGGGGCCAGTGGTGGCAACAGGGGCTGGTGGCCGGATCCACACAGGAGCAAGCCCATTGGCGGCAAGGGCTGGGAGTACGGTAGGGAGGGATGTTTTCAGGTAGGGGGGAGGGTGGGTGAGCCTGGGGCTGTGCAAGGTATGCTAGTACACATGTGAGCTTTTGGGAGAAGTTTTCAGTATGCTTTTTGAAAGCTCAGGTGCGCTGAGTACCTGAGTACCTCTTATGTTAATCCCTGGTTATAATGTGAGGAGACTTTCTGGCTATGTCTACACTACAAAAAGTTAGGTTGACTTTGTTAAGTCAACTTAATAAGGGCGACTTTAAGTCGACATAAAGTCAACCTTATTAATTCGACCTAACAAAGTGGTGTCCATGGATGTGGACTTAGTCTACTTTGTTAAGTTGACCTAACTACCCGTAGGTCGACTTAACAAAGTGGATTTAAGAGTCCACACTGTGCTTAAGTCGACCTAAAGAAGGGTTAGGTTGACTGAAGGAGGGTTAGGTCGACCTATCCAGGAGGTCTTATTAAGTGGATTTAAGCTTTCATTAAGTTGACTTAAAGAATTTCTTAAGTCAACTTAATGGAAGCCTGATGTGGACAGGGACTAAGTTAGGTGACTTTAGCCCCCTTAAGTCGACCTAACATACCAGTGTAGACATAGCCTCTAATATTCAGAGGTTCTGTTTAAATAAGCATAGAGTAATTCAAAATTTTACCCCACACTTCTTTTTTTCTATAGGAACAGGTTGCTAAGCTTATAAGATTTCTGTTATATCCAGATACAGGTCAGCCTAGAAATAGTCCAAGAAGAGCATTTTTCAAAGGATGCTGTCACTAATTATTATTACTGTCATTAAATAGTTATATTGTGGTATCGCCTGAAGGCCTCAATCAAAGAGAGGGACTCCACAGTGCCAGGCAGTGAGAATATGTGTGACCTTTGCCCCCAATTGTTTACAATCTAAGTCCTTGCTTCTATGTTGCGATCTGCATAATGTATGCAGTGATATAAGTGGCAATTTAGGATGCATAAAGGATCAGAACTTTTATTGGGCTATAATTAGAGCTAGTACGGAAACTTCTGTTAAAATGTTTTTTCATTATAAAATACTGATATGTAGAAATCCACTTTTTTCACATGAATGCATACATTTCAATGAAATTTTCATAAGGAAAAGTTTCCCAGATTCAGGTTGGAATTTCTAATCTAAAAACCACTGAGACAGCCAGACACACCGATCCTAGAATAGCTAGTAGCTTGGCTGTGGGAGATCCACTTTCAGCAAATACTTGCTGTGCTGTGCCGTGCCTGTTTCAGAGGACATCAACCCAGAAGTCCCATGTGAGAGCCCAACCATTGGGGCTATTAGATGTTCTGGTATTTGGGGATGGGAGGGAATGTCTCTTTCTTTAAATTAATAAGAAAAAAAAAACTTTGAAAAGTTTGTTTCATTCTGATGCCAAATGGGAAAATTTTCAAAATCATGAAAAATTTCATTGAAATTAAAAAAAAAACTCCAACAAAACTTCCTGCATATCTTTAGTTACAATACAATTTACTGGCACATTTGTCATCAAACAAGTAAAACAAAAAATGTAAAAATGCCAACAGCTTTGGATTTCTTGCTTGTGCCTGTTTGTTCTTTAGACAATTTAATCCTTTCTGTTCAGTAGAGAAATTTTCTACATAATACATAGCATGACTCATTACAGTTCCTTTGAGTAATATCATCAAGGGAAGAGGAAAACTGCAACTACAAAAACAAACAGTCACATGATGAAATGTAATTGCTCAAACCAAATATAATGCAAAGTGTACCTTAAATGTAAATCCTGATTTTGTTAAATTGTGGTACTTGCTCTTTCCATTTGCAATCTACAGCAACAATTGTACTCTTGGAGTCAACGGATGCCACTTTCTAAGCCACTATCAAATTATGAGCAGATAGTTTTAAATGGACATTTCAGCTTGTCTGTTGCTCTGAGACAGGCAACATCACATACAAGAAAATGGGAAATGAAACATAGAACCAACTTTTGATACTGAACCTTTGTATTATTAAACACATTGCTTTAATTTGATTTAAGGGTTGTTCATATGTGTAGATTTATGAAATATATGTTAATTATTTTAGCATACAAAATGTTAAGAAATAAAGTAGAATTTTATTTTACTATACATTTCCCAAAAAGAGGGGATTTGTATTTAAATTGATGCACATTGTTAGTTTTACTGATTAAGTGAAACATGCTCATGTATAATAAGTCTCTGCAGGATTGGGAATTTATGTATGAGTTCATAGTGTTGTAAGGAAAAGGGTAATATCACACTGAACAAAAAAGTCTGATTTTAAGTATGTGATTTGTCACTGACACTTGGCACAGGCAAATTAAAAAAAAAGTGAATTATTTTTCCTTGATAAAGCCTTATGAACTCTTATATACCTGGTTCTTTTTCTCTTGGGAGTATTGAAGAATTCATCATAATCTAAGTAGGGACACCAGCAGGTAAACCTGCTGTTTAAGTATTTGTATTACTCTGTGGCAAGTCTTATTCTGAATTACATGTGGAAAATTCCCATTCTACCCAATAAGGACTAAACATGACAATGTCCTTTCACAGTTTGAGCAGCTTGCTTGGTTTCAGAATGGTTTTGTCTCATTCTTTGACTTCACTATCCTTATTAACCACATTTAGGTCTGGTTGCAGTTGTATTGGGTTATTAATTATAAGTTAGTTATTTATTGTTAGGGCCTTAGTACCCTGGATAAGTGTGTGCTCCAATCGTTCCATGTAATTCCCCAATGAAAAATATTCTGAAAATTCAGAATACCAAGTCCATCCTTCAGGTGACATGAGAGCTGTGGTGATTTACCATGCTGTCCCTTATTTTGGTGCAGGGGAAGGGGAAAAATACACACAAAAACCCAACAGATGAAATACTAGTCAGTATGTGGAAGTACTTGGTCCACAGCTTTCTTAGCTGAAAAGAGTTTATGGGACTGGCTAATATAGATTATAAGAAATAGACTGTGAATGGCACCCAAGTCATGGGCTTAAATCCAGTCCATGCCGTCCCCAACAAATTCATTACCATCTATTAGGTCCTGAATTGTTTACATAAAACTGAGCCTATGGTCTAAATCCAGTTCCTGACAAAAGCTAGCTGTGTTATAAAAGTGACCTTCAAAATAAAATGTTGATTGGCAGTGTCAGCAGAAATTCTAACCAGAAAAGACCATGGAGTAATGAGCATGAATTCTTTCCATTAGAAGTGATCTCTTCCTACCAGGTTTAAAGGGATTTGGGTGAGAAAAATAGGGTTCTTGTTTTGCTGGTCCTGTCTGGTAGATAATTTGTTTGCCTTGCAGATCATATGCAAACTGTAGATTGTTCATATTATTTGAAATGACAATGATTCTCTCTCTCTTGCTGGAATAAATGTTGTCAAGTGTTTCAATCTGCTCTAACGTGTATGTTCAAAACAGAACTCAGAGGATGGAGAACTGTATGAACTGACAGTGAAATCCACAAAATGGTTCACATTTTTAAACTGGAGTTACCAACTTCCATATAGTTCTAAAATAAAATGAGAAGAAAGGAATGGAATTCAGTGGAAGAGTTTCCTGAATAAGACTTCAGGATGAGGGCTTCAAAACAATCCCATGTTTATAATACTTATTTGGCCTCTATTAGCATAATACCTGAGCACCTCATAATCTTCAATGACAATATAATGTCTAAAACAGTCAAGCTTTGTGATTAGGCCAAGTTTTGATTGTAGTCCAGAAGTGAATGTAAAGAGACACAGTAGAATTTTTGGAGGACTGTGTGATAGGCACATATCAGCCTTTCTTCCTTACATGGGAGGTCTTTTATGTTCTGTATGAATGATAGCCTCGATGTAGCAGTTATTTCCAGACAGTGTGATACGCTCCTGTTCATCCTTCTTCTTACTTCCCCAGGACATCTTACATTACTACTGAACCATGCATCAATTAAGGATCATAGCATTATAAAAATGTAGCAATGGAAGGGACCTCTGTCACCTAGTTCTCCTCCAGTGCTGAGTCAGGACCAAGCAAATCTAGACCATCCACCAGAAGATTTTGTCTAATCTCTTAACATTTTCTAAAGATAGGGATTCTACAATCTCCCTTGGAAGCCTATGTCAGACCTTAAATTATCATTTTAATTGGAAAGATATTCCTAATATCTAATCTAAAAATCCCTTGAAGTAGATGTATAACAGCACATCATCTGCACCAGGGCCTCAAACTCAAATCACCATGAGGGCCACATGAGGACTAGGATATTGGTCCAAGGGCCGCATCACTGAAACCTTTTAATACAACAGTTTTTAAAACCCTGAAGGGCCACCAGTTTATTTAATTAAAATTAAATTAAGAATTAATTAATTGAATTCAAAGTGATTGTAAATAAAATTAAGTGGGTTTAATTAATTGAATTTGAATTATTTTTCATTTAAATTTAATTTTTAGAAAGTTTTTTAAAAAGCCTTTTAAAAAAGGTTTTTAATTAACATTAATTTTAAAGGGGTTTTTTTTTTTTTTTTTGGTTAAGAAAAAAGGAAAGAAAGAAAGGACCAGGCAGAGCCACCCACGGGGACCTCATGAAGCCTCCCCAAGCATGGAGCCCTCCCCACACCCCTTCCTGCCAGAGTACCTGAGCCCTGACCTGGCCCTGGGTAGAGTCTGCCTGTTCCAGTTGCCTGGCCCACCACGCTCCCCACTGCTGCAGGCCGGGACTCTGCCTGGTCTGCTGAGCAGCACAGCATGACTCCCAGGTGGCAGAAGGTTCCTCCCGGCTGTCTGGCAGTGGCTGCCCAGGCCCCGGGGGGGAGGAGAGGGCAGGGGGCATGGCATGGCCTGGGAGCACTACTGATGGTGCTGAGCTCAGCTCGGTTGGAGCCAGGATCCCAGGTGGGAGGCAGATGGCCACAGCCCGTCTGCCAGCTCCCAGCCAGCAGGGGTGTGGGCCACATGAAGAGCCGGCCAAGGGTTGGGAACCTCTGAATTCCGGGTCTCGATGCGGGCTGCAGGAGGTAACTTGCAGCCCATGGCCCCGTGTTTGAGACCCCTAATATATACACTGCTGATACTCTTAGTGTCTCACATTCCTGCATGTGTTGCAGAGGATACCTGAAAATATTCATTTTTGTACAATTACACAAATAAAGAGACAGAGCCTGATTCATTGTAGTCAATGGGAGCCCTTCCTTTGAGATGAAAATTACCATGACATTCTGGAAACTGTTTCAGAGAAATGAATGGCTGCAACATAGCCAAACTGCCATTTACTATTTCAAAGGCGTAGCTTTGTCAGTCTAGTTCAGCAAAATATACAAGGAGTCTTGTGGCACTTTTCAAGACTAACAAATTTATTTATTGCATGAGCTTTCATGGAAGAAAATCCCACTTCAAATGATGCTTGACAAAGTGGGATTTCCTCCCATGAAAGCTCACGAGATAAAAAGAAAAATGGTTAGCCTTGAAAAGTGCCACAAGACTCCTTGTTTATTTTACCATTTACTAGGATTCTGTCATGTGTGTTCCCTGGCCACCTGTGGCCAGTGGTGTTGAAAACTGGTGAGAAAATCTGGTGAAGGTGGCATCGAGGTTTACTTTCCACATCTTAGAAGATATGTACAACCGTCTGGCATATCTTGGTACAAATCTTGATTGTAAAGGTTATTGATATAGGCAGAGGACAGGGAAGGACTCCATACTTAAAAGTACACAACACAGGTTCTACTATTAATTAATACTTGCCATTGTAGGCATGCAACTTTAGTTTCCTAACTTCTGAGCATGTAATTTTGCATCCTTTAATATTTAAGGCAGTTTAAAAATATATATAAATAATATATATATAAATAAATATATATAGCCTGAGCTTTTCCACTTACTTTTATATACATTTTTCTATTTTATACATATAAATATGAGAGTTTTGTATGTATCTCTGGCTTTTCCTTCAGCTTCCTATTTTCAGTTGATCAGTATTTAGAATCCTTGAAAATGTGTGGGTTTTTTTCTCTTTTAATAAGGTATTGAGCAACGTTAATATGAATTTTCCTGTTTCAAATCCTTCCCCCTCCACCTACGTATCTTCTTTGTAAAGAAGTATATCTCATGGTTGGGCATAGCATATCTCTTTCCCTTCCTGGCATCCCCAGTAGCTGCTCTGGTCCTCCAATGGTCTCATAACTCTGCTCTCTTGTCAGGTCACATGGTGTTTCCATCCTTTCTGGGAGTCAAAGAGTCCTTTAACCAGTCCAAAAGAAAAATAAAGACAACTGACTCTTCAGCCTAGATTGGACTCAGCAAACTGCCTCCCCCACTCACAGGCAAGTCTCAGCAATAAGACAGTTTCCTAACATCTATCCTCAAGGTCCTGTGCATCACACAGTCTATGGCTGTCACAATTTTCTGCCTTCCCAGAGTTTCAAGCAGGCCATTGTCCCTCAGCAACTCCTGATCTTGTTAGGCTCACTTCAGAAACACACTGTCCACTCTTCTGCCCTTCCAGCCTTTTATCAGGCCTCTCCTCTAAACTGACCAATTCTTTTTAAGTCCATCCACTCCGCTTGATCACACCCTTCCAGGTACAGTCAATGTGGTCACTACACTTTCAAACAGCTTTTGGTGCCAATGCTAGATTCATGCTTTGTAACACTCTTCTTCATAGTCTAATGGTAAGTTGGATTTCTATCTAACTATTGCAGTACTCTTACTTTCTTTTTAAATATAAGAAAATTTAAGTCTTTAATATGGAAGTCAATGGGAGATTTGCCCGAGGATTTTCATGATTCAGTGCTGAAATTGTATTATCTAATATGTAAGAATCATATTTTTATCTTCAGTTTTCATTTTATGGGAAGCTTAGGTTTTCCTTCTGTTATTAATTTCCTTCTCTTCCTCCTCCTCTCTGGTGAGCAAATTTAGTATGAAAGGGGAAAATGGGGCACTTTTATAAAATTGGGTTACCATAGCAGCAAAAAGTAATTTGAGTTTACCACCTACAGTAACAATAAAAGATGAGTTGTGCAGGATTCTTATCAACTGCAGGGACAGTAATCAGATAAAATCAATCAGCATCTGTAATGGAGGAATACTTACACAAAGATAGATCTACACCTACAAAAAGGGCATCCTTTTATTGAATAGGAAATGACAATCTACCTGTCTATGGTAGTGGTGATGCTGTGGAATTTGCAGATTTAAATGGTTTATTTGTAATAGCTAATATTCTCAGGAACATTTGCTGATGCTTCTCTAGATTCATCACTCATGATAATAAACAAAGGCATTTAACATTGTATGGTAATTCACAGAAAATGCTATACCGATGCATGACAATTTGTGGATGATGTATTGCCAAGCATTAAGAAAATTATTAATTTTATTAAAAATAAAATAAAAACAGTCATCTTGTTGACTTTCTTCAAATATCATTCCATTTGCAGTAATTATATCCAGCAACTGAACACAAATGGTGAACAAAATACCTTAATTATTATTATATTTAATATCTTTCTGAGTACCATTATATTTTGTTCTTATTTTCCCTGTAGAAAATTCCAGCACAGATGCGTAATCCAATCCAGTCACCAAGAGCATAGATAATATTACACTCCCAGGGCTTTAGTCACCCATATGTATGCAGTATAGATCAATTTTCATCCTTTTCCAACCATGGCATATCTGGAAAGCACCAAAGCACCAGAGAGGATAGACTATGGTACAACTGTCACCTTTGATCAACATCAAGGCTTGCAGAAGAGCCAGTTCCTGAGCAACCTAGTGACAGATGACCTGCAATAACCTGCTTGATTGTCTACACCTCCTGATTGTTAGGAAGAGTCATCGGAGACTTCTAAGCCAAACAGCAGCAGAAATTCAATAGCTGCTCTGTCTCTCCCTGCTCTCCCCACTCCCTGCTGGGAAAGGCCCACCGGGAAGGCCCATGCAGCAGCTGTGGTGAGGGGTAGGGGGTGTAGTTGAGGATGGGCATGGGGCAGAGCATGGGGAACGGCCAGGGACCTAGCCTTCCTCAGGGAAAGCTCCACTGACAGCTCATGGTTTTAAGAGTTGAAGAATGTAAGTGGTGACTAATAAAGGACAAATACAATGACACCAGAAATATCTATCAAACCCCTATCTACAAAACAGTATAAATGAAATACTGTTACTTCTTTTATCATGCTGAACACAATGTTTATTGACTTTCTAAGGTTGCAGAACGTAGACTTTTGCCATCCCTAATACCATCTGTTTTCTCCTGTAGAAAATAAAAGATGCCATCAAATAACTCTTCAGAAGCTCAGAATAGGAAGCAAAAAGCTCAACTGAAATCCATTTTGCAGCAAGCGGCAAGTTTTATGGGAAATATATGAGACAGACCACCATAGACCAGGCTTTATGCAGTAGTGATCATCCCAGTGCAGAAAAAAAATTAAGAAGTTTTTAAAATTAAGAAGTCTTAATAAATTAAGGGAAATTATTTTTATTTGCTTATGTATGCCATGAATAAATACAGATTTACAAATCCTTATGTGCAAATATATTGTCTTATACAACAGGGATACATCATGCATGAAAATAGTGCATCGAAGTTATGAAATGAGCTACAAATGCAATCAAAATAAGGTATTCAAAAAGTTAACCAAAGGACAGGTGTTGCCACCAAATTGCTCCTCACCGAGGATGTCCTTTGATCTATGACACAAACACACTATTGGTGCTCTATAAGAATCCCACTTATAAAGGGTGCCCAGGAAATGAGCTGAGAGAGTGCATTTTGTTAACATTCACCAATTTTTGGTCTCTGTCGACCAACACCAGGCAAATAGCTTAGTAATGCATGTCAATTTATCTTCTGTGTAAGGTTCCCTCCTCCGCTGGCCTTCCGTGAAGCAAGCCCCAATATTGTTACCAAGAGTGTAGATACCTCACTTAAACATACATTACTCCTACCTGCACAAATAACTCATATTAGAACAAATATTTGCCACATAAATGGATAGCAAATAGTGATTTTTTTTCTTAAATGATTAATCAGATAAGATTTCATTACGAAATGTTTAGAGATAATGGGTATGTAATGATCTCTATGGGGATAAGCAGACTGACTATTCAGGTGCCATATATTTTAATTTGGAAGTCTCTCAGTTTACTAGAACTTTCACTTTTCCCACTGTGGCTTGGCATGGAAAGAATGCATCCACTAAATGAGGACAGCCTCTATAGGAAGATGCAGTTAAAGTAATAACTTCTAACTTTGAATACTATCACATAGACTTTTGAAGCATGTTAGTTGAGATAGCTATTCTCAAATAGGCAAGAGGAAAAAAAGTTCCCTGAAAATTATTTGTACTTAGTAATTTGAAAACTTAATGAGTCATATTAAAAAGTTAGTGCTTCTTGTGATCTCAGCTGCACAAATGTAACTTCTGAGCAACTCTAGTGTAGTTAGTGAATTTACTCCATGTTTACATAGGTGTAACTGAGATTAGAATATTGTTCCTTGAATATATGGTTACTGGCAACAGTTTCCTAAACATTTTAAAATTCTGAAACTGTCATTATAGTAATGTAGAATTTACTATATCCTTTCCTTATTTCTAAACTAGAGATCTCTCCTACTTTTCACCTTCCTTTATAAATACACTGTCCACCTTTCCTTCCTTTATAAATACAAATATTCTCGTTTCCCATCTTATAAAAAACAAAAGAAAATAAAAAATCCCCTCTTACTCTCCAAAGTCATTGATCAAGCTAATTAAAGCCATTGCCCTGACTTCTTGTACACTAATTCTATTTCAGATCCTGTCTAATCTGATTTCCAGTATCTGTGACTATTTTGCCCTCTCAATCTGTCCGACATTTCCTCCTGAAATAGCTCACTGCTCAAATATACTTGAGGCTTTTATTTATTTAAACCCACTTGTCTCCATACACAATTACTGTTGAAAACACAACCATATCCCTGGTACCTAGGCTTTCAACCTGGAAGTTACCAACTCCTTTTGTTCTCAGCTCACTTCCAGGTGCTATCCTAATCTTATCATTTCTTTCTTGACAATATTTCAAAAATGCAACCCTTCCTTTTGGTCTTACAAGCAAAAATGCTTCCATGAATTCTGCTCATTTCCCATCTTGATTACTTAAGTAATTTTCTAAAGCCTCACTAGTAATCATCATACACCTCTTGACTCAACCCAAAATGAAGCTTGATGCTGTAAACACACCCAGATCTGAGTGGAAACTAGAATGTCTGTCCTGCAGGAAATTTCATTGTTTGTTTCTGTCTTGTATTAGGATAAAAAATGGAAATATTTTATTTATTTGAGGAACATAATGTTCTGGGGGGAAAAAATCTATTTGGAACAAAGAAAACAGTTGGTATATAAACAAAACATTTTGATTTGAGATGATCAAAAAAATTATTTTGGTTTGTTAAAGAGATCCAATGTAATTTAATTAAATTACATCTCTCTGTGATGACTCACTGCTTCATGGAAGTTGTAGTTTGGATGTCTTATGCCCTCATTTTCCCCCATAGGTGATGCTTTAGGCCCAATGAAATCCCTTGCTTGATATTGTTCCTGTTCTAATGTAGGATTTGATACTGTACACCTGAGACTAATTTAGGGTTTGATTCTATATCTAATTTATTTTAGAGCTCAATTACTACATCACTACATGAATATATAATTTTTAAAGTAGGAATCCTATACATGGTACCATTTTCTCACGACTTATCATGATCATTAATGTAAAGCTAACACAAATACCTAGCAGCTCAGAGTATTTATATATGAAAAGATTCTTCTAAAAAGTTTCTGTTTTAGACAAGTCAGCTACTCTTTTACAAAAAGGAAACTGAAAACTGAATTCATTTTCTCTGTGTTCTTCGGCATTTTAGTGACTAAAAATGCATTTTACAAATGTGTTTCATTGGCACAAGATATTAAGCCTTTGAATTCATCTTTCATTTGTCTTTTAAAGTGTTTTCTTGCAAAATCCATTCAGTTCTTAAAAGTTCATTAGCATTTGTCACACTAAATTGACATCACAATAACATGCTTATCCGTTACAAAGGAGCTGAGTGATTTACTTAAATTCTGAATTAAAGCATCATAGCCACAGGCATGAAGATTTGGATTTCTCTTTATACCACAAGCATTTTCCCCCATCCAACTAGACTACATATTTAAAATGAATTTTAACATTTAATTATACTTCTTTATTTTTAAAATGTTTTCTGTGTATTTGGGGATTTTTTCTGGGCTTAGTGCAAGAGTAACTGCTGTGGGTTTAGTAGCCATTATTGTCCCTTCTGGACTTTAATGACTGTTTATATTCTGAGACCAATGAAAATGTTGGCCTTCTTTGTAATTTACTGCTCAGGTACAATCTGGTAATGCTACCTGTTACTGTTTTCATTTTACCCAAGAAATCATTACATCAGATGAGAAATACAGTGCTTTTTATTCCACATTCATTGAATCATTTAGTCATATTGCAATAATGGAGTGGCAACTTTTAGAAATGTGTCTAGATATGCAGAGTCTTCCTGATTTCAGATACTAAGAGTTTATTTAAAATTCAGGATTCTTTGACTGACTTTGCTGGCAGCTAGATCAGGTAGGTTCAGTCTAACACCACGCCAGAATCTGAAAGTTTGAATACCTCCCTGAATGAGATGGAAGTAGGGACAAAGGAGGAAGCCAAGATTTGAAAGGGTCATGCAAGAGATGTATACTCAAGCAGCTCTTTGGAGCTCTCTTGGGGAATGTGATGGTGATGTTTGGGGAAAAGGCTAGAGCCACACTTTTAAATGAGAGAACTGAACCATAAGCACTGTGGGTGAGTCTACACTTACAAGTTAGGTTGACTTAAGGAGGCTTAAGTCGACCTAAACAAAGCCATGTCCACACTAGGCTTTCTTTAAGTCAACTTAAGGACAGGTTAAGTTGACTTAATAACACCTCATTTTAGGTCAGTTTAACATTTAAGTTGACCATGTTAGGTTGACTTAAGACAGTGTGGACCGGGATTATCACTTAAATTGACCTTATTAAGTCGACTTAAAGCATTAAGTCAACTTAATAAGGTCAGCAAGGGGCTACGTCTACACTAGAAATGTTAAGTTGACTTTGTGAAGTCAACTTAATGTCGACTTTATTAAGTCGACTTAAAGTCAACTTAACGTTTCTAGTGTAGACATAGCCTGTGGTTCTAGAAGAGAATCCTCACTGAAAGATTCAAGTTTCACTTCCACTGTGCATTCATGGAGATGCATCCTTTCTACTCTTCTCACAGTTTTCTTTTGTACATAGCTGAAATACCTGAGCTGGGGGCTGAAAAGTGGACTTGACACAATGAGAGAAAG
The DNA here is from genome assembly GCA_007922175.1 of Pelusios castaneus. NCBI lineage: Eukaryota > Metazoa > Chordata > Testudines > Pelomedusidae > Pelusios > Pelusios castaneus. The sequence continues at coordinate 3,427,251 of ML686006.1, read as the reverse complement.
TTATCAGAAATCTTGAACCAAATTCTTCAGTGAGAGTCAGCATAACTTTATTTGAAGCCAATGGAATGACAATAAACTACACCCACTGTGGGAATCTAGTTATTTGTGAGGATGTTTATGTAGGAATTTGGTTAGGTAGAGTCCTGATGAATATTTCATAGCACAAATTGAACCTGTGTTGTTTTTTTTAAATTTGTTTTGAGCTTTGAGGTTTAAATTCAGTATCTCATACAGATCTGGGGGAGAAGGGCTAGAAAATCGATATATTGGGAATATGGAGATGCAACACTTAAAACATCATGCTTCTTCATAAAGCTTGGGACTTGATTCAGGAAAACACTTAAGTCCATTCTTAAGTGTTGTCCTGAATCGGGATGTTTTCCAGAATCAGTGCTTATTTGGCTTTATCTTCATAAAATAATGGTGCCCAGATCATATAAAGCAGAAGACCAGGGGTAGACACCCCCCGGCACGCGTGCCAATAGTGGCACATGAGCCCATTCAGAGCGGCACTCAGTATCCTCTGTGGCGCCACAGAAATTGCCACTCCTGCCACCAAAAGACACTCCAAGTGGCTTCTTTCAGGGGCAGCTGCAGTGCGGAGGTCCCTGCCATGTCCATACCCCAGGCATACCATGTAAAGAAGCCACCCAGAGCGGCTCTTTCCTGTGGTGTTCCGCTACTAAAGAGAGTTATTCCAGGCAACTTCTTTCCATGGTGTGCCTGGGGACAGGGGTCCCCAGGCATGCTGCCGGGAGGAGCCACTCCAGGTTGCTTCTTTGCATGAGTGTGCCATCGGCACCAACTGACAGTTGAGGGGGAGGGGCCGGCACAGGGGTCGGCAAAGGTTGCCAACTCCTGCAGAAGACATAAATTATATTACAGTAAAAATGGTTATAAAAGAGGCAAACAACAAAAGCAGTATCACTTAAGTGGATTAGTTTCACATTTAGTTTGGCTTTATCCTTGTTTAAGACACATACACACACACAGAGAGGACCATAAAACATGAGATGAAAGTAAGAGATTTATAATATTGAAGGAAACATTTTAAGTTTGAAGTCCTCCACCTAGCAATTGGAATTTATGGTAATCATTTAAAAAAACAAACAAGACTGAGAAAGTGCTTGTCAAACAAAATGGAAAATTCTGTAGCTAATTTCTCTTTGTGATTAGCTTCATATCAGCAAGCCTGCAGGGAGATAATTATGTGTGAAATTATATAATATGTCTTTTTGTAAATGCTGATGTAGGGTGTTTTGTATTTTTGGAGATTCAGGTGTGGAGGATCATATTAATTGGATGAACTAGTGCAACATTTTCTCATCAAAAGGAACATTCCAAGGCTTAGTCTACACTTAAAACTTTTACCTGTGTATCTATAACAGTTAGGGGATTTTGTTTCTTGCTTTTACTGACATAGCTATATTGATATTAGCTTTAGTACAGACTCACTTTTACCAGTCATAGAGTTTTTATACCAGTATTATTGATGTCCGTTTGGCAGCCAATGTGAACTATACCAGCAGGAGCACTGTTATACTGGTATAAGCAGATTCTATAGTATGAGGATTTGCTGGTATAGCTATATTGTGTAGCTATCCCAGTGGAACTTTTTAAATTAAGGTAAGGCCTGAATTAGGGAGTGACTAAATTCTGAGAATTGCAGGTTTAGGTTTTGCAATTCTCAGCAAAGATCAACTTGTAGAAATCCAAACTACATTTGAGCTCTTCCTTTTTTTAACATGTATATTTTTTAAAATAGCTCTTCTATTTTGATGTTAGTTCCACTGAACTATGAAAAAGTCATGTTCAGATTTTCAAACACTCACACTGTTAGTTCAAGTGGGCTTCTATTTTCTTCCTATCTGTTCCCATAACCAGTGCTTTTGTTGAAAAAAAAAAGTTTAAAGTTCCAGTACTCATAACTTGATAGTAAATTTGAAAAATGCATCTCCCACCCCCCCTCTTATCGTGCCACTCCTCTTCCAGCAGCGCACTCAATTCCCCTGCTGACCCCAATCCCTAGCTAGACAGTGCGGGAGGAGCCTGACAAAAAGGGTGTCGGTACTCTGTACCCCTGTGTAGCATCACAATAAAAGCACTGCCCATAACCCTCCACCAGGTATCTACAGTATTTAAATTGAATAATTAACAGAATGCTGATTTGCAGAAAACAGGCTGGAAGACTATGTGCAACATGTAAGTAGGCCTGTAAATGTACCCTCATCTGTAAGACAGTAAAAGAAATGGCATAGCAGCTCATATTGCATGCTCCCTACAGAACACATGGAGTTTTGTATGGATTGAACTTCCTCTCTGAACATTAAGGCTATGTCTACACTTAGAAAGTTAGGTTGACTTTATTAAGTCAACTTAAAGATTCTACACAAGACTCTTAAGGTGACTTAAAGATAACCTTATGAAGTCGACCTAGAGAGTCCACACTAGACGCTCTAAGTTGACTGTTTAGATCAAGGGGTAGCGGCTCTCTCCAAGACAGGCAAGCCGCTAGCGGCTCATCCCGGGCAGAGCCAGCCCTCCACAGGGCTGGTTCTCCCAGAGACTAGCAAGCAGCTGCTGACTCTCCTGGCTCCCTTCAGGTCCCAGGGAGAAAGGAGCGATGGCTTCCTTCTGGCTGAGACAATGGAGTCCCAGGGAGAAGGGAGCCCCATGGTCCTTCTCCGGGACCACCCTCCAGCAGGTAAGGGATCCCCGGGTTTTCCCTATCCGCTGGAGTGTGGTCCCAGAGAAGGGACCATGGGGCTCCCTTCTTCCCAGGACCCCATTGTCCTGGACAGAAGGAATTCCTGTGCTCCTTTCTCCCCGGAACCGCTCGGGGCTGGCAGCTTCCTGGTCTTGGGGAGAAACAGCTCGGCATGGGACTGGCTCTCCCCTAGACGAGCCACGAGCAGCTTCCTGGGGAGAAGGGAGCCCCTGGGGCTCTACAGCCAGGGTTCCAATGAGGGCTCTTTTACAAACATTTTATTCAGTTTAGTCAATAAACTACCTTTAATCTTAATTATAGAAATTGTTTTCCAGCGGTTTTCCTCTTAATTACAACTAGAGTGACTGAGAGCTCCCATCTCTTCTGCCGTTCAGTAAAATCACTTCCCATGGAATCCCACTGTGTTCTGTGTTGATACATTTAGGTCTAGAGTCTGTCTGTTCTTTATCCTTTATGTTGTTGTTTACGTTTTCTATATCATTTGAAGATGAGGTGGAGGAGTGAGTTTGCAGATCTACTGCTCCATTAATATTATATAGAAATGAGGGGAACACTTCAATCTCTCTGCTCACTCCATTGCCGATTTGTTAATAGCTGTACTGAAACAGATGAACAACAAATCACAGCTTCAAAGAGAAACTGCAGAACTCAAATTTATATGTAAATTTGACTCAGTTGTTCTGGATTAAACAGGGAGTGTGGATTTTTCTCATTGCAACAGGTGATTTGACCTCACATTCCTTTATATGCTGTTCAGTGTTTGAATCCTAACACCTATTTTGATTTGCTGTTACAACCTGACCTGATCCTATGGCATATACTTCCCTGCATTTAATTTCCTCCCGTTCTGTAAATTTCTCATCTTCAAAGCATCTGATGGAGTGGGATTTTTCTCTCACAAAAGCTCATGCAATGAATAAATATGTTAGACTTTAAAATTATCACAGAACTCTGTAATAGACTAACACGGCTACCCCTTTGGAAATAGAAATGAGGGACAGCTAACATCCTGTTCTCTGCAACCTTCAATAAAATGTCCTAACCACACTCAGAGGGTGGGACGCTTTGTCTGATTCCGCTAAGGATTGCGCTTATCCTCACTTACGTCATTCCCTCCTAAGGAACTTGAAGAAAAGAGGCTGGCTGACAGGACAGAAGGGTGCAATGTCATTCTGTTGTCTCCTGTGCACTCCAGGGAATACTCTGAAACCCTTTTCCCTGCTTGAGGCTCCATTTTGCACCAAGAAAAAAACTTTTCCCTTTCCTCCTTTGGGATTAGCCTAGTACGAGGTTTGTGACCTTTGCTGTTGACATCTTGCTAATTGTATTTTATGGCTGGGAATGACTTTTCCTCACTGCTAGCCTGATCTGATTTTTGCCTTCTGTTCAGCAGCTCAAGGACCTGGTGGATACATTAGGTTGCAAAAAAATCTATATTGTTGCCACTTGACATGCATATAGTACATGTAAATCATTCAATAGGGGATCTTTTCCCATGGTAAATCAAAACCGGAAATGAAGGAGGAAAAGGCACCTCCTAAAGAAGATGAAGAGGATTAGGGTTCTTCATGCTTTGTATAGTCAGAACATTTTCTTCCTTTTTCCCCTTAACTCTTGTGCAAGGGGTGGCAGTGGGATCCAGCAATAATGTTCAGAACAGATTATTGGTGTGGATGGGGAGCTGACAGCAGTTTGAAGAAAGGGGGTTGATGGTAGTCCTCCACCAGGCTGTGAAAGAAAGATTGACCTGCACTGGATGAGTTATTGCTGGAGAGATTCCAGATGTGTTATTTAATAGAAGTGTGTCCTAATTAAGCCTCATTCATGATGTGTTGTCTGTGTTCCTGTGCTGTCTGGGACAAAGGGGATTTTACCTTGAAGCAAGTTGCACCTGCATTTAAACAACAACAACAACAAAAGGATATTCTTGAAATTATGCAGTTTCCAGGGATTTCAACAGCAAATGTTTGTTCAAATAATTTGTAAGGCTTTAAAACAGATAAATTGCACCAGTCTAATTAAAACTAGTTCAAAATTAAGGTAAAGCATTAAACACATGGATGCATTTATATTGGTTTGGAAGGTCTGCATTAATTTGGCTTCCAATTGTAAATTTACTTACACAAGCTGAACTGATATAGAATTATTCATCAACTTCAAAGCCAGAAAGGACTATTGTGATCATCTAGTCTGACTTCCTATACAACCCAGGTCATAGAATTTCCCTAAAATTATTCCTTTCACTAATGCCTCTGCACTTCCGCATATTTGCACAGTAGCCTACCTAAGGTCACACTTGTGTGGGCAATTCTGGCATTGGGTTCCATCATTGATGTGAACTGCACATGATAGCGTACTGCTGAGATAAGTAAATATGTCCCCTGCTTGGACAATTTGGTCATTCACTGTGATAGTAGACTGTACATAAAGCTTCCTTTGTACAGACTGCTACATTATGTCTATCTTTTTTATATTGATTGTGTGACCAAAATTGTCACAAGCTGAATAGAAATAGTTCGTACTCCACTGCATGCCAGATTCAAATTTGGCATTTAAAGAAAAGCGATCAGAAAACAGATGATGATGAATAGTCATTTCCTATTCCTTCATCTTTTTCTGTTGTTCCCTCAAATTGGAAAGCTTGCCATCAGTCCAATGCTAATCTCGGTGTAACAGTCATGGAAGGCATCTGTAGGTATGGCAGAAAACATTATACTCTAGAGAGTTGGGGCCAACACACAGCCCTGCCTGACTCCATGGTGACTAGGAATGGTTCTGATGATTCACCATCATCCATAAAGTGAGCAAGCATGTCATGGAGTTGCCAAACCACTGAAGTGAATTTCTCCACACAACAAAATTTTGCTACGATTTTCCAAAGGCCCTCCCAACTGTCTGCATCAAATGCTTTTGTCAGGCCAAAGAAAGTCATATAGCGTTTGGAGATCTGTTTCAAGCGTTTCTCCGGAGGTTGATGAACTGCAAACACTCTGTCTTTGGTCCCACAATCTTTCTTGAAGCCACACTGACCATCAAGCAGGATCCCTTGTTCAATGTGTTGCACAAGACAATTAAGAAGAATTCTGGTGAGAATTTTGCCAGTTATTCAAAGAAAGAGATGCCTTGATAGTTGTGGCAGGAGTGCCCAATACCTTTCTGCTTGTACAAGTGAATGATAGATGCATCCTTATACTCTTGTGGTATCGTTCCTTGTGTCCACATTGAAAAATTCAATCAATTTCAAAGCCATGTGCAAGTATGCAGAATTATAGACTTCTGCTGGTACAGCATTTGCTTCTGGTGGTTTACATTTGACAACATTTTTTAGTTTCATTTTAAGAATGGGAAAAATTTCAACCAGTCTGAACAATCTTAAGTTGCTTGTTTTTATAGTTTGAAAAGATTTGGACTAAAGTGACCCTAATAAGCTCATTTTCGTTTGTGATCTCATTCAGTATCTGAATTCTAGTATTCGTTGACGATTTTAAACCCACTGACTTTTTCCTTCATCTGTTACTGCATGTTTCCATTATCTACACCATATAACTACTTTTAAAAAATATAAATATGAATACAAAAATTAAGGGGCTTAAAATATGGCACATACAACTAATCTAAATATCAGAAGAACTAAACAGACAAATTTTAGAAGTAAGGTGAATCAGAAAGTCTGTTGAAACTGGTTTTCAATAGAAAATTGGATTTTTCAACAAATCAATTGTTTTTGTTGGGCAGAAAGTGTCTTTATGCAGAATTGTTTTCTTTTTATTGAAAACTGATCACTCAAACTATCTCCCCTATGGTCAGGGATCCCTGACTGGACCATGTTTCCCTTCAGGCACTGCCATCTGAGATTCCCATAATGTACTGTACAGATCTGTTGGAGGAGAAGCTGCAGTGTATCAAGGAATATGTAGTCTGACCAAGGATCATGGACTATTGGGGAGAAAGAAGAATGAGGTGCCATAAAAATAAGGTGAAGCAAATTAATGTTGAACTAACCTGAACTGATTTGCGTACACACACACACACACTTTCTGCATAAGGAAAATCAGTCTGCAAAACTTATTTTGGAGAGTCATATTCTCCTTTTTCGGGGGGTGGGGGTGGAATGGAAAAAATCCCCACACTTCTCTATTTCCTCAATAACTTCAGTCTTGTTTTTAATCTCCTTCATCAACATGGTTCCTCTGAGTCTTTCAAATTGACTAATTAAAGGCACAAGCCTGCAAATTCCTACTCCTCTGAGTAGCTCATCCTCTCAGAAGGAGTCTCACTGACTATGTCTACACCTGAAAAGTTAGGTCGATTTTATGAAGTTGACTTAATAAGGTCGACTTAAAGTGGATCTTATTAAGTCAACTTAACAAAAGTCCACTTACCTTTTCAAGTGTAGACGTGGCCCCTTTTTGACCTTAAGTTGACTTAATGTTTTTAGTCAATTTAAAAAGGTCCAACTAGGTACTACTCCACATCTCCACTGGCTGAAGTCGTCTTAATAAAGTCGACTTAAGTGCTAGTTCAAATTAAAATGAGGAGTTATTAATTCAAACTAAGTTTTCCTTATTCGACTTAAGGAGCACCTTAAGTTGAATTAAGGAAAGTCCAGCGTAGATGCGGAGTAAATTAAGTTGACTTAAGCCTCCTTAAGTAGAATTAATTTGTAAGTGTTGACACACCCACTGAGGCCTATACTTCAGTATTGCAAGAGTGAGGGCTACTTGCGTGAGCAAAGGTTTTCAGGATCAGGCCATGATATTGGAAGATATAGACTCATAGACTTTAAGGTCAGAAGGGACCAGTACAATCATCTAGTCTGACCTCCTGCAAAATGCAGGCCTCAAGACCTCACTCCAGCAATAGGCCACCAACCTATGACTGAGTTATTTACCTCCTTAAATCATGATTTAAGGACTTTAAGATACAGAGAATTCACTGGTAGGTGAACCATGCCCTGTGCTACAGAGGAAGGCGAAAACCCCCCAGAGCCCAGGCCAATCAGCCCTGGGGGAAAATTCCTTCCCGACCCCAAATATGGCAATCAGTTAAACCCTGAGCACATGGGCAAGTCTCAACAGCCAGTTATCCAAGAAACAATTCTCTGTAGTAACTCAGAACCTACCCCATATACTCTCCCCTCTTAGGCCACTTGTATATCCAGCACACGTAGCTAAATATCAGTCAATTACCAAAATTGGGTAATCATACCATCCCCTACATAAATTTATCAAGCTCAGTTTTGAAAGCAGTTATGGTTTTTGCCCCCACAACTCCCCTTGGAAGGCTATTCCAGAACTTTACTCCTCTAATGGTTAGAAACCTGCATCTAATTTCAAGCCTAAATTTCTTGATGGACAGTTTATAAACATTTGTTCTGGTGTCCACATTGGTGCTGTACTCAAATAATTCCTCTCCCTCCCTGATATTAATCCCTCTGATGTATTTATAGAGAGCAATCATATCCCCCTCAGCCTTCTTTTGGTTAGGCTAAACAAGCCAAGCTTCTTGAGTCTCCAATCACAGGGCAGGTTTTCCACTCCACTGACCATCCTTGTAGCCCTTCTCTGCACCTGTTCCAATTTGATTTCATCCTTTTTATCATCTTTATTCAAATTCCAGCTGAACCACAATTACTTTCCTCAATATTTCCTGCACTGAAGAACCTTTAAAGTGTTTTTTTTTCCCGAATATCAAAAAATATACGCCATTTATAGATAATGCTTATAAAGGTTAGTCTCCTTGGAAAAGAAGTTAGTGCTTTCCAGGTGATCTTTTAAGCACTCCATGTACACCTTTGCCCCTCCCCCCCCTCGCTGGTGCTCATCTGAACAGAAAGTTCCTTTAAATATGCCTTGCTAATCTGAACTGCTACTAGGAATTCAGGACTGAGAGTTTTACTCTATTGCAGAGGTTCTCAAAGTGTGGGTCATGACCCATCAGGGGAATCATAAGATTTTATGTGGGGGTTGTTAGCCACCTAGCTCTGACAGCCGTATCACTGCCAGCAGCAGTGCAGAAGAAAGGGTGCCAATGGGGTGCTAAGTCTTCTGTGAAAAGTAATTCTGGCAAAGTTTCTCAGTTCTCCCATATCAAACAGTAACTATTTTAAAAAATAAACTTTCATGATTATAATAATGGTTTGATAAAATGTATTTTATTCTTCATTTAAAAGCAGTAAGAAAAGGTAAATTCATTTTAAACAGTAAGCTTATCAATTTAGCATTTAAAATAGCATTTAAATATAAAAATGTATTTTTATTTACAAGGAGGTCACACTTAGAGGCTTGCTATGTGAAAGGAGTTGCCAATACAAAAAGTCTGAGAAGAACTAGTCTACACATTAAGCCAAAGGGAAACTTGATACTCCAAATTGTAAAAAGGCTCAGAAAAAAAATTAATCAGCTCCCCTCCCCAACCTTAGTTACCTTGTCATGTACTAGTCTAATTATTTTACATGTGTAAAAGGTTTCATAACAGCAAAAGTTGTTGTTGATTACAAAAGTATTTTGGTCAGCCTTTTCACACAGTGGGTGCCTAGAAGTTTTTCCTTAAATTAGTGTTTAGGAATTTACATATTAGTCTTGATTTTTAGAGGTGCTGATCTCTCACATCTCCAGCTGACTTCACAGATAGTTGTGAGAACTCAGCACTTCTGAAAGTCAAGTCACTTCCATTTAGACAATTAATTGTAGGCAAAGTGGGGGAATGTTTTCAAAGGCACAGAGGGCAACTGTGAATTAGCAACCAGCTCCCATTAGTGTCTAATTCCCATTCCCAGCTGTAACTTCAAAAAATTTTACCCTTCCTCTAAATTTTACAAATAATCCTTCATGACATCCAATTATAGAGCAAAATCATGAAAGAAAGTGGAAATTATTGCTGCTCAGTACACATCAGGATTTAGGCCCTGATTAGCAAATCATCTAAGCATATGGGAGACCCCTTTTTTTCAGCTGAAGCTACTCACATGGATTCATAGATTTTAAGGTCAGAAGGGATCAATATGGTCATCTAGTCTGACTTCCTGCACAATGCAGGACACAGAACCTCTCACCCACCTTGCAATAGCCAAATAACCTAGGACTGAGTCACTGAAGCCCCAAATCATAGTTTAAAGAATTCAAGGAATAGAGAAACCAGCAAGTGATCCATGCCCCACAATACAGGGGGAAGGAAGGTTTTTGTTTTTTTTAAAGACACCCACAGAATCCCTGCCAATCTGCCCTGGGGGAAAATCCCCTCTGACTCAAGATAGGTGATCATCTAATCCCTGATCATGTGGGCAAGTCTGAGCCAAAAAAAGTAGTCTCTGCACCAATTCAGAATCCACCCTATCTGTGTATCAGATTATTAACACATTATCCAAACTATCTATGTATTAAGTATAAATAGTATAGCAACTATATTGGGTGCATTGGCATATTCCTTTACTCTAATTTTATGCAGAGTAACTCATAAGAACTCTTGTGGCATTTAAAAAGACTAACAAATTTATTAAAACATAAGCTTTTGTGGACTGCAATCTACTTCTTCAGCTGTATGAAATGAAAACTGAAGTACATTAGGTGTACACACACACACCAAGGATGAGGTACAAGGTTGGTCAATTCAGTTCAAACAGCATAGATGTGGCCCATTGACAACAATTAATGAGAAGGTGAGAATGTTTAAAGAGGGGAAATTACATTTTGTTGTGATTTAGTTACTCCCAGTCTCTTTTCAGAGTGTGTCAAATTTGCATATGGATTCCAGTTCTGCAGGTTCATGCTGAAGTTTTTTGCTGAACTTTCATGTCTATTACAGAATGTCTAGGGAGACTGAACTGCTCCTCTACTGGTTTTTGAACCAGTAGCATTCTTGATGTGTGATTTATGTCCATTTATTCTTTTGCATACAGACAGTTCAGTTTGGCAAATGTATATGGTAGAGGGAATTGTTGGCATATATCACACTGGTAGATGTGCAGGTAAATGAACCCCTGATGGAGTGGCTGGTTTGATTAGGACCTATAATGGGGTCAATTGAGTAGATACATGATCAGAGTTGGCAGTAGGGTTTGTTGCAGGGATATGTTCCTGGGTTAGTGTTCTTGTATTGTGTATGACTTGCAGGTGAGTATTTGCATCAGAGTGGGGAAGCTTTCTGTAAGCAGTGATTGGCCTACGCCCAAGGCTTGAGAGAGTGAAGGATTGTCTTTCAGGGTATGTTGTAGGTCTTTGATGATCTGCTGGAGAGGTTTTACTTGGCCTGGTGGAGGGGGGGTAAATGCTTTGCTTGTTCAGGACTGTAGTTCATACTATTTTTCTCCATGCTACCTGTAGCAATGAGTTCCACAGTCCAGCTCTGCACTACACAGAGATATATTTTCTTTTATTTGTTCCATGCTGCAGTCCTTCATATTTAAATAATGTACTTTTTTCCCCTCATACCACCTTCTTATCTAGGACCATGAAATGAGAGACTGATAAGCTTTCACTACACCCTTCATAGCTTTAAACACATCACTCTAATTCCCTTTATCTTCATTTCCATTGTAGCGCCTCTCTTTACAGTGTGTTTTTAAATGTTCTGAGCATAAGTCAAGCAGTTCTTTGGGGCAAATTTTGCACAATTTCTGTTTCTCCAGTGCTGGAAACTTTTATAGCTGAAACAAACGCCAAAGCAACCAATCCCTTCAGTTATTTTTGCTTGAATAAATCAATGTGTATATATGGCATCAATTTTCAGTAGAGTACCTTAACAGCTAATAACTGTTAAAAAAGAATCAGAAGCTGAAAGTGAATAAGATATAGGGGTGGATTTAAGTGGCAGACTGAAATTTCAGTAAGTTAACAGTGCTACCCACCTACCTTCTGTCATATGCTGGGCACATAACTAGGTCCAACACAGAGTTTCAGGGCTCCTGGCTCAAAACTAGTAACTCAGGTTAGTCCCTCTTCACCTTAATTGATAGGATTCAGGGGAGAACTGAGACCTTTCACCCTCCCCCAGTGAGAGAGATAACAGGTATAACAAGGACCTAGTCTGTGAAGACTTCAGGTCAATCCTTTTCCTTAGAGGCAAACATCCACTATGTATCAGGTCTGATTTACATCAGGAACTGGTCTTCTTTAGCCTTTTTCTACAGTGAGCATTGTCTGCAAGTTGTAATGAACTACACATTTCTTTATTACCTCCACCATACTGTGAGGATGAGAGAAAATACTTGACACCTGATAATCTGGCCCAAAGGGGAAAAGAAAATCCTTCCTAATCCACCAAGCAGACAATTAGGCAGACCCACAACATTCTGGAATGTCAGTATACCTGTAATCTGAATGACAGGGAGGTAGGACAGATGGAACAGCAGGCATGGTGAGATATACCCCAGACATGTAAGAAGGCTTTACATTGAGTGGGCAGGATTATAAAATCCAATCAGCTTCCTTAATCCCTCCTTGTCTGACCAATGCCAGGCCAAGAAGGGCCTCTTGTAGGCAGGTACAGTACTGTGTTCATTTTGGGGCAGAAAAAGGCCTATGCTCCACCTTGTCTGGGCCCAAGCTCTTTTCTTCCCCTCTCAGTGGCTAGTCACTTCTGGTTGGTGTAACCCTGTTTTCCATCCTACTGAGATGAGGAGATTTTTCATACTTTTTTGCACTTCTTAAATACTCTATCACTTGCCTGACTGATGGGGTTAAACAGATAAAGACTGCACATAAGCATTAGGAGTACCACTGTTCCCTTCACTATTGTGGCTTCAAAAGATTGCTGATGCATTTCACTGTTTGAACTTGTATTAAACACTATAATCAAAGGACCATGAAGTAATTTTGATACAGCAAGAAACATCTTGGTAACTAAATTGAAATAAACAGTATATTTATGTCATGGTGTTCTTATTGCTCAACATGCTTTTGGTGCATTCACATATTTGACACATTTTTCACTGTTTCTTTAATAAGTTATTAGTGTTTTATATTACATGGGTGACATTTATAAGTCATTTCAAGTTATTTTGACAAGGTAACCACCACTCTTATTTTACAGAAAGTTGCCATGAAAGCATTTCAGTCATAATGCAAAACAAGAGCTGAGGACTGACTGAGCAGTTCTACATGTCTTTAAGTCTGCCTTGGTCACTAACTGCCTTTTACATGGAAATAGATAGTAACCACAAGTTGATTCCAGTGGAGGATGTAATGAGCTACCAATTTTAGTTACACTTTAGAAAAAGTAACATGTTGTTTCCAGATAGTTATTAGTGAAATGTAATCACATTATGGTAGCTCTTACACATTAGTTCCAAGCATTGCATTTTAGCATGTGAAATAAGTCTGAGGAAAAAGCAACAGTTCACAGATTCCTAGAGATGCAATTTATATTTATTAAACTGTTAAAAATGGTAAAAATTGCAATACCAAGCACTCAAAAATATCAGATGCCTCTGGAAGTGACTCACAGTCTTCCCTATCTCACCACTTCTTATCTCTCACCAGTGCTCCTTTTATTGTATTGCACAACCCACCACCAACTAGATACAGTTTTCACAAGCCACTCAGCTCCAGGAGCACCACCAGCCCAGGAAAGCTCAACCCCAGTTGTCTGCAGCTTACCCTTAGCTAGCTAGCAGCAGCCAAGGCAGCTATTAGTTCCCTCTTTCCTGCTCCTTTCTGTTTCCTCCCTGAAAGCTTTTATGGAGACTGGTAACTAAACCCACCAGCTGCTCCCCACCAGCTCCTTGGCTAGCCAGCTCACCCAGCTGGATTCACTTCACCCTTGATTAGGGCTCTGGAGCAGGGGCTAGCTCAGCCTAGCTGCTGCACCCTGCTACAGCCTGAATTAAAAATTTCCCTCTGCAGTCATAATTCACCCCCATGCATGTATATGCATTATGATTCGTGGGATTCCTGCTCATTCAGTGCATAGGACATACTCAAGGAATGGTCAGCTATTCTATATTTCCTTTTACATCCATCAGTTGATGTGTGATGCCAAACATTATTTAGTGCACACATAGCAGCTTTAGAAGGATGAAGCAAACTCAGTGCAGGCAGACCCTTCGAGGATTTAACTGTCAAAATCCCACAAGTTTCTACTGAGTATGAGTGAAATGTTTTAAAAAGTCAAAACTTGGCCAAGTTTGCATGAATTTTCACAGGGACAGCAACAGTCATATTCTTGATACTGGCATGATACGCACATACCAAGTTTCAAGTCCCTTCTACAAAAACTTAGAGGAGATAGATCCTCTCAATGAAAAAGTGGTAAGTTTTTGTTTGTTTGTTTGTTTTTGTTTAAAACATGAGCAAAACAAAATGTCTTTCTCTAAATTCTTCTTAAAATTGCCTGAACCATGTCTCTGAAACTATTACATTTGTTAAACTCAGCCAGACGCTGACACCTGGAAGGGAAAATTTCAGCCTGAATCTTTTATGTTTGGCACAGTTATAAGCTACTTAAAACAAAATCATCTTTCTTTCTTGTTTATGTTCCCATTGCATCTAGCAGTGCATGGAGCAGTCATGGAGCAGAACCCATTATGCTAGGTGCTGTGCAGACAACTAACAAAAATATGATCCCTACCCCACAGAGCTTACAATCTATGGAAAATGATGGGCAACTTTTACTATAACCTGTGCTACTTGCTATAATCCTACCTCTGTGATTTTCATATGATGCCAGCTAGCTAAGAGATAAAAATAGAAGTGGATACCAGGCACCAGAACAACTGCCTTGGACCTCGCAGAAAAGATATTAATCTGCAAAATTGTATTACTCCAAGTGTAGTTGCAATAACCAAATGAAATATAGTAGTCATTTTGGCTATTAAAATGTAATACTTTTAAACATGTGTTTGGCATGTCCTTTGGGATTTGTCTTGTGCATATCTGCTATCTGTGACAGTCACAGTTCCTTATGGTATCACAATCAAGTCTTTAAACATCTTACTGCAAAGACTCTTCTATATACTGTAGTCTTTTTAAAAATCTACACCAGTGGGGATATAGCAGTTAAGACAGATTGCACAAAAAGAGGAGAAAAGAGTCATGAAAAGGAACTGGTAAAAGCTATTTCTATGAAAACCAAGGAAGGGGAGCAAAGCATGTAAGTTTGAGTGCATTCATTGAGTGCATTCATTGCAGGAAAGAGAGGAATTCAGATCCTTTAAAATCTTTTTTATCAATGGTATACTTTTGTCAGTTCTATTGCAATTGGGTTTTGACTTTCTGAAATCAGACTTCTTTTCTTTTAATTCCTTTGAAGTTGGTTAGACATGTTTTGGGCTGTAGATAACATACATGACCAGATCAGAAAGCTTTGCTTTATCTGGAATCTTCTATCCTCAACATTAATGGAAGTGGAAGTGGAAATGGGTAGCGTTATTGGTGATTGAAGATAGGGGCTTAGCAGGAGAATTGATTCAATGATCACTGGATATTGAGGGTCAGGAAGTAGGTGGAGTGTAGAAATAGCAGGGACTTCGTTTCCTAGAGTTTCGGTTCCTGGCAGGTTCTGGAATCTAGGCAGACAGTTGACTATAATAAGACTTTCAGGTTCTGTACTTAATAGATGACAAGATCCAATAGACTGACATTCCCCAATGAAGGAAGATTCCCACTATGAGAATGTATTGTTTGGAGAGTTGTTGGATCTGTATTGGTCTCAGGATATTAGCAAGACAATATGGGTGAGGTTATATCTTTTACTGGACCAACTTCTAAAGAGATAAACTGTGTGTAGTTTGAAAGGAAACTTGGTAGAATCAATGGACTCATAAATTGGAGTAACAGACTGGTGAATTGAACCTTTGTATCTAAAGTAATGGAAGGAAGGAGAAGTGGAAAATGCTCTGTTAATGATCCAGGCACAGGATTATGGGGCGTGGGGGGGATGAGGTATCATTTAGGATGGTACAAGGAAATTTAGCTATGAGTAATAGGCTGAAAGTAAGAGATCAAAATCAGTGGAGCTGTGAGAAAAATATGACATAGTGCCTTCACAATGTAATATTATGGGGTGGAGGGTTATTAAAGTTTTTGCCCCATGTGTCACTCTTTGTAAACTCTCAGATGCATGGGGGAGAGTGGCAGAGGAGGAAGCAAGATCTGGAGAGCCATTAGCAGCTGCTGCAGCATTTGGGATGAGGCCTGGGAGCCAGTATAAAATCCCCATCCCTGCTAAATTTCAGTAGATTAGATCCCCATGCAGAGCACCCGCTTCTCTCTCCCGTCTATCCCTGACATCCCTAACCGCCCAACTGAGTCCCACTGCTTCTGACTTTCCCACTTCAAATTCAAAGCATCTCTGACACCCGTTCACAGTGAGCTTCTGTCATCTCTGCAGCAAATACCTTGAGGAAAATTTTCCTGAAAATGAAATCTATTCATCTGTGAAATAGCACCCCGAGAGAAGTGATGGAATACCTGCTTAGGGAGTCTTAAAACTTCTTTAGACACTAGTGAATTACCAATAAGTAATAACTCGGATTTTGGCTGTAAGATAGGCTAGATAGCCCAAGTACTGATTTCTATGCTATCTTCTATTATTATATTATTCTTTGTTTTTTTTAGTCAAGTTATATTGTCATGACAATATTAGAGATTGTTTATTAGAATAAATTGCATCTGTTGTAGCATGAGTGATCACTTTATAAGGGTGCTGCATTACTTCTCTATTCCAGCAGTCACATAAAACAGCTTTGTGCTTTCTCACTGGGGCTTGTCAGCATTCAGCCTTATATGAAAAATAAACTCTCTTGTTCATATGAAACCATCTCTCATTTTCTGTTGTTATGGGATTAAAGGAGATTACTTTTCCTGTGGACATACTCAGTCAATTTCTGCTCTTTGGTGCACCATGTTTCAATCCAGAGAAATTACCATGATATTACCTTATTGTTCCTGTGCTGCAGTTGACCTTTTTTTCCTTGATGTCTGCTTAAGGTTTTCTTTTCAGTGCCATACTGATATCACTCATTTTCATTTTTATTTCTTCAAATTTCTAAAGTACAATTAACAGCAGTCATCCAACTCAAGGACACTGGGCACCTATCACAGAGCTTAAAAATCATAAAAAGAGACAAAGTTCTGTTCATAAATAGATCCACTTCAGCCTACCACCTTCCTGAACAGGCTTAGAAAAGACAAGTAAAAAGAAAGGCTTTGCTGAATGCATGGAAAGTTAACAGACATAACTTCTGTCAGGGAGCATGTTCCAAAACTGAGCACTTCTTACAGAGAACACCCACCAGTGTGGGGCTACAGTTAAATGTATACCATAGTATTGCTTCCAACAAGAATTTCTATCTAGGGTAATGCCTGTAATTCATTGATAAAAATGCTGTGCTCATTTATTCACTTGTTCTCTAACATCATAACCAAAGTCTGGTGTGCCTCCATTTTGTAACCAAAACTCTATTTTGAATTGTTCACTTAATGTTATATTGCCCAGACTGAGTTTTGCTGAAACTTCATTTAGATATGTGAATTTAGTTTGGATATGTCAATGTTGGGGTGAAAGGGGTGGGGGGTTGGGGGGGAGGGTGATGGGATCAGTCTCCAAAGCCAGCCTCTTGTGATGACAAACTGCTGGCACCATCCTGTTGGCTGAAGAACAATGCTGACAAACCCTGCAAAAGCAAGAAGAATCCACCCTAGAAAGAAAGAGACAAAAAGCCCCATCAAGAACAAGATCAAAGTCACATCTGCCATTAACTGATGACTCCTGGTGATACAGAACCCTGAGGTAGTGTGTCACATCAAGATCCATGGACTAAAAGATATAAAAGAGGGGTGAGACTGCATAGTTTTGGGTAATATTCTGCACAGCATCCAAGAGCATTGGTGCAGTTGCGTGCCCGACAGAGACCCCGCTCTTCCTCATGCTTGGCTTCTCTAGCCAGGTAGCTGCCATGAGCTGCAGTCATCAGCCACGAACTCAAGTTATGATAACTAGCAACAGTCAGGACCAGTAACTATACATGACCAATAGCAGAGCATTGTGTGTGGGGGGCGGGGCGGGGGGTTGTAGTTACTAGATATTAGCTATTAACGTAATTGTGTTTTTCTTATGGCATATATACTTGTTCCCCTGAATAAGGTCCTGCTCATTGTTTTATATATTTATTTTTCATTTTCTAAGTAAAACACCAGAAACACTCTGGGTTTTTTTTATAGTGAAGGTGTCCTATCTTGAGTGTCTCTGTTGCTCTGACTTGTGGCATACACACACCTTGTGGCAGTTATGGGATACACACACATTCACAGGTAACTAGATCCTAAGATATTTTTGATTTCAGGAATGTTATTCTGGAATTACGTCTGTGGATCTGAGTTCATAAATTGCTCTTCTATCTTTAGTGAGCTGGATTAGTTACATTCTGGATTCACTGTTTTAGCAAAATTTCTCTAAAGCTCTGGAAAAACTTCTGTATAACAATAAAACAGCTTTGATTAGGATAGCTATAGAGGAAGACCAAATATTAAGCATCTTTAATAAAGAAATAAAAAGATTAAGCCACAATAGCCAAAAAATGTATCCAAATTGTATATTATAGAACATGACATGACAGATTTTCAAACTCGTGTCCAAATTAAAAATTATAGAAGACATTATCAATGGCAGTCAGGGAAAAAAATGAAAAGAAAATCTCAGTCAGACATCAGAGGAAAATATTTGCAAATGCAGCATAGTAACAATGACATCTGATATTGAGGACATCATGAATAGCTCTCACAAATAGAGCAGTCAGATTAGCTTTGAGACTTATTATGTCGTAATTCCTCCATCAGGTATTATTGCTTACATTTATCAGACAAAATATAAATACATTTGACAAAGGAACTAAGTATGAAATTGGCAACTTATTACTGAAATATTTAAATAGAGGAAGGGAGAAAGCCTCACAACATTTCATATTAGTGCAAGCAGAATGGATACTGGCAGAAAATGAATGGATTAAAACTAAATTTCAAATAAAAAGATAGTTATCTGGCATCTCTCAGCACAGGAAAAGTCCAAAATATTTGAAAGAAGCACTTTGCACTTTGTGGTGTTACAACTCCTGTAGATTGTACACAGTATGTGCAAGAAATATAGAATTGTATCTATGAAATGTGGGGAGAATAAAATTAGTAGGTTTCTACTGGATGCTTTTTATAAATGTATCCCGTGAAATAATTGTCATAGGGTTTGATAAATATTCAAATAATATTTACCCTTGGCTCTGAAGTGCAACTATTTCTTGTGAAATGCCTTTGAATAAACAACAAGATATGATGAGGCATTGGTGAATGTTTGTGGTGCACTCCCATATCCTGCTTTATTCTTGGTATATCTTGAGTCACTGGGCTCCCATTTCTTCACAGCTTCTTTTCTTGGCAAGCTCCTTTTTTTTTTTTTTTTTTAAATGTCACACATTAACCCCGCCACGAAACCTCTATGAAAAGCTGCTGTGTAGTTCTGGGAGACACTCAGCAGAGCAGCATCCCTTTGGAGAATTAATAAAATGCTCTCTTTTTTTCAGAAGGGGGAATGATGTCATCCATCTTAGCATCTCTCTGTGGGTTACAGCAGACTGCGGCTGTGAAGCTTCAGATTCAATGTGCTCCTTTTCCACATTAGAGGCTGAACTGGTTGGAGGACAAATAGTTAGAAATAAAACGAGGCAAGGTCCAGACAAGAAGCTTTTGAGGAAGGGCACCAACAGCAGGGACAAACATGGAAACAAAGACGGGGAGCAGAAAGTGAGGAAGGGGACCAGAGGAAAGGGTTAGGATTAGAATGCCAGGGAGAAAAAGATTTGAGCATGGGGGGTGGGGTAATCAAGGAAAGAGGCAAAAGTGGTAAAATGGAGAAATTTAAAAAACAAACAAACTAATTTTAAAGTATATTTCAGTTACATTTTTGAAACTCTCAGTGTGGCTAGAACACTATTTATCTGTGTAGCAAATGGTCACTACTCACAGAACATTAACATCTCTATGGCTATTGACCCATCCAAAGGCAAGATTTCCCAATGCCACATGATAGTGCATGTGTTTATTTTCTTAGGGTGCATCTACACTTACAAATTAAGGCGACTTAAGGAGACTTAATTTACTCCATGTCTACACTGGCCTTTCCTTAAGTCGACTTAAGCTGCTGCTTAAGTCGAATTAAGGAAAAGTTAGTTTGAATTAATAACACCTAGTTTTAATTTGAACTAGCACTTAAGTCAACTTTATTAAGTTGACTTAACCCAGTGGAGACACGGAGTAGTGCCTAGGTGGACCTTTTTAAGTCGACTTAAAACATTGTCAACTTAATAAGGTTGAAAAGGAGCCACATCTACACTTGAAAAGTTAACTCCAATTCTGTTAAGTTGACTTAATAAGGTTGACTTCAAGTTGACTTTAAGTCGACTTCATAAAGTCAACTTAACTTTTCAGGTGTAGACATAGCCTTAGAGCTTATTTATATTATGGAACATAGTTTTCTATCAGGTTTTGGGCCCTGTTGTGCTAATTGTTGCAGGAAGACACCTGGAGGATCAAAATGTGGAATAGCTTTCATGGTTTTACATACCAGCATCTTTTTGATGAACTAAAAGTACTGTTTTGTACATATTTCCTTTCCATTATCGCAAAAGCCACTTAAATAAGTTCTGCTAATAAAATTGGGGGGTGGAGAGGAAGGAACTTGGTATCTAGTGAACTTCTTATTTTTAGAACGTGGACACCTCATTAAACTAATCTAAATTGCATGGAAATATAATTTAAAATGCAAAATGTCAAGATACAGCACATTTAAATGCAAGACCAAGAAAATGTGTCTAAAGATTAAAGGATTCTCTTTTGAGAGCCTTCAAAGACAGTAAAATGTATAAGCATATTACAACAAAAAGTATGTCCTCATTGTGTGGGAGAGAGAAGTGAAAAGAATGAGGAAGGTTAATCTGAGCCTGAAAGTTCCTCTTTGGATGATAAGTGATTTTAATGAAAACTCTATGACTCATTGTACTGCTGTCACTGTTAATGGGCCAGCAGTGTCTAGTGGAACATTTTCAGGGTCTCAGTGCTTTGTGCTGTAGAGGGTGAAAGTTCAGACTGTTTCATGTACAACATGCTGAGTAATAACTTGAAAGGATTTCATACTTATAAAACTGGATCTTTATTAGAAAACTATAGAAATGAAGCAACACTAGATCACAGTCTAGCCTTGTTACAGACTGACTTTTGGGTGCCTTTCCTCAAAGTTTTATGCAGGTCAATACAGAAGCTCCCCAAAATGTAAATAGCCTAGGGGATTTAGATCAATGAATGAGATATACCATGAGTTGCGATAGGCATCTGTATCCATGGCTATGTCTACATTGTCAAGTTAAGTCGACTTAAGGAGGCTTAAGTTGACCTAATTTAAGCCCTGTCCACACTAGGCTTTCATTAGGTTGATTTAAGAAAATCTTTAAGTCGACATAATGAAAGCTCGGGTTGACTTAGTAAGGAGCACTCATTAGGTCAACCTAACCCTCCTTAGGTCGACTTAACCCTCCTTTAGGTCGACCTAAGCCCAGTGTGGATGCATAAGTCCACTTTCTTAGGTCAACCTAAGGGAAGTTAGGTCGAATTAATAAGTCCTGGTTAAGTGAAAGCACTTTGTTAAGTCGACCTAATAAGGTCGACTTTAGGTCGACTTAAAGTCGACCTTATTAAGTCGATCTAACTTTTTATAGTGTAGACCTAGTCCATGGTTCTTGAAAGGTGTGTGATTGGGTGTATTGCGTATTAGAGCACTGGAGATTTGTCTGCAGGATCGGCATTTCTTATGACAGGTCTGGTGCTGTTTTGACTTGGTCCTGGTCTGTGGGAAGCTTACCTCTTATGAACTTGAAGGGGTTGGGAAGTTGTTTGAAAGTCAGAAGAGAGGGCTCAAGAAAGTTTTCTTTTCGTATGGGGTCTCCATCGAGTATGGATTGTATGGATAATATTCTCATATGAAGTGATAGTGATAGCAGTCAGAAGGATTTTTTTCCCTTCCTTTTTATTGAAGCAGGTTTTCTGAATTATCAGGGTATCTTAGGTGGCCAATTCCATGATGTAATCTACTTCTCTGGTGGCTTGTCTTTGTTTGGTGAATGAATAGAGTTTTAAGTATATTAAGGTGTATATCCCAGACTTTCTCTTTGGATGATATTCTGTGGTATTTGAGTCTTTCACTTTAAATAACAGATTTTGTGATGTGTTTGGTGTAGCTACTGATCTGTGAAGATAAATGTAGTGATCAATGTGTTTCTTCTACCTAGTTGTATTTATGGTTCCATTGTTGAAGCTCATCATGTTGTCCAAGAAATGGACACTGATGTTGTCGTGTTCTAGAGAGATTTTCATGGACAGGAGGAGGTTGAAATTGTGAAGGAAATCTATGAGGGAGTTTCAGTTGTTTATGAAAACTGAAAATTTTTTTGAAATGAAAATATCATTGTTTTATGTCAAATATGTCATCAGTTTCCTGGTGCATTAGTCTAGAAATTCTTCTTGAAGGTGGCCCATGAAGAGTTTGACATATTCGGGGGCCATCCTAGTACCTATGGCTGTCCCCAAAGTTTGGACAAAGTATAAAATTGTTATGGGTAAAGAAGAAATGAATGAGTCTGGTGATGTATTTGAGGTAGATATTTCAGTGTTGTCTATTGTCTTGCAGATCTTTGAGGCAAGCAGTGATACCACCATGGTGAAGGATGTATACTAATGGAGATAACATCCATGGTGGAAAAGATAATGTTCTGAGAGAATGTTTAATGTTTTGGAGTTTCTGTAGGAAGATGACTCTTTTTTGTGATGATGGTTTCTGTGTGTCCTGATATTCCTGTAGTATAAGTGCCATAGCCAGATGTAATGGGTCTCTCTTGTTTCTATCTTTGGATGCATGTAAAAGATCCCTGGAATATATTCATGAGGAATGAGTTGGTAGAGGTGCTCTTGGAGTTGTTTGGAGAATTTGAATTTCTGAGTGAATTTTGTTGTGGAGTTTTCTTCGTGACTTTTATAATAGGAGATGTTAGAGAGTTTTTTTGTTTGCCCCAGTAGCATAGTCATCACAGTTGAGATCTATGATGACCACCACACCTATTTTGATCATTATCAGGTGGTTGGATTTCAGGGACAGTATAGCTGTTCTCTTTGTTTTGGAGAGATTATGGTGGATGTGATATTTTTAAAGATTTTATAGTCATGCCTTGTCTACATTGCTGCTGGTGGTTGACAGGAGATATGCAAGCTATGTAAAATAGCTTTGTTACCTGGGGTTTGGGTCAGCAGGTCAGATTCTCTGCTCTGAGGACTCACCATCTGGAATTCAAATCCACCCCTGGGACCTCATTGAACAGACACATCAGATTCCCTCCCTGGAGGGCTCACTGAGTAATGGCTCAAGTAGGTGGTTTTCCTCAGTTTCCACAGCCCTGAAGGCTCCCTGAGGGACAACTTTCCTCATTTTCTCAATCCAGAAGGTATTCCTGCGTAAAACTGTCAATTGCTCCCCCTGGGAGCTCCCTTAATTAGGTTTATAAGATTCAGAAAGGAGTTAATAAGTTTCACGAGAGCGTGTCACATCCATCCAATAAATAGACTACACGCTATTAACCTACAGTTTTATAAATACTAAACACAGATGAGATAAACAATAAATGAATATAGCAATGAGGCTATAACCCATCAACTAGCATTAAAATCTCTAGATGCCTCTTGAGGGCCAATCAAGGTTCTCTTCTAGAGGGGGCCTTCTGCTCTGTACCTTGCTTTAGTACAATATGAGGTCAGCCTTCAGACTTCAGAAGGCTCTCTTTTTCCTTCTTCCAATATTTATACACTATCTTTTTATTAACACTTGCAGTATCAGTAGCAGTCCATTTCTTTACTGCAAGCAAGCCATTGGAAAAGGGAGGTAGGAGGAAGGAGTCAGCACACTCTAACCACCTTCCACTGCCTTGATATTTAACTGTTTTTTTAAAGTTTGTAGGAAGGTGGCTGGGACAGTCAGGACCTTCCTTGGGCCCAGGCCCTGAGGAAGGTCAAAGGTCCTTGCTACAACCACAAAGAGTCTGTTGCCATGGCACCCAGGAAGGGCGGGGCAAGCCCAAAGAATCAGTAGCGCCCAGGTGGGGCAGGGTAGGACCAAAGAGTCAGGGGCTGGAACACCACTTGAATCGTCAGCGGTGATAGCTGGGGTTCAAGTACTCCAGGTGGTTAGGATGGGGGGCGGGGGGGGGGGGAGAGGGAGGAGGACGCAGGCCCACTCGACTTCACTGTGTCCCAGCCCGAGCCCCTATCAGTGACTGAGGGGTCAGTGATTGGGTCAGAGGGGCTCCAGCCGCAATGCATTGACCTCTGTTTGAGCTGGTGCTCAGCTGAACTGGGGTCAGCTGTCCCTGGGCTATTTCCTCCTACCCTGAGCCTGGATACCCATCTCCAAGGGGATCCTCGGGGGTCCAAAGGGTAGACTACCCATGGGATCCCAACTAATCCCTCGCTGTTCACAGGTGGCAGGTCTGGGAACTCCTCGGGACCATTGGCAGAAGGTAGCTCTTGCAGGTCACATGGTTCTTCTGCAGCTGGCTGTTCCTACGGGATGCAGGGGTCCTCAGAAGAGGGAAGTGCCTCTAGATCACAGGGACCCAGCCGTTCCTCGGGTTCGTCAGCTTCCTCCAGCTCCACTGGAGACCCGGGAAGGGATAGCCCCTCAGGATTATAGGGGGCCGCGGAGCACTTCCTCTAGTCCACAGTTCCTGATATTCCCTCCCAGTCCCTAGGGCCAGGTAAGCTAGGGAGGCCCTCTGGTCTCACCTGGCTGGCCACCTCAGAGATGGAGCACCCTTCCCCTGTGGCAGCTTAAGGCCTACTGAGCTGCCAGGCTGGCCTTTTATATCTCCCCGCTTCCAGGGCCTGAGTCCTGCAGTGCCTGAGTCTGTCCAGAAAGAGCATTCAGGCCTTTCCTGGGGCCCAAGCTCTGAGGAAGGCCAAAGGTCCTTGCTACAGTCATTTACAGCCTGGATATCTCTTATCAACTTACTTATATTGCCATACCGTGGCATCATTACTGTGCTGCATTAACTGGAGATACCCACTGGTCAATGGAGCCTTACTCGTTTTGGAGAGGTGGTTTAATCACATTGACTAGAAAGCACTTCTGGGATTGATTCCCCAGTTGCCGGGGAATGTGATTTCATCCATTGCTCAGTGTCCAATAAGAGGATTTTTTTTTAAAAAAATTATGACTGTTATTGGGAATGTGATAGTTGAGGATGATGATTCTGAGTCTGAGTCAGTGAAAGAATTCTTCTAGTTCTCTGCTTTTTGGTATGGAATCATTTTTTGTGGTGAGGCAGAAGTTCAATCCCTTGAAGAGTCCAGATAATTCAGCTTCAGTTAGGTGAAGTCTTGACACACTGATAATATTGGGGTGTCATGTACTGTCAATGTGGTGGACCCTAGTGCCGTGGTTTCTTCTGGAGATGTGTATGCATTTTTTTGTGTACTGACAAAGCTGTAGATTCAGATAGTGATTTCTTCCTAACAATTGTTTCCAGAGAACAAGCTATTTTTATATGACATATCATCTCATGAAGTCCATGGACTACTAATAAAATATGAAATATGAAATTCCATAGTTTTGTTTGAGAATTGAGGGACAGAGAAGAATTAACAAACTTATCAAGTATGCCCTATAACATAGTAACTTGAAAATGTTGAGCTCTGTGAAGTTTCATATTACACAGCATGACCCTTTAATTTAAAACCTTCTAAGATGCCGTAAGTCTTTGACAGGCACCACAGTCCTTCCCTCATCACTCCCATGTCCTAAAAATATGTGATTTTTTAGAAAATAGTGTCCTGGAAATCAAAACATCCTGGTACCTTGTCTTGGTCTTAATAATGCCAGGAGTGGAAAATTCCACCTAAAGCTATTAGGAGCTGTTCTTGTACATTGCTGAACAGAAATCAGTTCTTTTACAAATTAACATATTTAAAATGGAGGAATTTAAAAGTCAGTATTGCGCACCGTTCAATAGTATGGAAACCTCATCACTGACAAATCTCTGTGTGACACGTTAAGGAGTATGGATAATAATCAAACAATATTCAATCAACAATATTGCAGCTCAGTTGCTAGCGTTATCAACTCTCACAATAGGATCAGGAGTCTCATGGTATTCAGTGCTTTTTTTTTAAAGTCCCAGCACTTGGAATCAGATGATTATGTGAGAATCTCAGATTTTTTATTTGTTTTAAAATGAAAGTTCTAGTGCTCACTGCTGAAGAAAAAAGCTTGGAAAAGTCTTAAAAAATCAAAAGGAAAATGTAAAGAAATAAATTTATGTACTTATTTTTTAGATCTCATGTTTTTAGAGCCTTACTCAGGCTTTTTAACACTTGGAGTTGGCAACCCTGGTTATTATGCAAAATATACATCCCTAATCTTTGAGTATGCTACTTCAATTGGCAGAGCAGACACAGAATGCTTATGCATGTGTTTATTGTTGACCAGCAGATACCAGCAGATTGAATATTTATTGTTGACCAGCAAATTGAATCATGACTTGTTTGGTTCTTGCAAGTGTGCACAGTCAATAAGATTCAGCGCAAGTCATTCTCCAGTTGGGATTGTTGATTGTTGCATGTGCTTAAAAGCTGATTATTTTTAGGTGATTGAGGCACAAAATTTAAGTATAGGCAAATTGGGTGCCTGCTTTAGCATAAACAATCACTCCCACTTCTACTGGTTCTTTAAATTGTGTCAGAAACTACCATTTCTTGCCAGTCATGCCATCTTCTGGCAAGGGCACCAAAAAGCCACATTTATCCTTTTAAAGGTTGGCTAACCTGTTAAGAAATGCTCTGAGACAAGAAAATCCATTCATTTTAGATCTAGCAAATAAAAGTTACGAAAAAGAAAAAATGGAATGCAATGCCTAATCTCCCCCCTCCCCCCACCGGCAGATACTGTCATACTGTCATTGAAGTAGAGAAAAGGCTTGGGTGATTTTCAATACAAAATTAAAGAGAGAAATATCAAAAATCCCTGACACCAACTACTGGTGTTGCTTAATAGCACTGATTAATCACTTGTGGTTACGTAATAAAAATATAAGTAATAAATAATTGTACCCCAGAAAAGGTGTTTCACTCAGTTATCTCCTGGCTTCTACCCATGTTACAAGAGATATATGGCCAAATACCTCCATTATATGAATCTGTAGGAAATCAACAGGAGGCATATTTGTCCTTCACATATAAGGCTACAAATCACCAACCACCTACATCTTAAACACATTATATCTGCCCCAGTCACAAGGGGTAATGTGAAAATCCAGGCCATAAAAGTTTAGCATTTAGAAGGGCTTGCTGTACAGAGAACATGACTTTGAGAAAGAACAAATGACATGGACATCAGAGTAGAGACGCCAAACAGATCCTTGAAATATAATTTTGTTTCTACAGTGAAGCACAAATGTATAGCATAACTTTATAGGACAGATGAGTAAGGCTAAGATGTTGGTGTCTATTAGAAACAATTAGATTGTTATCCTTTCGAGACGAAAGAGGTGGGGGGGCGGGTTAGAGAGAGAGAAAGAGAGAGACAGTGAGGGATGAAGGTAGGTCTTAATGGATGGAATTGCCTTTACTGAGTCTAAAGCATTTCTTCTTCTAGTATTATATAAATTGGTACCATTTTGAAGCAATTTTATAGCAGTCAAAATGGTATCAAGTAAGAAAACGAACACAACAGAGTATGCTGTATTGGCAATAATAGGTGTGTTCTTACTTTTGTAGATACTGTCAGACTTGAGGGCTGAAATATTACATTTTAAGTTCTTATCTACTGTACAGAAAAGAGAAAGTACAGAGTTTACTGTAAAATATCAT
Organism: Pelusios castaneus; assembly: GCA_007922175.1. NCBI lineage: Eukaryota > Metazoa > Chordata > Testudines > Pelomedusidae > Pelusios > Pelusios castaneus. Next base: position 3,399,639 of record ML686006.1, on the reverse strand, counting down.
ATTACACATTTTAAATCTTCTTCAGGAACAAATTTTGAAGAAAAAGCATGTGACAATGCACTGGGAAGGAAAGGAAAACTATTACATTCGTGATTACTGGAACTTTGGTATAAGCGGAGGATAAAACAAAAACAGGATTTCATCTACACGAGGGAATTTACACATGGGAATTCACTCATTATCTTTGTATATTGTCTTTTCAACAACAGGTGCTGAGGGGGTTATACAAAAACTAGGGTCATGTTTCAGGATCAACTGAAATACCTTATTACGTCTGAGCAAAAAATGATTTTACGTGCAAGTGTACAAATGCTGAAGAACATTTTATACTAAGATGTAAATTAAGCCTTAGTTTATATTATTTACATTACCATAGTATCTACCAGCCCTAATCATAGACCCAGACTGTATTACTCTCAGGGGCATGCACAGAAATAAAAGTGTGGCCGCTTTTGGAGTGGCAGTTTCTGTGCCACCAGCAGCTGGAGAAGCTGGCTATCCCTCTGGTTCCCCAGGCCCAAAAGAGCTGTCATCTTCCACTTCAGCCCTAGAGGAACTCTGTTCCCATGCTGATTTTGGGGATGCCCCTGCTTCCCCCCCCCTTTGTGCATGTGTAGCTTACTGTAGGTGCTATTCAAACACAGGTTACTGTAGGTGCTATTCATACACTTCCCTACATTTAATTTCCTCCCATTCTGTAAATTCCCCATCTTCAAAGCGTCTGATGAAGTGGGATTTTCTCTTACGAAAGCTCATGCAATAAACAAATGTGTTAGTCTTTAAAATTCCCACAGACCTTGTTTTGCTGAACTAGATTAATATGGCTATCCCTTTGGAACTTCACAACATTAGAAAACCCAAACAATGGTAGTTGACAGGGAATCATGACTTTCCTCGTAAAGCATTAAAACTATGTGAAAATTTATACAGTAAACTAACCCCAAGCCAGATGATTATCTCAAAACTCCTCTACAACTGCGAAAACCTAGAGTTAGGTAACCACATATAATGGTATATCCAGACAAAATTGTAATAACATAATAATAGAGTAAGACAAGAAGAAAAGAAAAAGAACACATTAAACCATTTTATAGATACACTTTGGTGGTTATCCCAAATATGTTGTTGCTGTCCACTGTCTGATGATCAGAAAATGGGTTCTACTGTTAAATGAGTGCTGGCCATGTTTCATAAGAAGTGAAAACAGACAGATTGTGTAAAATATAAATTAGCGCTTCTTTGATTTTTTTATTCTTTTTTTACATTTCATCAACAATAATACTACTAATAATAATTTGAAAACAGAAGTTTATGCATAATAGCTTGGGGAGATAGATTACCTATATGAATTCTACTTAGAGTGATATCAATATCACAGGAGGCAATGATTAAGGGATAGTCCATAGCACAGATAGGTGGTAAAACAAAAGCAACAAAAAGCTGGTGTATCTAACCTCTGTCTGGAGAACTGGGGAGATCTAGAAATCCTTGTGTTAATGTTAAGTACATGAAGTGAACAGATACTAAAAATGATGGGCCCAATATAAATCCATAGAAACCCATACTGAAGACAAAGACACTTGTTTCAGTGGTTCCCTTTGAAACTATAGAGGGATACTGTTCTAGAGCAAATAATAATATACAAAACAAACTATCAAGGAAAAAAACCCTCCTGTGTAGGGAATAGATATTCAGTTTTCAAAACTGATTATCCACTATCTGAAAGACACACCTTTATTTCTCAAAGACAATGAATTGCCTTATGGAACTCCATGATAGCCCTGTATGCAATTTAGAAAGCTATCAGGGACAAACCAAATTGCTTTTTCCTATTTTATTTTTAATCCAAGTAGCAAAACAATTCACTGAAATGTGATTTTACCAAGCCATTTTTATGCAGATCGCCTTCTTGGCATATGCAAAAGATTCATTTTTTCCCACTTTTTTTAACCATTACAAATGTTTTTAATTCATGTCTGCAATATTTCTGGAAGCTACTAGTTTTACCCCCAGAAGGGAATTCACTTTAATTAAACCTGTCTTGGCATTTTGATGTACTTTTGAAAACATTTTTTTTTCTACTTTCAGCTGCAGGTCTCTTAAATGTGCAAAAATGACCAGAACAATAGGTTCCTCCCAAAGGGAAAAAAAATGTTTTATCTAGCCTGGACAGCTTGATTAGATAAACTATCTTTTCTATACTCAGAGGGGAAAAAAGTATCACCATTTCTTACAGCCATTTATTTTTTTTTTCAATTTTTCTTCTTACAAATAATATACAGAGCTTGAAAAATAGTTTATATTTCAGCTTTTTTAAAAAAAAAGTTTTAGTTGTTGATTTCTATCTTGCAAATGCATGGACATTTTTTAAGCCAGGCCATTTGGATATATACATCTTTGTCAAATGACAGTTGCATTTTATGACCGAAGTATGACATTAGAAATCTGAATTCAGCTGGTAATTTCTTGGCAGTGAAATTAGAGGTGAATCACAGTTTACTTTCAGACCTCTAATAAATGCTTGAAGTAGAACCTTTTTGTTGTTGTCATTTGGTGGCTAAGAGCTGCTCAAACCAGATAAAGAAATCCTTTTGAGTGCTTAGCATTATATAGAAACAGCCTTTGAGATTTGGTTTAATAAGAATCATCCTATTGTAAAACTCCATTTTTTTAAGTTGCTAAAATATTCATAAAAAGAAACTAATTTCAAATGAAATCATTGTTATTCTCACTAAGCCATACAGTTCAGTTAGTTTCTGTAAGAAAAGTAACTAAAGCATAGGCTGGGGCAATTAAAAAAAATAAAAAGAAAAGAAAAGAAAACAATGTTCTGAATCTCTTTGTAAAACTTTCAAATATTTCACAAATTGGAGGTCTCTATGATTGATTTAATTTGGAGATGGTAGGGTGGAAAAAGAAGTAATATGAAAGGGTGCGTCTACACTTACAAATTAAGTCGACTTAAGGAGGCTAAATCGACTTAATTTACTCCACGTCTACACTGGACTTTCCTTAATTTGACTTAAGCTGCTCCTTAAGTTGAATTAAGGAAAAGTTAGTTCGAATTAATAACACCTTGTTTTAATTCAAGCTAGTACTTAAGTCAACTTTATTAAGTCAACTTAAGCCAGTGGAGATGCAGAGTAATGCCTAGGTGGACCTTTTTAAGTCGACTTAAAACTCTAAGGCGACTTAATAAGGTCAAAAAGGGGCTTAAAAAGTTAAGTCCACTTCTGTTAAGTCAACTTAATAAGGTTGACTTTAAGTTGACTTAAAATCGACCTTATTAAGTCGACTTTATAAAGTCAACTTAACTTTTCAAGTGTAGACATTGCCAAAGAGAGGAGAGGAGCAGAAGTTATTAAATGATTATTATTAACATTGAATATGCTCTCAGAGCCTCCAAATCTACTCATTTTTAGTCTGAACATTTCAAACCACTGAAGAATGGTAGAAAATGGCTTTTGACTTTATCATATTGGGAACTGAGCATTTTAAAAAAATCCAATGATTAAGTTTAAATCTGGATGTTTTTGTTTATTTGCCTGAACAACACCTAGAGAAAACTGCTACAGTTTGGAGCCTGGGTTCCCTGCAAACAAAGGCCCTAAAGTCCAGCAAACACATAAGCATGTAAATAATTTGTTTGCCTGTGCACTCAATCTTACTACTTATATTCATAAAATTACTTGTGCGCTGTTTGCAAGATGTGGGCCCTAAATTATCAGAATCTTAGATAGTACTTGTGTGCACAAAGAATGTAGGCTCTAACCATTTAATGGTAAGCCATGTTTCTGTTTGTTTTGCTTATATCTGAACTTTTTAAAAAAAGATAACTTTATTATGTAAATAAAAGAACAGTGCTTTTGCATTCAATCCTTATAGTAGGCTTGGCAGAGGGTTGGTTTTTTTTAAAAAAAAATATTTTAACAGAGAATATCAATGTTCAGATTATTTTTTTATTGATTTAAATTCTCTGAGTTGAAAAAAAGTATGAATTTTGATTGTTTTGATCTGGTTAGATTTTCACAGTTGTGGGAAATTATGATGGGGGCAGTTACCAGGCTAGGGTCAGACAATAATTTAATGACAGTAGGTACTGAGCTTCAAAAAGTTAAGTTATAACCATTCAAACACAAATTGTCAACCTTCAGTGTCAAAATATATACAGTAAGGAACTTTCAATCAAACTCTTAGTTCTTAGGCAAAGTAAGAAAATCTGTTTCTCTGTAAATTTCAATAGTTGTTAAAATTATTTTTGTAGGTTTGTGTGTTTACAGTGAAATTGATGTTTATTGATATTACCCATAAAAATTCAATCCCTCCAAATTTATTTATGTTCTAATGTATGAGGGGGTTGTTAACAAAATGCTTTTGTTAACTCAATTATACTCTCTCAAACATGAAAATCAAAATAATGTGCAAAGAATGCTGAAGGGGAGGCCTACTTTTATATTATACCTAAAAAGAAATCCTAACTTTCTGAGGAGAAATTCTGCCTGATAGTTTCTTATATATTTGTTTAATGTTGAAAAGGAGACCGTCTCCGATATGATTTACACTAGTAAATTAGGAGTAATTCCCTGCAAGTCAATGGATTTACAGTGAAGAATGTGAGTGTGGACCCAGGCATCAAAGGGGCTCATATGTCCTGTTACATAGCTGTAAGCCTAGAGTTTTATCATTCCACATGCACATACAGTGCAACATTAATATTCTATTGAGTTTCCTTCATATTATTATTCTTTTCTCCTCCTTTTCACAGTGTCCTATTGATACCATGCAAATTCAATCTTTACCAGAGCCTCTGAATAAGCATTGTCACTCAGGTATATAAATGGGTTCTCATTTGTATCAAAATTCTACTTTATTCTGATTTTGTCATTGTACCTGCTAGGAAGAAATGGCATCAAATGTAAATTCTCTTTCTCTTTCTCAGCAGAGAGAGAATTCTCTGGAATTGCAATAAAATATAAAGTCTTATTTTACTGAAAAATGTTAACAGTAAAAGCATAATGTCACAAAAGCAGAAAAAAAGTTGACTTTTTACAAAATTTTAACCCAATGAAGCTTCTTCTGTCCAATGTTTTGAAGGAAAAACACGCACATCACCAAGACTAATGGAAATTAATATTGCTGATTGTGAAAACCGAATGAAAAAAATAATCGCTAAGACGAAAAAAAAGCTAAAATGGACTAGCACAGTCCTTTTAAAGATTAGGAGGTTTCTCCTATTACTTTCAAAGGGTGCGTCTACGCTAGTAAATTAAGTCGACTTAAGGAAGCTTAAGTCGACTTAATTTACTCTGTGTCTACCCTAGAGTTTCCTTAAGTTGACTTAAGCTGCTGCTTAAGTCGACTTAAGGAAAAAGTAAGTCGACTTATTAAGACCTGCTTTTACTTCAATTTACTGGTTAAGTCGACTTTAAGTTGACTTAAGCCAGTGTAGACATGAATTAGCCCTAAGTCAAATTCAATGGCCTCCAGAGCTCCCTTCCCCTCTCCCTGACCTCCCTCCCAGAGTTCCTGGCACGGGAAACACGCCCTGGCCAATCACGGGTCAAGACAAAGCCCTGCCCTCCCTGAAGTTCAAACCTGGCCAGAACTGCCTCTTTGAGCATGGCAGAGCAGAGCAGCCAGCACTGCAGGCGAGGCCCTTCCTGGGGCCACCAGGAAATCCTGGCTCTCATAGCTATCTGGGGGGATGAGGCAGTGGCCCCCCGGCGGCAGGGCAGCCAGCGCAATAGGGAGGTTTATGCCTCCATTTCCCAGGCACTGGCTGCCAAGGGCTACACCCGGGACACCCAGCAGGTCCCGGTAAAAATAAAGGACCTGAGGCAGGGCTATCAGAAGGCCCGGGAGGCGAGCCTCGGGATGAGGGTAGCCCCCACCACCACCTGCCGCAATTACTCAGAACTGCATGGCTTCCTGGGGCAGGAGAGTGACAGCCTCCCAGTACACACAGTTGACTCTGCTGAGCCTCCATCCCCCGACGACATCCGGGAGGAGGGCTTGGTGAATGAGACTGTGGTGCTGGAGGAAGGGGAGAACAGCCAGCACCAGGAGCCGGAGGGCATCTTGCCACTCCGAGAGCCAGCTGCCAGCCCAGAGCTAATCCCTGCCCCGACGCCCGACCCAGCCTCCCAGCAGAAGAGAGAGGAGCAGGTTCCCCCTGCCGAGGAAAACCCAAGCGAGGGGGCAGCACCGCGGACACCTGTTGCACCCCCTGGGGAGTGCTCCCCCTCTCTCCCTCCCCCCTGCGGTCAGGGCCGGGCATGTCTGTGGGACAGGGACTGCAGCGGGACATGGCCCAGGGATAGGCAGGGTTGGGGGGAAGGCGTTTCCTCAGGGGTAGAGGGGCTGAGGGTGGGGGGGGAGAACCTGGAGGCAAGCGGTGCAGTGGTGTGTCTGGAGTTGGGGTTGGGAGGACTGTAGGCAGAAGCACCAAGGCTAGACAGCACGCACCTGACACTGGTGGCACATGGCCTAAGGAGAGACCCCTGAGGTAGGGCTGCCTGCAGCTCACCACCGTAGGCACTGCACCTGACCTGGGCAGCACAGCATGGTGGCGTGTACCAAGGGGTCCCTGTCCCAAAGGACAGGGAGTGGGAAGCAGGGGGATGGTCAGGGGACAGCAGTGGCTGTCAGGCTGCACACCACACCAGCTAATGGGAGGGACTCTCTTCTTTGCTCCTCCCCAGCAGCCCCGGCGTCCTTGACACATGGCACTCCCGGTGCCCCACCAGGCTTGATCACGAGGAGAAGGAGAATGCATCGCTTGCGGGACAAGCATCAGTGAGTGGACCGAGGCACACTTGGCAGCACGGCAGAAGCAGGAGGATGCCCATCGGAGGCTCGAGCAGGGGCTGCGAAGGGGCGAGCAGAGGCTGTTCAAGCGCATGCTCGACCTCATGGAGCAATAGACCCAGTCTCTGGACCACGTGGAGGAGAGCCTGTTCCCTCGGGCCCCACCCTGCACCCCACACGCAGCCCTCCTCACTGGTGGGCCAAGACCTGGGGCGGATATCTGCAAGCCCGGGACCCGTCTTCTGGAACCCACTAGCACTGGCCCCTCCCCTGACCCCCCTCACTTCCCCAACCCTCTTCACTCCCCGCAAACCTCCCAATCCCCACAGCTCCCAACTCCCATTTGCCCCTCTGAATAAAAGCCCTGAACACTTTTATACAGTGTGCCGTGCTTTTTATTGGTGTGGGGACGGGGGGAGATGGGTGCATGGGACGGGGGGGCAGGCATGGGCGGGTGGTGGAGGTGACGGGGCTTGGTAGCAGGCCCACCCCTCAGTGCTTCTCATTGTCGAAGTGGGTCCTCAGCGCATCCCGGATGAGCAGTGCTTGCCACTGGCCCCGCTGAGTCTGGGGCAGGGTGTCATCAGGCTGCTCGTACTGCACAGCGAGCCACTCGGCCTTGGTCTCCCAGATGTGGGGGACCCTTCCCCCCCCGCAGCTCGCAGAGGTTGTGCAGGCAACATCATGTGCTGACAACCGCTGGGAGGTTGCTCTCGCTGAGCTGCAGGGAGGTCAGGACAACCCTCCAGCGGGCCTTGAGATGGCCGAAGGCACACTCGACGATGCTGCGGCAATGGTTGAGCCTCTGATTGAAGAGGTCCCTGCTGGCATCCATATGGCCCGTGTATGGCTTCATCAGCCAGGAGAGCAAGGGGTAGGCGGCATCTCCGAGGATCAGTACTGACACCTGCACATCCCCGATGGTGATGGTGTGGCCTGCATGCGCCTGTACAAGGCAGAGTTGCACAGGATCTGTGCGCCTTCCCCGGCCAGCCCACATAGATGTTCTTGAAGATTCCATGGTGGTCCACGACGGCCTGCAGGACCACTGAATAGTACCTGTTGCAGTAGACATAGTCTCTGGCATGGTATTCCAGGGCTTGGATAGAGATGTGGGTGGCATCCAAAATGCCCCCACAGTTGGGGAAGCCGAGTTGCCCAGGGTGATGAGGCAGACTAGCAGGCCCCGGTTGATTGCCCTGCACACCTGCATGGGGGCGGTCCCCACGGTGGCCTTCCCGATCCCAAACTGCTGGGCCATGGAGTGGTCGGAGTCTGGGGTTACCAGTTTCCATACGGCGATGGCCACTTGCTTGTCTACGGGCAGGGCAGGACAGGTCAGAGTCGGGGATCCATGCACTGCAGAACCGGGGTGAGCTCATGGATGAGCACGAGGAAGTTCACTTGCTCATCCTAAAGCTCTGCAGACACAGGTCCTCGTCCCAGGTCGTGAGGACGATCTGCTCCCAGCAGTCGCTGCCAGCTTCACGTGCCCAGAAGCGACGAGGCATGAAGCACAGTACTGTGAGCATGGCAGCTTACTGGGGCAGCAAGGTGGGGGACAGGCTGTCGTCTTCCTCCACACTGGCGGGTTGCCAGACTGGCCTGCTCCACAGCTGAAGAAGCCTTACCACTAGCTGGCAGGTGTCGTGCAGTTGCCTGGCAAAGCGCAGGAGAAGAGGCTGGTCCATGACCTGCTCAAGCTCCAAGGCACAATGGGAAGGGGCTTAGCTCACTTCCACTTTTGAGGGAGTAGCTGGGGGAGGGGAGACCTTCTCTGCTGCCACGCTGCCAGACTTCCCACAATGTACTCCTCCACCCCCCCAAGTCGACTTAAGAGTCTAGTGTAGACTCTCTAAGTTGACTTAATAAGGTTGACTTAAAGTCGACTTAACTTTCTAAGTGTAGACATAGCCAAAGAGCTTAACTTATTTAGCTTATCAAAGAAAAGGTTAAGGGATAACTTGATCATAACTTACTGTTACCGACACAGAGATCAGAAATTTGAAAATAAATGGCTCTTCAGTCTTGCAGAAAAAAGTATAACAAGATTCAGTGGTTAGAAGTTGAAGCTAGATATGTTTAGATCTAAAAATAAGCCACATATATTTAACCATGAAGGTGATTGATTAGCGGAACAATTTACCAATGTTGTGGAGGATTATCCATCACTAGTAATTTTAAAATCAAGATTTTGGGGTGCTGAGAGCTTTTTAAAAAATATGTTCTAGTCCAACCATTGCTATTGATCTCGAGTAAGAATTAACTCAGGGAAATCCTATGACCTGTGTTACACAAGTGGTAAGATTAGATGATCACAATCGTCCTTCTGGCATTAAAACCTATGACTCTCTAAACTAATGGATTTACTTCTGTGTGAAATACAGAGCTAGTTGTGTCAGGATGGATAGCCTACATTTACTTACATATTACAGTACTAATCCTTGAAAAGATTTTCTTGGACTGACTTATTAAAGTCCTCAAATCATGATCTAAAGACTTTAAGGTACAGAGAATCCACCAGAGGAAGGCGAAAAAACTCAGAGCCTTTGCCAGTTTGCCCTGACGTTTATTGTTTAATCTCTAAGATATGGTAATTTAGGCCTTGTCTATACTGAAAAACCTATGTCGATCCTCATGGACCAAAGCAGCAGGATCCATTGAGTGTCCAGTGTCGACCCACTCAATTGATCCCAGAAGAGCTCTCCAGTCAACTCAGTAACTCCACCCCTCCAAGTGGAGTAATGCTGTGTTGAAGGGAGAGCCCTTCAAGTTGATGCAGCTGAGTGAAGACAGCACAGTAAGTAAGTGTAATTAAGCCGATGGGAGATACGCATTCACGCTCCTCTTGCCCCCCCCCCCTCCGTATCCCATGCCGATTCACTGCTCCTCTCAGCCTCTTCCTCACCCCCGCTGGTTCTCTGCACCTTTTGCCCTCCCCAACTCCTCCACCAGATCCCCTCTCCTCTCGGTTACCCGTCTTTCCCTCTGCTGGTTCGCCTACCCTTTCCCCACTCCTCACAGCCCCTTCTCCACTCCCCTGCTGGTCCCCTTCTCCTCTTGACCCCGAGTCCCCTTCCCCACTCCTCTCGGCCCCCCTGCCCCTTCCCCACCCTCCACCGATTCCCCATTCCTCTCACCCCCTGGGCCTCCCTCCAGTTCCCTGCTTCTCCTCCCTTCCCCACCCCAATCCGTTCCCAGCTCCTCTCACGCCCCAGACCCTCCATCAGCTCCCTGATCCTCTCAGTCCCCTGCCTTCCCCCGCCCCCTGACCTCTTTCCCCACTCCTCTGCCTCTCCAGCCCCTTCCCCACTGCCCCCCCCATTGTCCCTCTCCTCTCAACCCCCGGCCCCTTCCCCACTTCTCTCACCCTCCCCACCCCTGCTCCCCCTCACTGGTTCCCAGACTTTCCTAGCCTCCTCCTCCCTTACCTGGCCCTAGCTACAGGGGTGGCACTCTCTGGCCAGGCTGCTCCTACCCTGAGCCACGCATCTGAGCATGCTTAGGGCAGAAGATTTGAAAAAGCTGCGAGCTCCCAGGTGACCACGGGCTGGATTCCAGCCCCTGGCAGGCCAGGGAGCTACCACTCCTGGCCCCTGCCAGCCCCACTTCCCAGCTGGGGGCCGGGGTCAGCAGAGGAAAGGAAACCCAGTCCTTTCCCTGCCCTGCTGACCTCGGCCCCCAGCTGGGCAGCGGGGCCAGCCAGGGAAAAATAGGTGCCAGTATGTAGTTCTGGTGTGTACCAACAGAAAAAAAGCCCTGGTTATGACTCATGGTACAAATGAAATATCAATCCTGAGTGTCTTTCAGTTTTACCATTTATTATAATTACTCTGAGGTTTCTTATGAAGCTGATTAAAAAAAAATACGCACTTCTGTCAATCATGCTGCAAATGGAACCAGCAGATCCATAGCTAACTCTAAATTATTATTATAGTTATAATTCTTCATTGCTGATTTCTGGTTTATGAGTGAGATTGAGTTAAACAAACCTGCATGGATAAGACCTACATGTTCTCTAGCATGAATAATCCCTTTCTGTCAGAATTAGATAAATCCTCATGAATACTGTTGGTCCAAAAGATTTTTTTTAAATGTAATTATTTCACCTCAAAAATAGTAATTATATATTTTTTAAAAACTGTCATTGGCAAGATTTGGCCTTGAGTGTGTTAGCACTGAGGTAGGTGGTAATTTGGTAAACAGTTCAGGCTGAATTACAATGTTTTTGGGTCTCACATTCTTCTTAGTTTGAATGATATGATAGTGGATTCTGGTCTTATTGGGTAGGGAGAGGAGAGATTAACTAATTTGTTTTGTTTTGTTTTGTTCACATGCAGTTCTGGGGAAAATGGTTAGACCCAAGCCAAATCCACAAATTCTGAAAAAATGACAAATTGAGAAAATCTATTTTGGGTCAAAAAAAATCTCAGAACCAATTGATGTACTATATATACGCATGCAAAAAGGAACAGCTTCAACAGGAACCCTTGAGAGAGGGTTTATAGCCTATTGGTTAGAGCACTTGGATGGGATGTGGAAGACCTGGGTGCAAATCCCTACTTCAGTGGGAAATTTGAGGCCCATGTTTCCACATCTAGGGTGCACTAACATTTTATAAGTTGGTTAGCATCAGTATCATCTACACCTCATACCCATTTCTGGCTTGGTGAATGTAGCCTGAACTTCTCTTCTGCCACATGCAATTCCCCCCCCCCCCCCGGCTAAAATTATTTGGAAAATGTGTGTGACATATGCTTATAGTTTCAGGTTGATTAAAATGGCATTTTTCAGTGAATAAACTATTAGTCTGAAAAAGTTCACTGAGCTCTAGCCATATTTGAGAAAAATAGGTAACATTAATATAATCACATTTTTGTTCATTGTTTCCTGACATATTTTGAAAAATATCACTTTCAGTCAACCAACCCTAAAACCATGGACATTATTACCTGTAAATCTGAAGTAAATTCTTCTCGCATCAGCAGATTCTTCTGCTTTTTAACAAGAGACCTGCTTGACACCGTCCTTGTACGAGATGAATTAAAATAGATCTATTAAGCAGTCTGCAGTGTCAAAATATTGAACAATTCTTGAGGCTTCTATAAGACATTTTTTCTCTCTTTTAGAGTAAAAAAATAATTATATTGGTAGATATATGCACAATACATTCCACCATACTTTTTCTTACATTTTCAGATTTATATTTTAAAGTTCTTGAATACATTGTGAAATTTATAAAGAAAATTGAAATTACACATTTTAACTTAGTTTGGCCACCTGCGTTTAGAAGTTCACATTTAAAAATGGAAAGACCGATATTTCACTTTTAATTTGATGATTAATTTTCATGAGTTTTATAAGTTGTAATTTTGGTTGGATAGAATATTGTTTAAGATGAAACAATGTTTGTTTTATATTGATATTCATTACCTTTGTACAAAATTTCACTACACATTTGGACAGCTCTCACGGCACAGCAGTGTGCTGTAGCACGCTGGTTGAAAGCCACTGCACTAGATTAACACAGCTACCCATTTGGAACTAATATAAAAAGTTGTCTATCCTAGAGTTCTGAATAATCTTCTCTCACTGATTATTCAGTTCATTGTCAATGCTACTTAAATTATGGAACCAATCCTGTGAGTGTCTGCACACACTGTGGCTATCAGGTTAAACTCTAAAGATAACATCTATCAGATACAAGATAAAGGGCCCTCTGTAAGGCTAGTAGTTAGCTGATCAGGGCTATGGAACACCAGTATCATCTCTATCTGTTAGAACAAATCTCTAGATACCAGCATTTATCTGGAAAACTAATTTTCCTCTTTTATGGAGTTTAGGAGCCCTGCTTCAAGAATAACATAAGCCTGGAATCAACATGAATTTAGTATAAGCTACAGAGAAAAATGATCCCTTGGAATGGATTCATCAAAGGGATAATGGGTAGATATTTTTCATTTTACAAATGTTAATGAATAAATGGCTTTACCATTTATTAAAGTTCAAAAATAGATAATGAATGGTTTTAATGGTAATTACCAAATTTCTACAGTCACAGAAAATTGTCATTATAATACATAAATCAAATGCACCGTGTACCAGTTTTCTATAAATGTTGAAATCCAGTAATTATCACTCTCTGTCTAAGGTGTTCATAATGTGCTTATCAAGGGAGCATTTAGGCACCATAAAGACTGATTTAAAAATATAAATGACATCCTAAAGGGTTGCACTCTTTCCCGGTTCCTTTTTATACCTTTTTCTGTAGTGCATATGTTACTCAAGTTTGATTCTCTGTGTAAGAAATGTAACTGAGGTACTTGATAGCTGCCATTATCAGATGAAAGGCTGTGCAAAGATTTGCATCTTAAATTAAGATTCATAAAGAAGGGAAGGTTCAAGATTTGTAGTAATTTAGATGGCAGGAAGGAGGAGAGATTCTTGGCAGGTGAGTGAGAGGAACTTTGTATGGCCCAACAGAAGAATTTGTGACATGATAAATTGTCAGTAGGTGGTGTTGCCATTAATTAGCCCTGACCAGAAGTAAACTCTATGTATAAGCAAAACAGAGCTGGTACTCACCAAGGACGTACCTTGTTCCCACCAAGTAGCAGACATAACTTGAAGCTTTGTAAAACAACAAGATAAGATCAGGGCAAAGAAATGTTGTAACTAAGTGTGAAAAAATACCAGATGTGCATGTCTTTTACCCACTTAGTAAGCTCAAAAAGTATAAGAAGCTGTCAAATAGCCCTCTCCCTCTCCCCCCAACCCCCCCGTCGCCTCCAGTTGGGAACCTCATCCTTCGGGCAACTGCTATATTCGGTGCCACGAGTCATAACTCCGCGTGCTCTGCGCCTGCAGTCATTTAACTGGGGCTCCCGTCTGCTGAAGGGGCATAAGCATTGGTGCTTTTCTACTTCTTTTTTCTTGTTTGTATCTTAATAAAACTGTTTGCTTTTACCTTTTATGTGGTCCCCCAGTGTTGTGCCTCCCGAACCCCTCGAACCTTAGGACCTGAGCTATAGTTGGTAGCTAGTGTCCTGTAACATTTGCTGCAGCAAGCAGGGTTCAGTGGTACAAATAGGATGTTTTCTTTCTTTAAGAGGAAAGATGGAAAGGGAGGTGATGTTGAGAGTTGACTATCAGGCTGGCTTGCCACGTCAGCCTGCAGCTGGGTGGCACAGAAGTGGAACTGGGTGACCCCCAGTGGTGTCATTTGACTCAGAGATTGGGAATGGGTCACCCCAAGATTTAGAGAAGGTGTTGGATTCCCTCCCACTGGCCACGGGTAAAGTGTACAGCAGGCCAGATGGCTTTTTCTGACTGCCTTGCGGGACAGCCAGGATCGAAAATGTTGTTTGGAGGAGGAGAATATGTGATTACAGGGGAAAGTGAATGGATTAAAAGCAACCTGACACACTCAGACTTTTGCAATAATCTCACTCCAAAAGTAATTAGAAATGATACAACGCAAACACAAGAACAAAACCTGGGCTCCCATCTTGACAGTAAAGGTGTGAACCTTCACTGCAGGGATTGGGACCCTGAGACCTGGAATATGGAGGAAATTGTGGTAAAAGTGTTAACAAATGAAGTTGAACAGCTGGAACAGGCTGTTATCATCCTGAGGGATGATAAGCGAGCAATTTTGAAAAGAAACACTATGCTGGATGAGGCTTTGGAAGCCGTCCAGCAGAGAACCTGCAAGCAAGAAGGGGTGGCAGTAGTGATCCGCTGTGCCTGGGATTGCCTTCACTGCCTCCTACAGAACCCCCAACCCACTATGTCCTAAGCAAAGGTTCGGACCCTGATAGCATCAGACGGGGACCCTAAAACATGGAACGGGAATGTATGGGATTTCAGTGATAAAGGTGAGGGGTAGGAGAATGAAATTGAGCCAGAGTAGGATCTTACAAAAGACGTTTGACTGCTATTTGCAAATGAAGCTAAGGGACAAGATTACACCCAGACAGAACTCCAAGGGTTCCACATGCAGTACAAGCTGAGGGTGGACAACAAAGTCCTGTGGCACTTTTAAAGATTAACAGATTTATTTATTGCATGATCTTTCGTGGGAGAAAATCCCACTTCGTCAGACGCTTTGAAGATGGGAAAGTTACGGAATGGGAGGAAATTAAATGCAGGGGAGTGTATGACATAGGATCAGGTCAGGCTGTAACAGCAAATCAAAATAGGTGTTAGGATTCAAACACTGGGGAACAGCACATAGAGGAGGGTGAGGTCAAATCACTTGTTGTAATGAGAGAAAAACCCATAGTCCCTGTTTAACCCCAAAACAACTGAGTCAAAATTGCATATAAGTTTGAGTTCTGCAGTTTCTCTTTGAAGCTGTGATTTGTTATTCATCTGTTTCAGCACAGCTATTAACAAGTTGTCAAGGGAGTGAGCAGGGAGATTGAAGTGTTCCCCTATTGGTTTTGTAGTGTTGCAATTTCTGATGTCAGATTTGTGTCCATTTATTTCCATAGAGATTTCAACAATTTCCACAACACAATCAAACTTAGCCTGGAACACTCCACACAAGAGATTCACTTTCTGGACACTACAGTGCAAATTAGCGATGGGCACATAAAGACCTCCCTATATCGCAAACCTACTGATCGGTATAGTTACCTACATCCCTCGAGCTTTCATCCTCGACACACCACACGATCCATTGTGTACAGTCAAGTCCTAAGATATAACCGCATTTGGTCTGACCATTTAGACAGAGACAGACACCTTCAGGATCTCTACCAGGCATTCTTAAAACTACAGTACCCACCCGCAGAAGTGAAGAAACAAATTGACAGAGCCAGACGGGTACCCAGAAGTCAACTACTGCAGGAGAAGCCCATGAAAAACAACAACAGAACACCACTGGTCACCACCTACAACCCCCAAGCCAGACCTCTTCAACACATCATCAAAGATCTACAGCCTATTTTACAAGATGATCCCTCACTCTCTCAAGCATTAGGAGACAGACCTCTCCTTGCTTTCAGACAGCCCCATAACCTTAAAAGGATACTTACCAGCAACTACAGATCATACAACAGAAACACTAAAGCAGGAACATATCCCTGCAACAGACCACGCTGCCAACTTTGCCCTCATATCTACACTGATGACACCATCACAGGGCCTAATCAAGCCACCTACTCCATCAAGGGCTCGTTCACCTGCTCGTCCATCAATGTGATTTATGCCATCATGTGCCGGAAATGCCCCTCTGCTTTATATATTGGACAAACAGGACAGTCTCTGCGCCAAAGAATAAATGGACACAAATCTGACATCAGAAATTGCAACACTACAAAACCAATAGGGGAACACTTCAATCTCCCTGCTCACTCCCTTGACGACTTGTTAATAGCTGTGTTGAAACCGATGAATAACAAATCACAGCTTCAAAGAGAAACTGCAGAACTCGAACTTATATGCAAATTTGACTCTGTTGTTTTGGTGTTAAACAGGGACTATGGATTTTTCTCTCATTACAACAAGTGATTTGACCTCACCCTCCTCTATGTGCTGTTCCCCAGTGTTTGAATCCTAACACCTATTTTGATTTGCTGTTACAGCCTGACCTGATCCTATGTCATACACTCCCCTGCATTTAATTTCCTCCCATTCTGTAACTTTCCCATCTTCAAAGCGTCTGACAAAGTGGGATTTTCTCCCTCAAAAGCTCATGCAATAAATAAATCTGTTAATCTTTAAAAGTGCCACAGGACTCTGTTGTCTTTCTACAATAGACTAACACAGCTACCCCTTTGGAAGCAGAAGGTGGGTGAGAGCATGAAATCCAGGCAGCTCTGCTGCTGGGACCAGGGAGCTGATGTAGTGTAGCTGGTCCTGGAGGAGGTAACAAGACTGGGGGCTCGCTCCATCAAGGCAGGGGGAGGAAGGAGTGGCGGATCCAGAGCCCCCTCCACTCCCACAGTCACTTTTTTCTTTTTTTTTGCTCAGGTGTCCTGTTTGACTGCCTGAATGACGCCCAGCACCTGGATGTTCAGAAGCAAATCAAGGGGATTTGAAGACCCTGGACACAATTTTTTTTAGGTTTCCGCCTTCCCTCCCCCGCAAGTATACAGCTGCCTCTGGCTGAATGCTGTGGGGGAAGAAGAGGAGGGCTGGCACTTTTTATTTATTTTTTCCACTGCTTTGGCAGGCAGGTTTTGTGTTCTTGCACTGCTGCTAAGATTTTAATTTTGGGCCACTGGATGAGGACAGACAAGGCTCCTGCCCTGTGTTCCCAGTGCCAGTGAAGCCTTCAGGTTGTGCACTATTTTTTTTCTTTTAGCAGTGGCTCAGGGACTGGCCACTTGGATGGGGTGCTGGAAAGCCTAGAACTGGGCCAACCATGGCAAGCATATGTGGGACACCCCTACTTACCAAGATTTGTACTTTGCTGTGCAAAGTTTACCAATTTATGTACCCCATGTAGATGTCCAACAGAATTTCACCCAGGAACACCACTGGAATTTTCCAATAGACCAGTTGGCCCACATTGCCAAGTGCACAGCAGCAACCATTCAGGACATTTGGGTCCAGAGGGGGCATGCTACTGGGCCCAAGCCTGGGGCATTTGCACCTTTCATATTGCCCTGGAAATGGCTGAAACTGTTTGTAAAATTTACCCAACTGTGAAAATTTATTTTGAATACAGACCATCTCCCCGCACAGGGCAAATGCCATGGGGATGTTTGGCTGACCTCCCGTGTCCACCAGAGACTATGACTGCTGGATTTCCAGAATGCATTATTTTACCATGGTTTTGGATAATGCCCTCCCCCCTTTGCCGGCAGCACTGTACAGGACTAAGTGATGGTTTGGGCATTCATTGGGTGTTCCATATCCCCTGTTATCCCCAGGGAGCGGGTGTTGTAGATTGCTACAACTGGCTGCTGAGGCAGCAACTGCAGCACCTATCACTGGACCGCATGTTCTGGGGGGGGGGGGGAGCAGGATAAGGTATTAATAAAAGCTACCTTTCAGTTGAATTTTTACCAGTGTTATGGCCTGATGCCAATGAAACAACAGCATGGCAAAGTGAGCATGCAACCAGTGACTGAGGAGCCAAGTGTTGTGGAGAACCCAGACCAGCTAAATCCTGATGTGCTGCAAGTCGCAGTGACCGAATGCTGCACACCTTCCAACTCGGCAGCATCTGAGTCAGCAGGGGTGGACTTGTATGCATTCACCCTGGATATCACTGATCCCAGCATGCAAAAATCGATCCCACTGGAACATGGTATAACTACCTAAGGGATGTTATAGGTTACCTGCCCCCCCCATTCTGGGCTAGCATTACATGTAGGAGTGTACATACATGCAGGGGTGGTGCACCCTGATTACCAGGGAGAGGTGCAGTACTGCTGTTTAATTTTGGAATAGAGCCTGTGCAGGTGCAGACTGGCAAGTGAGTGGCCCAATTAATTTGTGAGTGGATCGCCCTCCCAGAGGTGCTGAGCCTGAAAGAGACAGATGCCAGAGAGCGCTTGGGGATCGCAAGGGTTTTAGTCCACAGATAGAGCAACCAAAGAGGGTGACTGGGTTTGGAGTCGGTACCCTAAGTAGCGCCTCCACCCAAAGGAGGTCATCGCCTGGAGGCCGGGGACACCTATTGGGTCAGTGATAATAGAATTAATAATTTAGTTTGTTTTCATAGGGCCAAACTAAGTTGGAAGTAGCTATGCTTGTTGCATATGGGGTACTCCTGTGAAGCGAACTGATGCAGGCGGCTGGGATTAAACAATTGCAGCCATACCATCCCTCATGAGGCACCATTTGCCTGACCTTCCCACCCATGGGGTCCAACTGAATCATTGGAAGCCTTGCCTGTCCTGCCAATCAGTCCTGTGAAGTCAAGGAAATTTGCAGCCTACCCTGCATGCAGCGTTTTGGCTTCATCCCAGGCACCACAACCTTCATTATGCTTGGGGATTTCATCTTGAAGCAATTGCTGGATGACACCACTCTGTAGTGATGGACCACAGCCAACACCTCCAAATTGTTTGAGCAAGCTACCTTGGAGGCCCTGTTGGACATGGACAAGTGCATCAACCATACAGGCCTGCCTCAGCTAGGCCCTCGCCAAGTTTGGGGCTTTGGAAATCCAGCCCATCCATCGAGTGGTACCACCAGTTCAGTGTGGCCCTTCTAGCCTTCCATGTTTCATTACTCCTGGCTACATTCACTTTACTTCAAAAATTATTTAATTGATATTTGCATATTTTGATTGTTGACCTTCCCCACAACTTTATCAATAATTTCCTGAGAATAAGTTGCCTAGAACTAAATGAAATATTGCAGGTGTGAATACATAACAGACACAGAAGTGGAGATTGTTATCTCCCTGCCTTGTGATGGGCTGCCTCTGTGTCTTCAGCCCAACACTACATAGGGCTGTTTTCTTGTCAAGTCAAGTTGCAAATGCCCGTCTAACTCACTTTTATGATTCCTGAATTTTAAGATTTGAAATATTCTATAAAATTCAGTAATGCAGGTGAGAGCACTGGACTAGGTTGCCTAGGATGGTGGCAGAATCTCCATTCCTTCGAAGTTTTTAAGGGCTGGCTTGACAAAGCTCTGGCTGGAATGATTTAGTTGATCCTGCTTTGAGTTGGACTAGATGACCTCCTGAAGTCCTTTCCAACCCCAAACTTCTAAGATTCAATGAATTAATGTGAATTCTAGAGGCCAATAGAGTTTGACATTGTCTTCCATTCTCCGTTAATTCAGAACAGAGGCCTAACAATGTCCTTCAATCTGATATAATCAGAATTTCTGTATTAATCTTAGTCTTGTAATTTATTTATCTTTATCTGATATAATAATATATGCAACTGATAGTGCCAAGTGTACTTTTGGTGACATATGAGTAAATGATGAATATCTATAATGACAACTGCTAGCCTAACATCATTGCTAAGATTCGAGCAGATGGAATGATAAGAATCTCTAGCCCTGAATGCTTCGCTGAAGAAAAGGGATATTGAAGTCTAGAACCAAGTGGCAATATAACAGCCAAATGCTGCAATTTAATCTTTCAAATGTATAAGCAATGATAGAATAAAACTGCCTCCCCTTTTCTTTTAATGCTGGTATTGAACTACAGAGGTCCTACCACTAAAACAAATTATTTTTAAGTCAGGCAATTACTAAATGTACTTTGAAAAGAAAACATTATAAAATACTCATATGAGTACCAGAAAAAAAGAATAAGGAAGATCAAGCTATCATACCGTTCAGAAGGAATTTATTCTCTCTCTTAAAACGTGGACTAAATAAAGCTTAACCTGCAATGGGAACTGAAGCATGTTACAGCAAATAGGGCACCATGGTGACAGGCACAATAAAGCTGGAAGAACAATATACCAGTTCCCTGTAAATCTGAATAATGATAATGTTCTTGCATTTCTGCAGTACACTTCATTCAGCTGAATCAATGATATTTCATGAACTTTTCTAACTACAGTGCTTATATATATATATATATATATATATATATATATATATATGTGTCTCTATATATATATAAAGAGAGAGGAGTCACTTAATTAAACACCAAAATTCAGCCACCTCTGGGAATGTGACAACAATTTTGCAAGCAGCACAGTTTTTCCCATTTACTTGACCCTATCATTATGGTCCATTTATGTTATACAGACAATTTACAGACATCAATGACTACTGAAGTAGAAAAGTCAGTGTAGGAAAAAGAAAATGTATTCAGGTACTTCTTATCACCATAGGACTAAGTAAAAAATGTACATTGCACGGTGGCAATCAATGAAAATGTCCACATTTTTGTGAGTCTACAGGTTTTGTGTTTATTTCATGCAGGATGGAACAGATTTCAGTTACTTTCTGGATTAGTCTCTCATAAGTTTCGAATCCCTCACTGCAGTCAACATAACTTTGCAAGGATCAGTTATATATAAAATAACACAGTCAGGCAAATACTTTCTGGTGTGAAGCATTAATATAACCTGACTCCCAAAGGAGGATAAATTGACTCAGTGAGCTATAAATTACTTTTCAGGTTGATCCAGTGTTCCGATTTATGAACAATTGTCTGAATTACCAAAGGAAAGGAAGCCACTCTTCCATTTTGAATTCTGTGTGGCTCCACTGAGGCTGCCTTGCCATGTAGGTAAGTTCAATAAGCCTGTGGTTGGGATTTCTTGTACTGACCCAAACAAATATCCTGTAATTAGAGCCTGAGACTTCTCTTTGGGTGGTTTGCATGTTTCTTAAGTAGGTTTCCATCTTAAGAACATAAGAACAACCACACTGTGTCAGAACAATGGCCCATTTAACCCAGTATCCTGTCTTCTAACAGTGGCTAATGCCAGGTACTTCAGAGGGAATGAATAAAACAGTTAATCATCAAGTGATCCATTCAGTTAGCATTTCTAGCCTTTGCCGGACAGCAATCCCTGCTTATCCTGGCTAATGGCCATTGATGGATCTATCCTTCATGAACTTATCTAGTTTTTTTTTGTTTTTTTTAACCTTGCCATAGTCTTGGCCTTCACAAAATCTTTTGGCAAGGGGTTCAACAGCTTAACTGTGAATTTTGTGAAGAAATATCTGCTTTTGTGAAGAAATATTTGCTGCCTATTTGTTTTATTTGGTGACCCCTAGGTTTTGTGTTATGCAAAGAAGTAAATAGCACTTCCTTATTTATTTTCTCCAAACCAGTCATGATTCTAGAGGCCTCTATCCTATCCTTCTTTAGTTGTCTCTTTTCCAAGCTGAAAAGTTCCTGTCTTATTAATTTCTCCTCACATGGAAACTGTTCCATACCTCTAATATATTTTATTTTTGCCTTTTTCTGTACCTTTTCCCATTCCAAATACCTTTTTTTGAGATGGGGCTACCAGACCTGCACTCATAATTCAGGTTGTGGGCATACCAATGATTTATAGAGAGGTAATACAATATTTTCTGTATTATCTTTTTCTTTCCTGCTGATTCCCAACATTCTGTTACCTTTTTTGACTGCCACCTGCATATTGAATGTCTGTTATTTGCTTGTACAAGTTTCTCATGCTAACACCTTCACTACCATATTTACTACACATTCAGAGACTGTTTCCAGGAGTGAGGTTAAAGAAGAGTGGAGCTCACTGAACTGCTAGCTGTACATTCACTTTTTAGAATTACCTCAGAAACACCATCAACTAGAAAGCTGAGGGACTGTAGAAGGTGAAGAAACATATTACTTCTAAGATAATCTAGCTGATGTTCTGTTTGCATTGTTATTATGTTATCTGTCTTAAATAACTAGACATTTCTTATATCTAATAACATTTATTATTTATTTTAACTAGGAGTGAAATCCTGGCCCCATGGAAGTCAGTTGGAGTATTCCCATTGATTTTGATGGGACCAGAATTTTATCCTAGGAATTCTTACTGGGTCATAGATTCATAGGCTGTCTTCAGGGCAGGGAGGGAAATCATGGGAATTTGCCCAGGGTCCTGCAGAGAGGGGGGAAGGACCCCAATAGCATGGTTCCGATGGTGCAAGCAGACCAGCAAGGGACCCCAGTGAGGGAAGCTAGGGGGCCTTCAGTAGGGTCTGGGGTCCCAACTGCAGGGGGTGGGAGGCTGGCAGGGACCTGCTGGTGGAGCCTGGGGCATAGTGGGGACCTCAGTGAAGCCGGGGCATCAGGGGCAAAGCAGAGGGGCTAGTGGGGGCCCCAATGAGATGCTGGTGAGGCAGAACACCCCAGACAGGCCAAGTGGGGGAACAGAGGCAATTGCCAGCATGGCGCTCCAGCTGCTGGGGAACCTCTGGGGTCTCCTCAGCAGCTGGAGCGTGGTCCCAGGCAGAAAGGAACCACAGGGCTCCATTCTGGCCAGGACTACTGGAGTCCCGGCAGAAAGGGAACCCCATGCTCCCTTCTAGGTGGGACATGCGGGGGTCCCGGGCAGAGGGGAGCCATGGCTTCCTTCTTACCAGGGCCCGTGGGGGTCCCGGAGAGAAGGGAACCCCACAGTCCCTTCTGGCAAGGACCGCGGGGACACTCAGTCCTTGCTAGAAGGGAGCATGGGGCTCCCTTCTGCCTGGGACCTGAGCGGTCCCGGCACGAAGGTAGCAGAGCAGTCCGAGCTCCGCGCTCCCTTCTCCCCCGGACCACTCTGGGGCTTGCTGACTCTGGGAGAGCCAGCCGCGTGCGGGGTTGGCTCTCCGAGGACAAGCCCTCCTAGCCTGGGGAGCTGAAGCTCCAAAGGAGCCTCGCCTCCCCCTGGACCTAAATAGTCAACTTTGTTAAGTCGACTTCGCATGTCCATACATACATTTTAAGTCAATCCTACAAGGGGACCCTACAAAGTCAACCTAGAGCATCCACACTGGACACCTAGGTCGACTTGTAGGAGCTAGGTGGACCTGGGACTGGTCCACGGTGGCAGGGGGGCACCCCTTGCCAAGTGCCAGGGGCTCAGCCTTTGCCCCATTGTACCTGGGTAAAATGGGGCAAAGGGGGACAGGGACCCTTGCAGGGCATAGGGGCAGGGTGGGCAGGGCTCTGCCCTGCCCTGTGGGGGGTTATGCCAGGCTCTCCCTGTGCCAGCCACCCTGGCAGGAAGGGCAGTGGGGAAGCCCTGGAGGACCCTAAGTCAACTTAGAGTCGACTTAGGAGTACTCCACGTCTACACTGGCTTAAGTCGACTTTAGAAAGTCAACTTAAGCAGAAAGTCAACTTAAAAGCAGGTTTAACAAAGTCGACTTAATTTTTTCCTTAAGTCGACTTAAGCAGCTGCTTAAGTCAACTTGAGGAAAGTGCAGTGTAGACGCAGAGTAAATTAAGTCGACTGAAGCAAGCTTAAGTCGACTTAATTTACCAGTGTAGACGCACGCTTTAAGTCCACTTAGTAAGGCCAGGTTTAAGTCGACTTAAGAGTCCTGTGTGATTCTCTAAGTTGATTTAATAAGGTTGAATTAAAGTTGACTTAGTAAAGTCGACTTAGTAAAGTCAACCTATATTTCTCAGTGTAGACATAGCTATTGAAATTATAGTTATTTGATTTCATCTCATGGGTTGCTGCATTTTATTAGGACATAGCGATGATTCTGTGTAGAGTTTGTATTGTACCAGTTTATTAAATCTGTCAAAGTTTATTGTATTCCTTGAATGAAAAGTACTGCGAAATTACCATATACCATGTTTTATTATTTGGTATATTATGTCTAGTCATCATAACTTTTCACCCAATTTTAAAACTTGGAGCAATACACAATTGAATGAAAACTAGTAAGAAGAATATCTGGGGCTGTTTAAGAATTTAAGAAACAAACTAGGATTTATGCTTGCAAAGCCACAGAGGATTCTAGTTTCTCTACTATTGATTTTTTAAGTTAAAATGTAGGTCTATATATACAGGCATATAGAAATAGCTTTCATTCCAAGAACATTTAGAAATATCCGTATTTATGTGTTGAGAAACATATCTCTTTTAAGCAGCGCTGTCCCATAGGGGGAGCGGGGCCCAGGGCCAAGTGGCCTAGGCCGGGCCCTGTCCCCCCCCCCCATGCTGGAGGAGAGTTGGGCCGCTCCACCGCCCCAGGGAGCCGGGCTGGATGGGGAGGCTGAGGCCGCCGGCTCCGGGTCTGGCCCTGGAAAGGAGGGCCACCAATGGGGGGAGCCGGCCGCAGCCAGGATCCCAGGCTACTGTGGCTGGTGCCCCAGCCGGGGACCCGAGGTCGCAGCTGGGAGCTGGTTCCGGCCCAGGGCAGCCTGCCGGTGAGGGCTGGCCCTGGTCGCATTGTGCAGGCTGGTCCAGAGGTGGGTCCCAGCCACCTGCCTCACCCCTGGACCTGCCTGCTCTGCCCCGGGGGCGGGGAGGGCTAGCCCAGGGGCTGGGCTTAGTGCTCCCTGCCCGCCCCGCTGCCTTCGGCTCTCTGCCGAAGGCAGCGGGGAGCAGGGAAGAGTGTGGCTGTGGGGCGGCCGCGGGGCCCGCGTAACCATGGGGCCTGGGGCGATCACCCCGTTCGTGACCCCCTAGGGATGGCCCTGCTCTTAAGCAAAATTCAAGGTTTTGGCAGAGTCTACTGACTAAGCATTTAGCATTAATTAATATATTTATTATGCCATTATCTGTGAAAAAGCAATTAATTGTATTGTCATCATTTGCAAACTGTATAAAAATTGGCACTGAAAAAAGTGGAGTGGATTGGCACTTCTTACCTCATCATGGTAGTATAGATTTGTTTCCTATGTATTTCCAATGTCTATGTTCCATCTGACTATTTCATGAGAGAGATATTTACGTGAAATGGTTTTTGATTGTATTTAAAAAATGACCCTGAACATCCTTTAACTTTTCTTTTTTTACTGCCAGAAAAGTAAAAAACAAAACAAAAAACCCTGCACTAAAAGAATTCCAAGGATTATCTTGGAAGCCAAATGCTCATTGTAATAAGTTAGCAAGTTTCAGAGCACACATCAAAAAATGCTGGAAACCATTTGCATATGTATCTTCATTATTCTATGTTTAAAACCTACATAATGCCTCTGAAAAACAGTAAAACTAGTAATTGGAAGTCCCTGAATCTCTTGTTTACCCTCTTCTCTTCTCCTAATTGATGGCCAGCAATCAAATGGATGAGTATAATACTCACCAAATTTAGAAGTGGGAGTCAGTTGGCATGGTCACAGATGAAGCATCTGTCTACATTTCTACATGTTTCAGATGCTAATTGGTATGGTTCATCAGAATCATCATCATTCCAGAAAAGTCCCCAAGAAAACAGCAGTGAGATCAGTTGGAGCTAGAGCAAGAATGTATTCTCTAAACCTGAGAAATAATGAAGAAAGCTCATTAGAACTGTTCTGCACTGAAAAATATCCTGGCATCAGGACTGGAGACATGGTTTGTGTTTTGAACCAAAAGTTCATCTGGTGAAATACTCCTTAAAAAGTTTTGCTATTATTTTCAAGAACATCATTTTGTAATATGGTCTTCAAAAATATCCTGTATTTCAAAGATCTATACAGATCAATAGCAGGTGTATATCCAAGGTCAGAAATAGGCCTGATAATTGGAAGCACATTTCTGGCTTTGTATTCAAATGCCCTGAAGGTGACTTTAAATTCAAGTTCTGCCCAATTTTCTACTATGCTTACACTTTAGGCATGCCTCTTTCCAAGTAGAAATAAGATCACTTTGTGTCAATGCTCCTTGATTTCAAGTTGAAACTTTTGTCTTCAGATTTCTGCCAGTGTTTCACTTGAAATTAGATATTGTACCTGTAATTGAACAAACAGTAAATATAGCTCAGGGGATGTGCTATTCCCTGAATTTGACATATTAAATAAGATTCAGTGTTTGATATACAAACACTTTAGCCTGTTTAGTACCATGGTAAACATATCTTTAAAAATCCTTTAAAACTTTTTAATTAAACATAAGGAATAAACAATTAGAACATTTTAAATTTAAAGTATTTAATAAGGCTTTCATTTTAACAACATCCATTGTTCCCTTTCCCTTTAGCTGGAAAGAGTGTTTGCACCTTTTTCCATTAACATTTCTTATTATAACCTATGGTAAGCTCTTATGAACTTCCACATACTACTTACAGTTAAATTAATAATTTCTAGCCCCAGTTATCATGACAGGACTTGCATGTTAGAACAAGAAGTGTGTGGGGGGAGGGAGAGAAGGGGGGGGGGAGAGAGAGAGAGAGAGAGAGAATTATCAAAAGAGTTTTAAATAAGAAGCAAATAGAAGTTGGTTGGTTGTGTATGAGGTTCAGTTGATCGAACTTCAATCCATTCTGCTGAGTATGATTATTTCTAAGGAAGTGATAACCTTAACTGAGGTCAGACCTGGGCTTCCATAATGTATATATCACAGATTTCATTGTAATTCTGCATGAATTACACACTTCACAAGAATAAATGTCAGACGGAAATTCACCTCAGCATACAGTACACCAGTGTCATTGTATTATCATGTATTACAGTGGGTTGCATTTACCATGCCCAGTGTTTTGAATCCTAACACCTATTTTGATTTGCTGTTACAGCCTGACCTGATGCTATGTCATACACTCCCCTGCATTTAATTTCCTCCCACTCTGTAACTTTCCTATCTTCAAAGCGTCTGACGAAGTTGGATTTTCTCCCACGAAACCTCATGCAATAAATAAATCTGTTAGTCTTTAAAAGTGCCACAGGACTCTGTTGTCTTTCTACAATAGACTAACACGGCTACCCCTTTGGCATTTAATTTATGTAACATACACATTAAAACATGATATGGCATAAAAAGACAATTAAACACTTCTGAGCCTTTTACTAGACACTAATATCCACTTATTCTGGTGCATGTGCACTGTGTCCAATAGAAGCTATGTGATCCTAACCAGGGACACAATTTAGTCTTAATGAAACAAGTCAGTTACACTGGCATACACAGTTCTGTGGAAATGTACCAGTTCCCCAGGTTATTAGGGCACTTTGTTTTTAATGGCATGCAGAGTATTTTGGATGTAATACTATAATTTAGGAAAGACACTACATGGGACTGATTGTCTCTTCCTTTCCATAGTTCAAGCACTGTTGAAGAGAAATAGCCATATATATTTTGATTGTTTCATGAAATAGTATCAGAAAAAATCAAATACATTTATATTTTAACAATTCTGTAGAAGGCTCAGTTTCATAACTCTTATTTAGACCTTGTAGTCATAGTTTTTTCCTCCTAGGACTTTGATTTTCTTGTTTAGAGCTATTTTGTCCATTTACAAATTGCTGTTAGTAAGAAGCAGCTAAAAGATGTGCCAGATCAGATTCAGCTGAAGGAAGAAAATGAGAATCTGGGAGATAAAATTATTTCCTTGCTTTCCTGCCTTGCTCCCACTTCTTAGTAATCTGCTCAGGGTCTTAACCAGTACTAGTTACTCCTACCACTGTGCACCAACTCAGCTGAGGGTACTGAAAGCAATGAACTACACCATCATGGTTGCCACCCACATCATCATCTGAGATGGGAATCCATTATGACATTTTGGGTCTCCATTGTCCTGATGCTGAAAGACATCCTGACTAGAACAGGACAGAAAGAGGCACCCAGATGACATTAAACCACTTCCACCTGCTTTACTTAAATGTGAGCTTGAATTCCTTCTTTTATCCACTCCCTTGTGCATCTTTTTCTTGTCACACTTTACTTTCTCTCTATATATTTGCTTTCTGTTCTAGAAAGTCTGGCTTAGGAAGCCAGACTACATCTTTTCCAGCAGTTATATAAACCTGTTAACAGAAAGGCAGCTAAAAGCTATGCCTTAAAGAGTCTGTCCTTGATACTAGTTTGCCAGATATTGTAGTAGCTATTATTATTTTCTAGTTTTTACATAGCACTTTCCATCAGTAGATCTCAAAGCACCTTGCAAAGGAGGTCAGTGCCATTATCCCCATTTGACAGATTGAGAGGCTGATAAGTTTTTATGTTATGTTTTTCCAACATAAGGAAGCAAACAGAAGTCAGCATTTGAGGCAGAAGCTGAATTTCCTCTTTGTCCTGTTCTTCTCTATCCTTTTTTGTGTGTGTTTTTCTTGTTGTGTCTTTAAAGAAACAAGACTGGATAACAACAACAACAGGTCTAGTCCCTGTCATCTAACTTTTCCCCTCATTTCCCAATAAACTTCAGTTATTGCCATCTTTAATAACATATAAAAGCTGGGTTGGTTTGTTGGGTTGATTTGCTTTTCCTTCTAAAGATTCTCTATGGATGAAGTAAAAGGGAATAAAGAATATTGTTCAATTGAAAGACAGTACTTTACATGTCAAAGCCTTTAATTCCCCTAACCCTCTTGTTATTTATTTATTTGGTTTTTTTTTGTAACTTTAAGAAAAGGCTAGCAATGTTTCGTTTATCATGAGTCTAAGATGGCAAAGCTCTCTGCATTGGAAACTCCTGAACCAAGTTCAACTGCAGTGTCGTACTGTGAAAAGAGCATGTTAACATCTTTGTCTCTGTTGGCCCATTTACTCCACTGAAATTAACACAACAGTATTCATGAAAGTGGAAAAATATAATATTTGTCAAATGTATTTTTATTTGAAAATGTGGCCTAATATATTGAATTAATTATTCTACCAATATTATTCAAGCAGCTCTAGTTCTGTCAAAAATCTTGCGTTTGTTCGATTCATTATTATTACTTGCAGCACAGCAGTACCTAGAGAAAGGAAATCTTTGATTATGGTGCATGCTTTATAAATATAGTGAAAACACAGTCTCATCACAATGTGCTCACAGTTTATAGTTCTTTATCTCTCTTTCTAGAGCCACCGTCTTTTTCTTACTAATAAAAGTAAAAACATGCAATTACTTTGTTTGTCTTCCAATCAGTACACAAATGTGAGATACAATGTATTTTTTTCCAGTCATCAGTTATTTGTAAGCCAAAATTATTGGGTATGTCTACAGTAGAAAAAGTTAAGTTGATTTTGTTAAGTCGACTTAATAAGGTTGACTTTAAGTCGACTTAAAGTCGACCTTATTAAGTCGACTTAACAAAGTGGACTAAAGTCGACTTAAAGTTAAGTTGACTTACTCCACTTCGTTAAGTTGACGTAACTGGCCTTAAGTCGACTTAATAAAGTCAACGTAAGGGTTAGCCCCCATCCACACCGTCCTTAACTCGACTTAAGAAGTCGACTTAAGGCTTAAGTTGACCTAATGGGTGGTTGTTATTAAGTCAACTTAAGTTTTCATTAAGTCAACTTAAGGAATTTTTTAAGTTAACTTAATGAAAGTCCAGTGTGGACATGGAGTAATTTAGGTTGACTTAAGGGTCCTTATGTCGACCTAAATTGCTGGTGTAGACGTACCCATTGTTTTTCTTGTCTTAATGGCAGGAGGAACCTATTTTAGCTGCTCGTACAAGCCATCACTGCTATTTACGTCCTTTACTAATATAGATATTTAGCTGCACTTGTCCATAGAGTGGCTATTTTATTCAATTCATAACTTTCAGTAGCCCTATAAATTATCCTGTTATACTTAAACAGTAAGATAATGGTGATACATTTGTGTTATTCTTTTGTAAGTGTCTGAATATCTTATTTACTACAATTTGCCTTGAAAGAGATTGCATTTTTAAGCAGAGACATTCTAGCATTGCCTGTATGTAAAGATCACTTTCATCTCTCACCATTCCAGGATTCTGCCTTTCAAATTAAATATTTATTTAGGAACTGAACCAAAGCTCACATAAGTCAATGGGAGTCTTTTCATTTACATCACCAAACACCGGATCATGCTTAATGAAAATACTGCCTAAAAATAAATATGTATGACCTTTTCAGCTTCTAATATTAAGTGATCAGTTCCACAAATCCTTAATCATGTGAGTAATCCTTGTTCACTCTAGTAGCTCCATTGAAGTGAACGTGTCTACTTTCCCTGGACTATTCATATAAGCCAAGTTTTGAAGGATTGGGCCTTGTGTCATTAATGTATTCCAGTTATAGATGGAAGAAACATCTAATCTACTGTATAGCAACTGCAGATGTATAACAAAATATAACTGCTCTATTACATGCAGAAATATAGTGTATTTTGAACTAGTCAGTGTCTACAAGATGCAATAACAACATTACTAGCTTCATTAGCTTGGGTATGTCATCATATTGATAACTAGTGACCCAGCGATAGCTACTAATTGCTTTCTAATAAATAATAAGGAAAATTCCAGTTAATAAAAATCAATGATTTGCTCCATCAGTTTTTGCTGGTTAGAGGGGTTTTTTTCCTTGCAGATAGAGATTTGTGAGGCAGACACAGTGTATTACAAAATTAGCTATTGATGTTGGTTTCAACAAACACTTTTTTCCCCCCATTTAAGTTCCTTTTCTCTAAATAAGAGGAGTTGGTTGAATGCTTTAGATTTGGTCCTGGACATATAGATATTTAACAAAATATTAATGATCCTCAAAATGGATTAATGGTATTTATGACTATAGATAATGATATTTTATTCAGTATAAAACAAGGAGAATATGGACTTAGGTCTTGATTCATGTACATACTTAAGCATGTCTTCCCAAACAAGTCTAGTGTCTCTGTTGACTTTTACCTTGTGCATCAGCTCTCTGATCAGATCACATTTGGTCCCAACCCTTTCAGGGTAAAACGAAGATTTTTACCTCAATAGTCCCAGGATCTCATACCATGTCAGCCATCCTATCTGAGGCCCGATAATTCTTCTGGTCCCTTCCAAGTAATCTTCCCAGTAAAGCTACAGGAGAACCAAGTTCCTCTAGCCACCATGGGGTCCAGCCCAGGATATTTATAGCATGTGGTTAATGTGTACCTGGAAATACCTCTTGCTTCTTCTCTGGTCTTCTTTCTATATTTGTCCGCCTTTTCCTCAGAGGGTTGATATTCTCAGTAGTAGTCCGTCCCAAGGTCAGTCGCCTAGATCCATTTCTCATGGTAACAAACAAAAAGAAACAAAATTAACAGAAATAAAGAGCAGCATCAGCTTCTCTGTCCTTCTAGGACCTTGCAGCATCTGTCCTAGCATCCTTTGGCCCTAGGCAATTTAAAGTAGCTTGGCTCTCTGTTTTGCTCCTTTCTGCTCCCCCAGACTGGGGCCTTCTGAACTGAGCTGCTCCATTCATCCTTGATCAGCCTCAATCAGCCTTGTGATCACCCTTACCCTGTGTTCTAATGAGGGACAAGGGCTGACCTAGGCAGAGAAGGCTTTAAAAGCCAGTGGCTGAGCGACCAGGGGACTGCAAACAGGGGAGTTTGAGAGGGAGTTTGGGAGTAGTTTATGGTTTGTGGGGCTGCTGTGGTGAAGAAGACCCGCACCGCTTGTGCCAGCACTGCTTCTGTCTCCTGTGCCAGTGCCTGTATCCAGACGGACATTCTGACCATGGATATTTCTACCCAGATCCTGGTGTGAACTTACAAGGACTGTGGCCTGCATTTCCCACTCACAGACACTCAGGCTGGGGAGATCATTCAGTGTGACAGGTGCCTTCTGGTGGAGTCTCTCAGGAAGCAGATGGGAGAGTTACAGGAAGAGGTGGCTAGGCTCAGGAGTATCCCTGCCCTGGAGAAGTTCCTGGATAGCATCCATGAGGAGACATGCAAGGATGAGGAAATTATCCAGGTGCAGAAGACTGCTGCCACACCATTGGAGAAGGATGAGATGGCTCTGGCACAGGGAGGACACCAGCAGCCCATTCCTTCTGGCAGCAGACTGTGCTCCACCCCTGCTCCCATCCCACCCTCCCTTGTGATGAAGAACCTTTATGCAGCGCTAGAGACGAGTGATGAGGTGGAAGAGGAGAAGCCATGCATCCCCGAGGCTGAGAGGATCACAACCGTCACACCCAGGAGGAAACATTGGGTTGTGGTGGTTGGGGACTCTCTTCTGAGGGAGACGGAGGCACCCATCTGTCGCCTTGACAAGGACTCTCGGGAGGTATGCTGCCTGCCAGCGGCCCATATCTGAGACGTTTTGGAGGGATTATCGAGAATCATCCACCCCTCTGACTACTACCCCATGCTACTCATCCATGTGGGAATCAATGATACTATGAGAGGCGACCCTCAGCAGATCAAAGGTGACTACAGGGCTCTGGGAGCATGGGTGAAGGAGTTTGGTGCTCAGGTGCTGTTCTCCTCGATCCTTCCAATCAAGGGTAGGAGCCTGAGCAGAGACAGATGCATCCTGGAGGTGAATGCCTGGATGCAAAGATGGTGTTACCAGGAGGACTTTGCCTTCCTTGACCATGGAGTGCTGTTCCAGGAGGAAGGAGTGCTAGGCAGAGATGGACTCCACCTATTGAGGAAGGGGAAGAGTGAATTTGGACGTAGACTGGCTAACCTAGTGAGGAGGGCTTGAAACTAGGTTTGGAGGGGGAAGGTGACCAAAGCCCACATGTAAGTCACAGTGAGGGAGACCTGGGGGAAGGGACAGAACTTGGGGGGTGCCAGGACTGTAACAGCAGGGATAAAAGAGAGGGTAGTTGGAAATGGGGGGGGATCAAATCATTGTCTTAGGTGTCCTAATGAAGCCCTAATACCTGAGGCGAGTTGGGAAGGAGGACACCAGGAGAAATTGAAGGGGGAAGATGCAACAGGAGGTATAATCAACAGGGAAAAGTAGGGCAATCTGCCCAGTATTTTAAGTGTCTGTACACAAATGTGAGGACCCTGGGAAACAAGCAGGAAGAATTGGTAGTACTGGCACAGACAAGGAACTATGATGTAATTGGAATAACAGAGACATGGTGGGATAGCTTGCATGACTGGAGCGCTGCCATGGATGGGTATTCAGGAAGGAGAGGCAGGGAAGAAGAGGGAAGAAGAGGTGGAGGAGTATATGTAAAAGAGCTGTATGACTGCTCAGAGTCCACTATGAAACTGGAAACAAGCTGGTTGAAACTTTGTGGGTTAAGTTTAGAGGAGAGTGCAACAAGGGGGATGTTGTGGTGGGTGTCTGCTACAGACCACCAGACCAGAAGGAGGAGGTGGATGAGGCGTTCTATGGACAACTAGCAGAAGTTTCCAGATGGCAGGCCCTGGTTCTCATGGGGGACTTCAGTAATCCTGACATCTACTGGGAGGACAATACAGCAGTGCACAGGCAATCCAGGAAGTTTTTGATGAGTGTTGAGGACAACTTCCTGATACAAATGCTGGAGCAACCAACTAGAGGCCTTGCACTTCTAGACCTGCTGCTCACAAACAGAGAAGAATTGATAGGGGAAGTAGAAGTGAATGGAAACCTGGAAAGCAGTGACCATGAGATGGTAGAGTTCAGGATCCTCATCAATGGAAGGAAGGAAAGAAGCAGAACACACACCCTGGACTGCAGAAAAGCAGATTTTGGCTCCCTTAGGTAACTGATGGGCAGGATTCCTTGGGAGGCTGATCTGAAGAGGAAAGGCATCCAAGAGAGCTGGCTGTATTTTAAAGAAACCCATGTTAAAGGCACAGGAAGATACTATTCTGATGTGCAGAAAGAACAGCAAATGTGGAAGGCGCCCAGAGTGGCTTAGCAGAAAATCTCTGCGGTGAGGTGAAACATAAAAGGGAAGCTTACAAGAAGTGGAAGCTTGGACAGATGACAAGAGACGCGTATAAAGATATTGCTTGGGACTGCAGGGATAAAACCAGAAAGGCCAAAGGACAATTGGAGTTGCAGCTAACAAGGGATGTGAAGGATAACAGAGAGGGGTTCTACAAGTATGTCAGTAACAAGAAGAGGATCAGGGATAGTGTGGGTCCCTTACTGAAAGAAGGAGGTATCCTCGTGGTGGATAATGCGAAAAAGACTGAAGTACTCAATGCTTTTTTTATGTCAGTCTTCACGGGGAGTGTCAGTTCCCAGGCTACAACACTGGGTAATGCAGAATGGAGAGAAGATGAGCGGCCCTCGGTGATGGAAGGTCAGGTTAGGGACTACTTAAAGAAGCTGGATGTGCAGAAGTCTATGGGGCCAGATGAACTGCATCCGAGGGTGCTGAGGGAGTTGGCCGATGTAATTGCAGAGCCGCTGGCCATTATCTTTGGAAACTCATGGTGAATGGGGGAGGTCCCAGAAGATTGGAAAAAGGCAAATATAGTACTTATCTTAAAGAAAGGAAGGAGGAGGATCCAGAGAACTACAGACCGGTCAGCCTCACCTCAATCCCTGGGAAAATCATGGAGCAGGTCCTCAAAGAATCCATCCTGAAACACTTGGAGGAAAATAGAGTGATCAGGAACAGTCAGCATGGATTCATCAAGGGCAAATCATGCCTGACCAACTTGATTGCCTTCTATGATGAGATGACTGGATTTGTAGATGTGGGAAGAGCCGTTGACATGGTATACCTTGACTTTAGCAACGCTTTTGATACAGTTTCCCACAGCATTCTCATCGGCAAGTTAAGAAAGTATGGGTTGGACGAGTGGACCGTAAGGTGGATAGAAAACTGGCTAGATCAATGGGCCCAGCAGGTAGGAAGCAATGGCTCAGTGTCTAGTTGACAACCACTAACTAGTGGAGTGCCCCAGGGGTCAGTCCTGGGGCCGGTTCTGTTCAACATCTGCATTAATGATCTCGATGATGGGATAGATTGCATGCTTAGTACGTTGGCGGGTGACACCAAGCTGGGGGAATGGTAGACATGCTGGAGGGCAGGGACAGGATTCAGGGAGACTTAGACAAATTGGATCACTGGGCCAAAAGAAACCTCATGAGGTTCAACAAGGACAAGTGCAAAGTCCTGCACTTAGGATGGAAAAATTCCATGTACTGCTACAGCCTGGGGACCGATCGGCTAAGTAGCAGCACTCTAGAAAAGGACCTGGGGTTTATGATGGGCGGGAAGCTGGATATGAGCCAACAGTGTGCTCTTGTTGCCAAAAAGGTCAATGGCATATGGGGCTGCATCAGTAGGAGTGTTGCCAGCAGATCGAGGGATGTGATTATTCCCCTCTATTTCGCACTGGTGAGGCCACATCTGGAATACTGTGTCCAGTTTTGGGTTCCCCACTACAGAAAAGGATGTGAACAAATTAAAAAGAGTCCAGCGGAGGGCAATGAAAATTATTAGGGGGCTGGGGCACATGACTTACAAGTAGAGATTGAAGGAACTAAGCTTATTTAATCTGCAGAAGAGAAGACTGAGGGGGGATTTGATAGCAACCTTCAATTACTTGAAGGGGTGCTCCAAAGAGGAGGGAGCTAGGCTGTTCTCGGTAGTAACAGAGGACAGAACAAGGAGCAATGGTTTCTAGTTACAGCTGGGGAGGTCAAAGTTGGATATTAGGAAAAACTTTCTCATTACACGGGTGGTGAAGCATAGGAATGGGTTGCCTAGGGAGGTGGTAGAATCTCCGTCTTTGGAGATATCTAAGGTTCGGTTAGAGAAAACCCTGGCTGGGATGATTTAGTGGGGGTTGACTGCTTTAACAGGGGTTGGACTAGATGACCTCATGAGGTCTCTTCTAGCCCTAAGATTCTATGGCTATGTCTACACTGGCAAGTTAGTTTGAATTAAGGAGGCTTAATTCGAACTAACTGAAGCCATGGCTACACTAGGCTTTAGTTAGGTCGAATTAAGGGCTTCCTTAATTCAAACTAATAAATTCAAATAGGGTATTCAAACTAAGGGGTTAATTCGAACTACCTAGTTCAAATTAACCAATGTGGCCATGTTAATTTGAACTAATTTCTTAGTTCGAATTAACCAGCCATTGAAATGAATGGGGATCGCTAACTCGAACTAAGCAAGTATTTGCTTAGTTCGAACTAACATTCCAGTGTGGCCATGCTAGTTCGAATTAAGCTAATTCGAACTAACTAAAATTAGTTTGAATTAGTTAATTCGAACTAACTAATTCAAACTAATTTTAGTAAGTGTAGACATAGCCCTTGTGTTCATTACAGCAATTCAATACATATTTTAGAGGAGCAATCTAAAAATATTTAAAAAAAAAAACACATAAAAGGTACAAGCTCTATCAGTTAAATCAGCAACTTTCTAAGAGCTACACAGAAAGATCAGTGGACTGATACATGGTAGGAAACATTTCAGTGAATAGGAAATCCTTAAATAACTTCAGGTAGTAATTTAGGGGGGTAACTCACACACACACACACACATGTGATTTCAAACATTATCTAAAATGATGTCCAGATTTCACAGATGAAAACCAGTTTGCCCTTTGGATCAGTAATCCAGTACTACATTGTCATTTCTGGTGCTTCCCATCAAATAGACACATGAACTAGTAAAATATTCCACACATATCCACTTTTCTCCAAAGACTGCCTTACTTAAAAGAAAACATTGATTTTTGCCAACAGATATACAGAAAGACAATCAATCAATGACAGCCTTGCAAGCAAGCTACTAGTAAAATTACCCTTGATTCCCTCTACTCTAGTCCTTTAGGTCATGAATTTATTTTAACATTTTTTCCAAGTTTGTCTGGGGTCTACCATAAATGAGACAAGCCTCATACAATTTTCATTTTGTTTAAACACAGTGATATGAATGAAATGAAAATACATTTTACGGAGATATTATATATGATGAAACTCTTTAGGTTTATGTTATTTTCAGTTATTTACTAGGTTTACTCTTCACCCTCATTTGTTTATCAGTCAGTACAATGTAGTTCATACACCTTTTAAAATTGTCTTATTTAAATTTCTTTTTAGCAATCTTTATTGCTGATGATACCAAATCCACATTCAGTCTATACAAAATGAATATCCAGGCCTGCATGAAATTTTACATGGGAGGTTCAGAAATTAAATTTTGAAAGGAGCTCTGTCATAGGAAAGCAATTAATTTGAAAATATCATAGGTTTATTAGTTAGTATAATCCTATTCATAATCCACTCTAGTACATCATGTTCTCCATTGCATTTATCACTTGGCATTTATTACCCTTGAGATATGTCTACCAAACTTTGACTCTCCTGTATAAAGGTTAGTAGGAAGCTCACATTCCCACTGTTTAAGAAATAGGGTTTCTGGGGGGAAGGGAGGATATCTGGGCGGAGTAATTTCATACTGCTGGAACCTGATTCTCCTCTACTTTAAATTCTTTACAAATTTTTATTCAGGCTTGTGAATGTGTTCAGTTTGGCAAAATATTGAATGAGCTTGTTTGCTTACAGAAATAGAGCCAATTCAGAAATGTTCTGGCAAGTATAAGCATTAAGGCTCTGATCTGTCCACAGGTAAATAGAGTATCTGATTACCTCAAAATCCTCTCAAGACATGTGCATCTGTCATTGCTAATCATTTCACAATTTGAAGTACATTTCCTGAATTTGGTAATTCCTAAATAATCTCATTAGGATGGTGCCCCAAGTTGTGAGATGATTTCTGGTATCTGGACATAAATCACAGACTCTCTCCATTGACTATTTGGCTGTCCAAACTAAATAAACATACTATTCCAATCTTGAGTTAACCAAATTAAATCAAACAGCTAATTGGTCAGGACAGGTGAGGGGAAGAAAAGCTGCATCACAGTTTGTGGGGTAAATAGCCGATTGGGGGACTGTGCCAACAGCTAACCACTCCAATTGCCCAAGTGGGTGCTTACCACCCACATTTTTTCTGTGGGAGTTGGCCCCTGGGTAACCCAAAAGTTGTTATCTATGTTGACAACAGTCTCTGAGTATGATTTCTAACCAGTTGCATATCCACTTTATACTGGGTTCATCTAAGCTATATGTCCCTAGTTTTATGAGAAGGTCATGTTAGACCAGGGATAGGAAATAATATTGAGAAGGGAGCTGCTGGTGGTGGAGGAGAACCATCCTGGGAGTGGGTAGAGGTGGGGAACTGGCAGGGGCAGGAACCAGGGGTGAGCTGGGGAGGAAGCCTGCAGCAGGAGAGAGCTGGTGGGGGGAGAGCTGGTGGGGGGGTAGGCGGGGCAGAAAACAGGGGAATTCATGCAGTGCAGTAGAGCTGGCCTGGGAGGCAGAAAGACCGGGGGTGAGGGAAAGCCAGCACCAGTGTGCTGCTACAGCACTGGACCAGGCGTGGTGCAGCGCTGGCCAGGGAGGCAGCAAGGGGCCGAGCAGTAGCCCTAGCTCCAGCCCTGGAGTGATGCAGCACTGGCCGGGTGGGGGTTGGGGGGAGCACCAGACGGGGGCAATGCAGTGGCAGCACGCCGGCCCCGGTCTTGTAGTGTTGAAGCACTAGCCCTGACCCTGAAGTGGCACAGGACCAGCTGGGTGGGGGAGAGCAGCCCAGGGGCAGTGGGCCGGACAGAGGCCTCGGGCGGGCCAGATACAGCCCGTGGGTTGTATGTTGCCCACCCCTGTGTTAGACAGTATCAAAAGCATTAGTAAAGTCAAGCTATATCACATCTACTTCCTCCCCCCATAGCCACAAAGCTTGTTACCCTGTGGAAAAAAAATATTAAGTTTGTTCAACTTGTTCTTGAAAAATCCATGATGACTGCTGTTACCTTATTATATTAGAGATGCTGCTAAATAAATTGTTTCATTATTCGTTCCATTATCTGTTGGGGTTCTAAAGTTATGCTGACTATACATCCCTGGGTTGTCTTTATTTCTCTCTTTTATAAATAGGAACAATATTTGTCCTTTTCCAGGGCTCTAGGATTACTCATATTCCACAAGTTCTTAAAGATTATTAGTAAGGGCTCAACCATCTCTTCAATTATTTTCTTATGTATTCTAGTACGTATTTCATCAGGCCCTGACAATTTGAACTAGTCTAATCTAACTAGTCTAATTCTTAACATGTGCTTTCTCTATTTAAGCTTCATATCCTATACCATTTACACTGATGTTCATCTTCTGATCACTGCTAACTTTTTGGTGAACACTGAAATAAATGAGGCAGTTAGCACTTTGGTAATTGTTGCATTTTCTGTTATGGTCCTTCACTCCTCAAAGTTAAATGTTCAGACCCTTTTTTTTTTCTTGACATGGTTTACTACCAGAACAAAACTAATATTATTTTTGGAATGAGAGATCTTGCAAAGGGTAAATTTTCCACATTATTTTAATAGGCACTCTAGCCCCAAAATAATACATAATTCCTGCAGTAAAAGGGACATAATGTTATCTGAAGTGTCTGAGGTCATTAAATTGCTTTATTTTAAGCACAGTGAAATTGCTGAATGACTTGTACAGACACAGGGCCTATATGTGGAGCTTTGGGATCCAGCACACAAATTGCATATGACACACAAGAAATAAGTTAAAAACTTAAATAGGAATCCTTGGCAATAGGAAATACCATATGACTCCTTGCAAAGATTCTATATTTTGTGAGACTAACACTTCAGTAAAACAAAAATCTATGATCCAATAAATTCTCATCCGTGAGTTTAAAGTATTGTATCAAGAAGCTAACCCTGTGCTCACTGACTTCAGTGAGAAACTTCCCATTGACCTCAAAAGTCCCCAATACATATTTGTGTATTTTTCTCTGTATAATAATACTGATATATATCTGTGTTAAATATTTGTAGTATAACTATATATGATTCTACAAAAAAATAAATAAAATAGAACCATTATGGACACAGACAGACAGATGTTTCAGAATTTAAAACAAGGCAGAATGATATTTTAAAACAGCATCCACAATTTCTTGAACACCATTTCTCAAAATCTCATTACTGCATGTACTTGTGCTGAATGAGAAGTCTTTTGCCCTGGACCTTGTCAACTAAACATGGTGAAAATACAGAACACTTAATTATCAGCTACCAAAGTCACAAGGCTATTAAAGAATTCCCTTCTGGGAACAGTGCAGAGAAGGTTGATAAGAGTGGTACCTTAATTATAACTCTATCTGTTATGAGACACTAGAGAGTAGGGAAGAATTTGAAATAATTTAGGAAAGGAGAAACGTATTTCCTTTGTGGGATCCAAAACATCTTACTTTCTGGATCTCAGCCCAATCACACAGAACAACAACAACAACAAAAAGATGAAAACCAATACAAAAGACTTCAATAGAAAGGGAATAATAACTAAAGTCCTATATTCAATCAACTACTCATATGATTAATAAGAAGCCCTATTATATTTTTACTCTACTCTCAATAAAGGTGATCATATAATAAACTGTTGTGGGTGAGACTCTATGGGTATGTCTACATTAGCAATTTAGGTCAACTTAAGGGTCCTTAAATCGACCTAAATTACTCCATGTCCACACTGGACTTTCATTCCACACTGGACTTTCATGACACTTAATGAAAGCTTAAGTTGACTTAATAACTACCCATCATTAAGTCAACTTAAGATGGTGAGTAGCCCTTAAATTGACTTTATTAAGTCAACTTAAGGCCACTTAAGTTAACTTAACAAGGTGGACTTAAGTCAACTTAAAGTGTTGCTGCTTTGTTAAGTCAACTTAATAAGGTAGACTTAAAGATGACTTAAAGTCAACCTTATTAAGTCAACTTAACAAAGTTGACTTAACTTTTTGTAATGTAGACATACCCTATGTGACTGATGCTATATGTTGTATTTGTTCATTCAGGAGATATTCTCTCTGATAAAGAAATCCAGTACAATATATCTCAGCTGTAAATCACAGTAAGAATGAAATGCAGACATTTTTGTGTGTTCTCATCTGTTTGGAGCATGTAATTACAAAAAGAAATGACAATAATGTAAAAAGGGTACTTATTTTCTTCCACTGAATTCTTAAATATCATTGCCTATTTCTTCACAACTGATATGCAATGAATGTATTTGAGTGCTTTCTCACATAATATATTTCAAGATGCACAACTCTTCCCAGCATTCATTCATATTGACCATATTTGAGGAATATAAATCATCCAGAAGATAGATAATCTTAAAAATGAGAGTTGAAAAAAAGGGCTGTTGAGTCACCTCAGTTGGTGCTCAAATTCTACTGATGGACCTATATGATATATGATAGTCTATCCTCCTGCCTATCCTTGTAGCCTATTTTTTTAATGGTTGGCCCAGTACATTCCAGTTTTAAATGTCACGAACACTAATTTTCCCACTACTTGCATTAGAAAATTATTTTATAATTAGATCAAGAAAAGGGCTTTTCAGTACCAAAAGACAGCACTTGCAAGTAATATATGTTCCTTTTTCTTCCCCCTGAGAACTGAAATAATTTATACAGGAAATTAGCTGAAGTCGAAAAATTCATTTAAATGTCATTCTTGTTGATCAAACATCTAAAGGTACTGAGAAGTAGGAAACTTTAGATGTTGTCATGAAGGTGCTTTTACATCAGGTGTTTCATATTAATCAAAGTTTAGTAAACCTCAGTCACACTTATTCTTTCCTACTTAAGCTTTGGAATTCATGCGCTTAAAAGTGCAGTAAACATTTGACCAACAGATCAGGTCAGCAATATCCATTTGAATCTACATTATTGGGAACCAATAGTTTCGGTTAGAGTTGCCTGTGTAATGGAATGGAATCATGATTGATCACATGCTTTGAAGAACTATGAAATTGCTGGCCATGTCTGTGCCTTGAGCTCTGAAGCAGATGCTAACTAACAGCTTGTCTTCCTTTCATAGTGGCTGACATGGGATTGGATCCTGTACTCCTGTTCATATGATTATGCTAAATCAGATACTCTCCCAAGTAAGCATTATATATGAGGGTATATGTTTGCTGGATTAGGTCTACTGACACTAAACACCAATCCTTCATCTGTAAATTATTGACAGTGAACATTTAATTACTATTGTGGCAATATTATTTGGAAGAAGCACCTTTATAGGATATTTGTAACAGTCATTTGCTAGGTTTCTAATAATGAAAAATGGCTGTTCCATGTAAGTTATGCATCAGCTTCTTGTGATAATGTTTGAAGTAAAATCTCAAGATGGCATTATACTGCTTCAATTTTAAATCCCA
The DNA here is from genome assembly GCA_007922175.1 of Pelusios castaneus. Taxonomy (NCBI): domain Eukaryota; kingdom Metazoa; phylum Chordata; order Testudines; family Pelomedusidae; genus Pelusios; species Pelusios castaneus. Next base: position 3,357,419 of record ML686006.1, on the reverse strand, counting down.
GTCTTTATGAACTGGACATCCAGCAGCTGTTTTGACACATGGGGAATCTCCAGGAGACATCAAGATCTCCTTCATGACAGCCTTACAGTTACTGCTGAATAGCTTATATAAAAAGTTTAAAAGTTTACCTCATTTTTCATGAGATTTTTCTATTCATCAAGAGGGAAATCCACTGTGGCATGGAGGGCATGTACAAGGTCTTCTACCCCATTTATGTGCTACAGTAAGATGTGCCAATAACTGACACTCTAGGAAGTCTGTGCACACGATCTATGAAATGGAGGGAGTTTTGCAAGGCTGGAAGTTTGCCATTGGGTGAGCCACTGAAGAGCCACAGAATCATTTTGCAATCGTTATCATTATTTCAATATCAATAGTGTATAGGGCATTATGCCAATATATAAGGAGGCATGAACTTCACTCCATGAAAATAACAAACAACATGGAAGAGATCAACTGAATAAAAATAAAGAGTTTTACATGAGGAAAAAGTAACCATGCTCAAATTTTCTACAAAGGTGTTACCTACCAAACATGTTATTTGATACAGAATTATTTTGTTCAACTGACCAAAATGAGTAAGACTACAAATTATTTGGACTACTTTTAGCGGAAATGGTACTGTGATTTTTTCACTAGTTTCTATTGACTCAGAGGAAAATACTACAATGTTAAGACTGTTCTTCTATCCCTCTTCCTCAGTCAAGATTTGTTGTGACTTCATAGGACAAATCTATTTGGAAGTGTCAATTTTATGTTATATATCTACTGCTGATATAAGCAATACTCCTTACATCTTATGTTCCCTATTATAAACCCAATATATTGCCCGTAGTGACCTTTTCTTCTGCTAATTTGCTTAAATTTTAAATCAGGACAGCTTAATTGAGCAGAAAAGATTACTTTCTATTTAACAAGTTCATCAGTGCAAAGCTATATTTATTCAAATGCTAGGTAATAGATCAATAGATGTTTCAGTCTTTTTTAAAGAATTTTCATATTTGATAAAAACATGACCCATTGCAGCCATGACCTTGATAAAGCTTATTTTATCCTACCCTGTTATCACTAAAGGAAACCCATTAAGAAATTTTAGTTTTGTACATCACATCATGCTATATGTGTCATTATCTTTAATAACGCGAAGAACTATAAACTAACTTTTTCACTTTTTATATTAACAGACAAGGCCCACTGGGTTTAAGTCCACCAATCACCAACAAGGTATTAAATAAACATAAAAAAAAATGTTGTACCTTAAATGATAAGGTGGTTTAGTTAAAAACAGGTACCTTTACATCTGTTTCTAAATACCCACATATCAAGTCACTTCTCTATGTAGAAATTATAGGTTTGAAATGACTAATGGTTCAAATTTAATGATTCTACATAGGGCAAGTTATAAACTCTCATTAAACAGTGACAATTACTTTTCTATAGCTAGTCTTAAAATTTTGATTAAAACTAAATGTGGATTGAAAAGATACATTTTTTTAAAAAAAAGTATTCATTATTCTCCCCTTCCACAACCTCCTATATAATTCTAGGACAGATATTGAAATTCAACTTTGAATTCATTTTCTGCAAAAGTGTGCTTTTTGACTTACCTGGTGAATTTTATCACTCAAGTGAGTCACAAAAAAGTGAACTCAAGTGTGCAAATGGTTCCATCATGTTCACGTAACATTCAAATGAATATTCACTTCTTTGTTTCCATTTTCTTTACCAGTTCAAATCACAGGTTATGAATAACACTGATAAGGGAATAACATAAGGAATCTTGTCTTTTCCATAGAGATGTAAACATGAGGAAGCAGTTATAATTGAGGCAGATTCAGTGTGCAGTAATTCATTATAATTAATGAAGAAATTCATTATAAATCATATTATAAATGATGTTATTAGCCTCTTCGATCTTCTGTGACAGAGGGTTAATTTGTAAACTTGATTGTGCTTGTGATTTTTTGTTCTTTTATATTAGTAAGGTATTTACATAATTAGTTAATGTGAACAACCTAGAGTGTGTGTGTGTGTGTGTGTGTGTGTATGAAAATGTTTTAAGTTAGTCATAAACTTAATAAATATTTTCCTCAGCAATGTATATTAAAGAAATAGATTAACAGAACTGTATTGGTTCTTTATTAATTAACTACAATCCCCTCCATCCCATCCCATCCCATCCCATCCCTACCTTTCCACGCCCCCATCCCTCCCTAAAAATGAATTGTATCAATTATGTAAAGTCTGTACTCCAGTATATTAGTAAGGTATCTGGTCAGTTAGAAAGCCTGTGAAGCCAACATACATATCCCTAACATATCTTTTATTTTTCAAATTGCAACCTGATGCAGTGGCTTTTGATGAGTCTGTGACCAACTAGCTGAAACAATTGTATTAAGAGAGGGATGATATACTGACATTGGCATCTTAATAATGATGCATAATTGTGCTCACTTCATTGATGATAATTCTAGAAACGTCCATCTAATGCCTCTGCTGTCCTTGGCTTGACTTCCCAGCTTCAGAAGCAAAAGGTGTTGTTTCACAGTTACATTATGCAAAATCCTGTCAGATTTTCAGTGTTCTGTTATGTAAAATCTTCTTCTGTGAATCCAGCTCAGGTCAGGTATGGAAGCAAGTTGTCATTATGTGATCTCTGTGGACTATTGTAAATGAGATATGTTGGTGATTTTTTTTAAATCATCATTCTTTTGGTAAACCTTGTCCATTGTCAGATAAACTATCATTTAGCAAAATTTTCTCTTTTGGTAACAGTTGAAACAAAACAAACAAGGAGCCCTCAGTGGCACTTCTAAATGACTAACAATTTTATTTATCGCATGAACTTTCATGAAGTGTGATTCATCCATAAAAGCTTATGTGATAAATAAAATTGTTAGACTTTATAAGTGCCACAGGACTCCTTGTTTGTTTTGGTGAACTGGATTAATATGATTACCTGTCTCAAAATTGAAACAAAGAAGCTGAAGACTGAATCAAACAATATAAAAATATTTTGTTAATGAAAGCTTCTTCACATTGTTCACCTTCCTTCTTCACTGCATCAGTTTGCTTCTGTCAGGACCTTATTAAGGAGGGACTACTTCTCAAAATGAGAAGGTAGGTTTTACCTTCTTTGTGATTGACAATATATGCTTCAGCTGTTATAAAAGCCTTGTGTCATTGGTGGGTATGAATACTAGTTTATACTAATGTAGTAGTATGTATTTCATGCAATATGTATTTGATGGTAACACGAAAGGGTTCCACAGATATAAAACAAAATCAATCATTTACTAAGTGAACTATTTACTGAGATGCCACAGATAAATCTAGCATTCTAGCCATATGCACACAAACTAATTTTGTGGTGCTTCATCCAAAATATTCTTTCCTGAAATCTCTGCTATTCCTTCCATGTCCCATGCCATTTTTTTACAGTCTGGGACCATTTAGTCTGGGACCATTTATTAATTATAAATTAGATGTATCACATATAAACTTCCAACCATCGATCTAGAAGTTATTTTCCTACTGTGTGCAAACCCAAGGAGAGTTGATATATTCTAAAATAAACCACTCCCACTGAGGGAGCAGGAGATACCTTTTTATTGGCCCTCAATGAGAGGAGTGGACTTAACTGTATAGAGAGTCTCAAAGGGTAAAGAGGGTTGGATTGGAGACAGTTCAACATATCAGGAAAGTGTCAGAGTAAAGGATGAATACACTAAGTCTGTCCTGAAGGCTAGAAAAGTTTACCTAATCACAGTATTTTGGGGAAAATCCTGGTGTTCTAGAAGGGAGTTCAATGTGCTATGCTCTGAGCTATTCATATCTCTTGTTTTTTTTTTTTTTTTTTTTCCACATGTTAATGAGCATAACTAGGGAGAGTAAGTCATTAAACATGATACTAACATATTGGGTATTGCAATATAAAACAGCACTGCGGTGCTGAGAACAATCTCATGTACTGCTTGCAGTGCTGAAGTCCTCAATTAAAATGCTAATTAATGCTTTTATTTATAAGAAACAAGGTTATTTGAATATAATCCCATTTCCTTTTATAAATATGGATTGATCAACCAGGGTACCAATAGACAATCACAGTTGCTCAAAGAATATTTTTGTTTTGCTCTCTCCATAGACAGATATGATATATAGCACAAAGAAGGCATTAACCAAGTTAGGCCTACATAATGAATAAGATTATTTTTCCCCCTCAGCAGCCACCTCTTCAGAGCAATAGAAGTAGAAATTATCTTTAGCTTATTTTAGTACAACCAAGTAAGAGTTTAGTAATGAGTCACTCCCTGCAATGAGCTTTGCAAAACAGAAGGCTGTCCTTATAAAGCAATGATAAAATATATGTTAACTCACAATATTAGGTGATATCTTAATAAGAAATAAATGAAATATATCTCAGGACTTGAGCCACAGCTACACACACTGTAAAATGCATGCCATGCTGATTTACACTCCATGCAAGCCAGTTCAATTTTATGAGGAGCTAGCCATGGCTGTAGCAGCTAAAGACACTGGCAGGATCAGTAGCGATGTCTACACTGAGGAATTTAGGTCAACTTTGCTAAGTCGACTTTAGTAAGTCGACTTTAAGTTGACCTTAATAAGTCGACTTAGAGAGTCCACCCAGGACTTTTAAGTCGACTTCAAGCTGTCCTTACTAAGTCCACTTAGAGAGTCTACACTAGACTCTCTAAGTCAACTGGGTAGGTCCAGGGGGATCCTCGGCTCTCCAGGGTAGGGGGGCTCATCCTGAGGAGAGCCAGCTCCACACGGGGCTGGCTCTCCCTGAGACAGCAAGCTCTGGAATGGTCCACGAGAGAAGGGAGCGCGGCACTCCCTTCTGACCTGGACCGTTCGGCTCCCTTCTGGCCAGGACTGCTCAGGTCCTGGGCAGAAGGGAGCCCCGTGCTCCCTTCTAGCCGGGACCACTTGGGAGCTCCGTGCTGGAGCACAGTCCCAGCCAGAAAGGAGCTGCAGGGATCCCTTCTGGCCGGGATCCCCATGGGTCCTGGCAAGACGGAAGTTGTGGCTCCCTTTTTGCTGGGATCTGTGGGAGTCCCAGACAGAGGGAAGGCGCGGATTTCTTCTGGGCGAACTGCTGAGGTCCCGGCCAGAAGGGAGCACCTCAGTCCCTTCTGCCCCGGACCTGAGTAGTCCAGGGGAGAAGGGAGCCAGGACGACCCGCTTGCTGCTTGACCTGGGGAGAGCCAGTCCCGCGTGGCTCCCTTTTTTCCCCCTGCCCTAAGTCGACTTATCTTGTAAGTCGACTTAGGGTGTCCACACTGGCTTAAGTCAATTTAAGAAGTTGACGTAAGCCTTAAATCGACTTAAATCTAGGTTTTAATAAGTCGACTTAAGTTTTCCTTAAATTGACTTAAGGAGCAGCTTAAGTCGACTTAAGGAAACTCCAGTTTAGACGCAGAGTAAATTAAGTCAACTTAAGCCTGCTTAAGTCGACTTAATTTACTAGTGTAGATGCACCCAGTGAGAGCAGAGAAAATGACAGACTCCTGCCCCCAGAACCTCCTCTAGTTTTAGAGTAGAAGCAGGGGATCAGAGTGTTTGGTTACTCCTTCTGAGCCACCCCCATGGTTTTTCTTCATGCAGTCTTCTAACAGAGGCCCACCACCTTATTTGTTCTCAGCTCCCCAACCAGCACCGTGGCACCAAGGCCTCCTGTTCTCCACACTATACATGGATTTTAGGCAACTGTGGTGAAGAAAGCAGGCCACCAACACACCTACCAGTAATCCTGAGTTGTCTGGAAAAATCCTGAATTTTGAAAATCTGCCTCTAAAAACTATATATATTCTTTGTGCATGCAAATGGTCCAGTTTAAAAGTATGATTTACTTTCCAAGTTCATTGTCTACATACAACAGTTTAGATAACAGCAGTGTACCTTATATTGATCTTAGGCCCTGAACCTCTTTTTGGGGCAGTGATGCCCCTGATGCGAAGCATGTCATGTAAGGTGTTTCTAGAATTCTTCTGACACACTGAACATTACTGTAATGGTAGCATGTTTTCTGCAGTGTCATGCATATGTACAGATATGAAACTCTGCCATGTTAAGTCCCCAAATGTGTGTCTCACATGGCTTGAATAAATATAGATAACACAGATCTGTGTTTCCATATGCAGTAGAGGCATGCAAACATTAATAATGGATTGGCCTAAGCCTCTGGCTATGTCTACACTTACTAAAATTAGTAATTAGAATTAGCTTAATTCGAACTAGAAAAAATTAGTTTGAACTAAGCACGTGCCATTCATGGCACGTGCTTAGTTCGAATTAGTGATCCCCATTGATTTCAATGGGCCGGTTAGTTTGAACTAAGAAATTAGTTCGAATTAACTTGGCCACATTGGTTAATTTGAACTAACTAGTTTGAATTAACCCTTACTTCTAATGCCCTATTCGAAGTTATTAGTTCAAATTAAGGAAGCCCTTAATTCGAACTAATTAAAGCCTAGTGTAGCCATGGCTTTAGTTAGTTTGAATTAAGCCTCCTTAATTCGAACTAACTTGCCAGTGTGGACATAGCCTTTGTGAGTACCTTGGCTAAAAGTGGAAAGAATCACACACATTGATGGACAGGGTCTATCACCTGACCTTTGGGGATGTCCAGGAAACTTGTTAAAAGCTGAAGCATCTTTGTCTCACGGCTGTCCCCTGGAATCTTGCTCCCAAGCAACATCAAGGACTGGCATCTACCCACAGGGATGGGGAGCCAGCTTGCAAGCTGATATAGAAGTTAACATGGACTGAAGAGATTGGAATATTAATCTTAGTTTAGAATATGTGTTATAGTTAATTGTGATTAAGTACTTGTCTTATTAATAATCTGATTTATATTCACTTAAAATCTTGCTGGAGTCAATAAACATATTTTTTTGTTTGTTTTATCTAAAACAGTGCATGTGTATTTAGCATGTACAGAGACTTCACTTGGGGTGAAAGAGCTGGTGCACATCAATTTCCTTGGTAAATTGATGGACAAGTGTAAATGAGCTTGTAGAGTGCAGTGTGCAGCACTGATCCCTGCAAGATGGTAGGTCGCAGGGTTGCATCTGTTTGCTGGGGATCTATCCCATAAGTGGCTGATAGGCCAGAGCACTCCTTCCCTAGGAGAGGGACTGATTATATGCAGGAGAGCTAGCAGTACTAGAAAGATAAAACCTGTAAGACAAAGATCAATACTACGAATAATACTAAGTACCCACACAGCCAAACACCAAGCAAAACACTGATTAATGTGGTTTGCCCCTTGTATACTATGAAAAATATGGGTCTTCCTTCTAAGTCCAAACTTGGCTTCTTTATCCACAACTTATTAACGTACACTTATCCTATAGGCTGACAGGTTTGTGTGTATTAATGATATATCCATATTCTTTTCAGACAGTTCACCTCTCACCTTTGATATTTCTGGCCATTTCTATGAGTTTTGTGGTGTATTTGTGAAGTTAACTTGGTGTATAAACTGAGGCAGCCTCCCAGTCTTGATGACTCCTGTCTTGAATTGGGTAAAAGTTATAACCAAATATGCACCCTATTCTTTAACATGTGACTATTTATCTGGGCCAAAGGTCCTGAACATATGTATGATAATAGTCTCAGCTTTTCATACAGGATATGTCGTGTAGTTCTCTTGCATTACAGCTCTAATAATATAACATGAATCTGTTACTCTATTAAATAAATTTTACATTTATAAGGAAAATGATATATGTGCAAGCAAGCAAACTATTCCTATAATCTACAAATCCTTAATTAGAATAAATGTCTGAGAAATCGCTCATAAATTCTGTCAGAGCATTGCTAATATCCTTGGCTATGTCTACACTTGAAAAGTTAAGGTGACACTGTTAAGTCAACTTAACAGGGTTGACCTTGTTTCGTCAACTTAACTTTTTAAGCATGGAAGTAGCTGTGGCTCCCTTCTAGGGAGCTGCAGTCCCTGGCAGAAAGGACCTGTGGGTCCAGGCAAGGGTCCTGGACCTACAGCTCCTTTCTCGCGGGCTCCCACTGCTTCCCAGCAGCAGGGAGCCACGGGTGGGAACTGGGGCTCCCTTCCTTCCAGGAGCCCCTCTCTTTTCTCCCTGGACCTGTGGGTCCAGGCAAGGAGGGTGCTGACAGCGCTCCACTGACAGGGGATCCCCTAGGCTCCCCTGTCAGCTGATCATTGGGAAAGCAGCCCTAAACGGTGGAAACCCCTTAAGTCAACCTAAACGATGGTATTTATTAAGTTGACTTAATGAAAGCCTAGTGTGGAGATGGACTAAGTTAGGTCAACTTAAGCCTCCTTAAATTGAGCTAACTTTCAAGTGTAGACATAGCCCTTGTGTCTCCAAGTATTTGATTTCCTACTAGTTATTAATTAAAGAGGAAACCTGCCTTCCTAACAAGGGGTTTCCTACTTTTGGCTCTCTCTAGTTTTACTGGATGTTTTTTTCAGTGTCATCTGGCATGGCTCAGGTACTTTTTTATTATTGCAGAGAAAGGTAGTTCATCTTAGTGGCTTTTAAAGCAACTTTTAAAGCATTCAAAGTAACTTTGAAGGGCACAGTTCCTTGTTTCAAGTTTAATGTCTTTGTCCCTGCAGAAGACATCATAAATCTAGCAAGACACCAAGAGAAGTAAATAAACAGAAAGAGAAATAGTGAAAAGGGGAGAGAATTTTTGGAATAAAAAGTAAAATAAACTACCAGCCTCTGGCAAAGCCTCTAAAATATAGAACAAAACTGATAGCTTCAAAAAAGATAGGACTGTAAAACAGAATGATTTAAATCTCATAGGCTTCATAGTGACAGTAATTATATTATGGTACTTTGAGCTACAATGGAAAGACATCTGAAAAAATGTGTGAGATGCAAAAGTATTAAGTAAAGCTGAATGAATAATTGATTTTTCAGTTTGAAGGCCAAACCAAAAAACAAAAAAAAAATGTTTCAGGTTGACCTAAAATAATGTTTTTTGTTTTTCCTTTTTGTGTGTGTATTAAAACAAAACAAACAATTCACTTCAGATGAAATTAAACATATTGATATGCAGCTGGGCTGTGGGGTTACACAGGATGCATGTCGGGGGAAATTTTGCCCCTGAAGTTAATATAATAAAAAAGTTTGTCTTGCAAAACTCAGGTCACCAGCAGCGACCAAATCCTAAACTTTTTACTCACTGTTTACTTAGGCAAAGTTCCAGAGAAATCAATTGGTGTTTGCCTTAGAAGGAACTGAATAAAAGATTAATGCATCGATTTGGCATTTGGCCTAATAATATTTAGCATTTACACAGCACTTTGCATATCTGAAGCACTTTGCCAAGATTAGCTAATTATGGTAATGTTTAGCTTTAAAAGATGTAAATCTCTTGTTTCTAACATTTTCCTCAAGTCTTATGGGTAATAATGTCATCTTTTGTAATTTCTTTCCATACAGTATTTTGAATTGTTAGCTGTAACTTTTTCTAGGCTATTGTAGTTGCGCCAGAGGTCGAATTGCAGAAGAAAAAAAGGAGTGGTATTTTGAAATCTCTACCCATTTTACATAGACTCTAAAATGTTCTCCTAGCATTCTGTGTGGTTGGGTCATTCTCAGTGCGGCTTGTCATCCCACATGGACTTCTCTGCACTTAACTTCTCTTTTGTGAGACTCGGGTGCTGAGTTCATCTTGTGCTCCTGACTCTTAGACTTCAAAGTCAGAAGGGACATTATTATCATCTAGTTTTTCCTTCTGCATAATGCAAGCCACAGAACCTCACGCAGTTACTATTGTAATGGACTCCTAGCCCATGACTGAGTTACTGAATTCCTCAAATCATGCTAAAAAGGCCTCAAAGTACAGAGAATCCACCAGCAAGTCATACCGCTTGCTGCAGAAGAAGGTGACCCCCGGCCCAGAGCATCTACCAGTCTGCCCTGGGAGAAAATTCTTTCCCAACCTCAAATATGGCTATGGCTATTAACTAACCCCTATGCACTGGAGCAAGACTCACCAGCCAAATACCTGGAAAAAATTCTATCATAAATCAGAACCCACCCCATCTAACTTCCCTTTAGAAAAAATACGGCATATTTACCACTTGTAGTCAAAGATCAGTTAATTGCCAAATAAATGCCAGCTAGGTTTTTTGCACTCACTGCTCCCTTTAGAAGACTATTCAAGAACTTCACTCTTCTGATTGTTAGAAACCTTTGTCTAATTTCAAGTCTAAACTTCCTGATGGATAATTTATATTCATTTGTTCTTGTGTCCACATTGGTTCAATCTTATCGCCCCTCAGCCTTCTTTGGTGACGCTAAACAAGGCAACCTCTTTGGGTGCATCTACACTTGTAAATTAAGTCAATTTAAGCAGGCTACACTTGTGTCTACACTTGAGTTTCCTTAATTCGACTTAAGCAGTTCCTTAAATTGAATTCAGGAAAAGTTAGTTCGAATTAACCTTTGAGTCTATTCTCATAAGGCAGGTTTTCCATTGCTCGGGTCATCCTAGTAATTCTTCTTTACACCTGCTCCAGTTTGAATTAATCTTTCCTAAACACTGGAGTACTAACACTTCCCTATCTTAAATGGCAATAGGTCGCTTGATTCATGCAAGGACCACATTAACTTTTTTCACAGCCACATCATATTGGCAGCTCCCTTTAATCCTGTGATCAACCAACACACCCAGGTCCTCCTTCTCCTCTGTCACTTCCAACTGATGCACTCCCAAGCTAATAGCAAAAATTCTTGAGATTAGTCACTAAATGTATGACTTTTCACTTTCCACTATTAAATTCCATTCTATTTCTATGTCTCCTATTTACAAATTCATCCAGGTCTTCTCGTATGATATCCCATTTTTTCTCTGTTTTAAGAATACAGCCCAACTTTGTGTAATCCAAAAAAATTATTAGCACACTCCCACTTTTTGTGCCAAATTAAATAATAAACAAGTTATGTAAAATCTATACCAAGACTGATCCCTGAGGAGTTCCCTCTAGCCTGCCTATTCAGCTTTCAATATGACTCACTGGAGCCTGCTCTTTAAACAGTTCCTTCCAATTTTCATGTTAATACCCATCTTTTCTAATTTAACAAATTATTCCCCATGTGGAACCATATCAAATACCTTACTGAAATCTGGGTAAATTAGATCCATTGCATTCCCTTTTTCTAAAAAAATCTGCTATCTTCTTAAAAAAGTAGGTCAGTCTGGTCTGGCACCCAGCATGATCTTCCTTTTGTAAAGACCAGGGCTTTTCTTGTGCCGATATGCACCGGTATGGCGTACTGGCACCCGTTTTTCCCTGCCTTGCCCCACTGCCCAGCTGAGGGCCGGGATCAGCAAGGGAAAGGAGAAGATCTCCTTTCCCCTGCTGCTGACCCCAGCCCCCAGCTGTGCGGTGGGGCTGGCAGTGAACAGGAGCGGCACTCCCAGGCTTGTCCAACCTGCAGCCCGGGGACCAGAATCTGGGCCACCAGGGGCTGGAATCCAGCCTACAGATGCCTGGGAGCTGCAGCCAGGCTGGAGCCTTTTCAAATCTCCCGCCCTGAGCATGCTCAGATGCATGGCTCAGGGCAGGATTAGCCTGGCCAGAGAGCGACTCTGGCCACCCCTACAACTCTAGCCAGGTAAGGGGGGAGGGGGTCAGGAAGCCAGCCAGGGGGGTTGGGGAGCTGGCAGGGAGGGGACTGGGGCGTTGGGGAGCCAGGAGGCAGTGGGTCGAGAGGGGTCAGGGAGCCAGAGTGTGGGCAAGAAAGGGCCCAGGGGGTCAGGTAGGCGGCGAGGAAGGGGACCTGGAGGGTTGGGAAGATGGTGGGTGGGGAAACTGGGCCCTGGGAAGGTCACTGGGGGCCAGTGGTGGTGGAGCGGGGAGGTTGGAAAATTGGAATATGGCCCCTTGCCCAAAAAGGTTGGATACCCCTAGGGGCCAGGATCACCAGGGGAAAGGAGCAGAAGAAAAAAGAAACTAAGAAAGAAAAGAAAAGAAAAAAAACTGCTAAAGACGTTGTATTTTGTCCAAATTTCAGTTAACATTCTTAATTACTTTCTCTTAACTACTTTCTCTTTCAAACATGTTAGCAAGAACTATGTTAGCAATTCTCCAGTTATATAGTACAACCCCTGAGTTTACAGATTTATTAAAAATCCTTGCTAATAGGCTTGCAATTTCGTGTACCACTTCCTTTAATATTCTTGGATGGAGATTATTCAGGCACTCTGATTTAGTCCAGTTAAGCAGTCTGAGTTTGGCTTCTACCTCAATTTTGGTAATTTCTACCTCCATATCCTCAATGCCATTAACCACAATGGCTATGTCTACACTTGCACTTTTAAGTCGACTTTAACTAAGTTGACTTAACTAAGTTGACTTTAAGGCGACTTAGTTAAGTCGACTTAGTGTGTCTACACTTAAAATTAAAGTCGACTTAAAGGGGAACTTACAAAGTTGACATAGAGCGTCCACACTGGATACTCTAGGTCGACTTTGTGGGGCTAGGGGGACCTTGGGCAGGTCCACGGTGGGGGGAGCACCCCCTGTGTACAATGGGGCAAAGGGGGACAGGGACCCAGGCAGGGCAGAGCCCTGTGTGTGACACTGTCTGGATTTAGGGAAGCATTTATGATATTATTTTCAATAGATATCTCATAAATGCTATAATCCATAGGAACTATGTCATGTTTGGTATCAATAGAAAGGTAGTAATTTGCTGGGAATGATTATATAGTTTATGTCTAGGAATTCTATTTTGATTAGAAGTTAAGAATTTGATGTTATATCCATACTTTAACTTGTGTCATTCTGGAGGAATGTCTTAGACGGCAGGGTGTGAACAAACATTGTCTCCTTAATGTTTAGGAATTTTCAAGGTAGAATGGTTCCAGGGAGTATCCTGATGAGGACATAAAGAATACAACCTTTGTATCCTTAATGGCTCATCAGTTTACTCCCTGGGACCATATCAAGTCGACTTAGGGCTACCCCAGGGCTACACTGGCTTAATTCGACTTTAGAAAGTCGAATTAAGCCTTAGGTCGAGTAGAAAGGTGGTTTAATAAAGTCGACTTAATTTTCATTAAGTCGACTTTATTTTCCTTAAGTCGACTTAAGCAAGTGCTTAAGTCGACTTAAGCAAAGTGTAGTGTAGATGCAGGGCACATTAAGTCGACTTAAGCCAAGCTTAAGTCGACTTAATTTACCAGTGTAGACGCAGCCAATGTTACTATCCCTAAATTCTTTATTAGCCTCATTAAAAATTGAGACAATGCATTTGTTCTTATATTGAGCCTAGATTATCCTTAACTTTCACTCCCCCTCAATGCTTAGTAATCTTACTCTTTTTGTTTTCCTTTTTATATAAATAACTATAGAACCTTTTACTGTTGCTTTTAATTCACTTGCAAAGCCCAACTCAACTTGGCTGTTAGAACTGCTCACCTTATTTTGACATGTTCTGTTCTCCAAGAATAGTTTTCCTTGTTGATCCCTCCCATCTTCCACTCCATCTCGGTTTTCTGCTTTCTCTTAATCACCTGCCTGCGATACTTGCTCATCCATCTTGGTCTACAACTCTTGCCTGTGATTCTTTTCCCCCTTCCTTGGGTTGCAGGCTTCAGATAGTTTCTGAAACTTTGACTTGAAATAATCCAAGCCTCATCCACTTTAGATTCATGAGATCTTCAGTCCAGTCCAGTGGTTTCAACCACTGTGTTGCGACAAAAAAGTATGTTGAGGCACAGTGATTGAGTGTGTCATGTAAAATCAGCCTGCCACTCACAGCCGGAGGAGAGCTGCTACAGCAGGCTGATTTTTACACTGTTGGTCCTTTAAGAGCTGAAGTGGCAGTGGTTCTCTGCTAGAGCTGCCATGGAATCAGCTGTGTCGCCACAGCGGGGGCTGCCGGTCAAGCCTCCCACTGCTGAAAAATCCCATCAGAAGGAGATTTCTTCAGAGGCAGGGACTACTGCAGCTTCTTTTCTTTCTTTCCATCTTCTGCACCTCATCCTGTGCCTGCTATACTTCTTCATTTTCCAAATCTTCAAACTCATTTCTGAGCTCTATTTCTCCTTCACTAAGTCGTCTTTTCTTCTGACTGGGTCTTGTAGTCACATTCTTCCACTTGCCACTGTCCTCACCCAGCAGTCTCCCCTAAGAGTTCTTTAGTCCTTCTTCCATCTGCAAGTCTGGACTTTTCCCTTCAGACTCCTCATGCCTATTCTCCATCATCTGTTGGAACCCTCTTCTAAACTCAACCAGTTTCCACCTGCATCTTCAAGGCCTGGATCTTTTCTTCCACTTTGTCTACCAGACCAAACTTCATAAAGAGAAAGCTCTTTAGATGTACCCCCTTCTGGACCATATACATCCCACAGCTTCCACACCCAGTCATCTTCATTGTCTCTTACATTGGTTGGGGAACTACCACTGCTGTGTCTGTGTCTCTCAGAGACTTCCTACCAACATCCCTATTAGTGATTTAGAAAACAGCAACAACAACAAAACCCCCACTAAAACCAACTCCCAACAAGCACCACAACAATACCAAAACAGCCCAAACTCCCCTGGCAAACTGCCACTCAGTGCTGGTTCACACTGCAGGGATATTTTGGCAGCAATTGAAGGGAGATACGCTAAATACTTAAAATACCTTTCAGATCTCCCTTAGTCTGTCTAATGCCTACTCACCGCAGGTTCCTTATAGTGCTGATTCACGAGGAAATGCCTTCCCCTCAAATCAGTGCTACTCTAATTGCTGGGTAGGTCTTAACAAATTGAGGCCCGGCTAACGCTGGATCCGATTGAGCGTGTCTTTAGAGATGCTCAGTCAAAGCCACACAATCAATGCTATGCAGTCAGAGGTGCTGCCAACAGTGCAACCTTGCCCTCAAACTCCCTTATTTAGAGTTCTGTATGCTGGCTCCTGTGCTGCTGCAGCTTTAACACTGCCTGACACATGGAATCTGCCCATATCTGCCCATAAACCCTGTACTAGGTTTATGTATGTATTCTACTGATTTTGCATCCTCTCTGGTGAGCCTTGAGCTCTTCCCTAGTTTCCCCTGGAATTAGGTCATCTTCGGTGGGATTTCATGCCCACTGAACTAAGTGAGCTTTCCCACTTTCCCTAGATGGGGCTTTATGTGCAATTGCTCTGCCTGTGTTGATGGAGACATACTTATTGTTGTTCCTGTTTCCTGCCCACAATGGAAATACTTTTTAGTGTTGTTTGCCAACACCACATTTAAATGTTGTTTGCCACGTTATGCCTGGTCAGTGACTTTGTAGTAGCTGGGGCCTGTGGGAGCTGCCAAATTGAAAAGGTCTTAATGCAAGCCAGGAAGAGCCATCAGGTGGCAACTGTTGTCAATAAAGTCACAATGGTGCTCATTATTTTCTCTCTTTTCTGGCAACTCATATTATTAACCCTCTGACTGGATAGTAACATTGATGATAACACAGGATGACTACTAAGCATGGTGACATGAATGAAACTTAGGGAAAATCAAAACGGAGGCAAGCCCAAAAATGAAGATACCAGATTGCCAAATTGGTACAAGACAGCCCAGACTGAGTCTGAGTGAATATATTTTAAGAGGTGATTATCAGTAATATACTAACTTAGTTAAAATTTCAATATAATTAAAAATAAAAAACAACCTAAGCTTCCTGCCAATTTCCAAATAGGGAGTGAATCTCCTATTTATTTAGCAATGAATGGATAACATATTTCACTTACTATTTGTCATTTGCATGTGTCTTTTTGTTTCCAGCTGGAACTGAAAGGAGAAGTGCCAGATATACTTTGATAGGAGCTCTTCCTGTGAAATTTATGTCCCTTATTTTTGGACAATGAAGTTGTGGGTGGGCGGCGTCAGTCTCGTATATAAGTCATATTCATGAACCTGGAGTAATTCTAATAACATACTCCAGAATATCACTGGTGTGAGCCCAGAATGTTCCTCAGCTTTTGATGATTTAGTGATGTTGGGTTAAGCATCTAAACTTTGATTACTAATCAGAGCCTCCAATCTTTTTTAGGTTCACTCAAGAGTAGAAAACCTGTAATGTACTGTATCAATGCCATTTCATTTTTGACCTTATTTCAATTAGGGAAGCAGCCTCATATATCAATTCTGTATAAGTGTCAGTTCTATGTGCATCTTTCTTTATTTGCTTTGCATTTAAATATGGGATATACAAATTGTTATGTTGTTTGGAAACTGCCTCTATAATTTATGAGCACTATTAGAAATGGACATGATTGCATCTCAAAGTATATGGATCAGTTCTGCTTATTATTTCTCCAAATTAAACAAGGAAACAAAAATCATTGTGCAATGCACTGACCGTCATTTCTGCTTTAACTAACCATATTAACTATTATTATTGATCCAGTGAACAGCTCCCAGAAAAGAGCATGACAATACTCTAAATTCTCTTTGTGTGTATATAGCTATAGACTTAATCGTATGTTGCTGCTTAACTTACCAGATTTCTTTGAGCTTCCTTAAATTAAGAAGCCTAGATTCTTATTCATTTCAATGCTGTAAATCATTTAAACATTTTGTTGCAGTCGAAGACAAAAGTTTTATTTCCTGACTTTGCTGAGTATTAACTGGGGAGAGGAAAAACAAGGGAAACCTCACAGAGATCTGTGAAAAATGGCATCACTGCACCCAGTAACATAAATTGTTGTTATGCTGTAAGTGAGTCTCTTCCTTTTGCAGGATTGTGCTAACTCCTGTATCAGACAAGTTGATCAGTCAGCAAACAGACAATTGCTTTGCAAACAAGAACCTACTCATCTAGTCATCCTCAGTCAAAACTCTCATTGATTTCGGATATGACCTTAAAGGGGAGCTTTGCTTGAATGATGACTGGAAGGATTGCCAAACAAACAAGGAGTCCTGTGGCACTTTTAAAGACTAACAAATGTATTTATTGCATGAGCTTCTATAGGAGAAAATCCTACTTCATCCAACGCTTTGAAGATGGAGAACTTACAAAATGGGAGGAAATTAAATGCAAGGAAATGTTCGACACAGGATCAGGTTAGGCTGTAACAGCAAATCAGAATAGGTGTTGGGATGCATGCAATAGATAAATTTGTTAGTCCTTAAGGGTACATCTACACTGGATGCTCTGTTAAGTCGACTTAACAAGGTCGACTTTAGGTTGACTTAAAGTCGACCTTGTTAAGTCGACTTGGAGAGTACACACTGAAAACTCCAGTTGACTGCCAGCATCTACACTGTCAGGTGCTAGGTCGACAGAGGAGTGGTGTATTATGGGTAGCTGTCCCACATTGCACTGGGGTCTGGAGGCTAATTAGGTCAACGTAAGGGCACTCCCTGTCTATACTGGCTTAAGTCGACTTAATAAAGTTGACTTAAATGTTAAGTTGACCTTCAGAGGTGGTGTTATTAAGTCAACCTAAGGAGGCGCATAAGTCAACTTAATAAGAGCCCAATGTGGACGCAGTGGTCTTTACGGCTACTTAACCATCCTTAAGTCGACCTAAGGCTCCAGGGTGGACATACCCTAAAAATGTCACAGGACCCCTTGTTTTTCTTTGGTTTTTTTTTTTTTTTTTTTGGCTGATCTAGACTAACACAGCTACCCCTTTGGGACTAGAAAGATTGTTAGTCCTGATTCTGAAATTATTATTACAAATTCACATCATTGGTTTATTTGAGATGAAGGGAATATGGTAAAACTGCAAACACAATCAGTGGTCTTGCAGTGGAAGGGTCTTGATCATTCTCTAAACGCTGCTGCAGAAACGTACTATTTTGAAAAAAAAAAATCCTCTGTTGCTGTGTCAACAATATTACTCTACCAATATGTGTATGGTAGCATAGTGCCAAACACAGGTTTCAGCAACCCACAGAAAATTGTCAGGGTTTGCCAAATTAGAGGCATCAATGCCCTTTATTAAAGTCACTGTCACTTCAAGCTTGAGTAAGTAGCCCAGATAAATTTCAACAACTCTGTTGACATGAGCTAGCTGCCCTGTTTTGTAGCTGCAAATTAAACTATAAAGAGGTTCCCAATGCACACAATGGGGAAAAAAAAACAAAAACCCCAAAGTACTGATTTGTTCCTATGCTCTGTAATCTTTCACAAATGAACTGCTGCTTTCCACTGTGGAGTTAGAACAAATGGGACATGACAGCAGGGAGGACTCTTCATTACTCTAAGTCAGTGACACTACTTGTTGATTTTTTTTTTTTGGTAGGGCAGACAGATAGAGGTTTATTGTTCTCCTGGTGACCCTGTGAAGAAAACGAAAAAGGTTTCTCAAGGCAGAGTCTCCATAGGTTTTGACATCATTATTTTCCTTGATAAAGTGTAGAAGGATCAAAATATTTCAGACAACCAATTCACTCCATGTGCTGTTTTGTACTTTTTAGTCTGAAAATAAACTGGTCTTTTGATTATGATCCTCCTGACAGTTCACTGCCTGGCATGACTGACATCCAATGACAGATCCCAGTGCTTAATTTATAATGAAATTCGTGCTTGGGCTCAAGCAATTAAGTGTCAGGGCTTAAGCAATTTTTTTACATTCATAACTGATGCAGCAAGCACAGAGGTACCAGGACTATGAACTGCCAATCCTAGATGTGCCAGGCTCAGACCTGGAAAGCCCTGGCACAAATTAAGTTCTGATAGTATCCACCTTGACATGGTAATCAAGCACAGTAGTAATCAGAGTTTGTTACGGCAAAGCTTGCTACAAACTGGTTAGCCTTTTTCTTTTTTTATTCTGTGTCAAAAATTCTCAACCCCTCTTCCCATTCTGCTGAAGAAACAGCCTCTGTGTCTTGTCCCAAGCCCCAACCCAACAGTCCTTCATAGCTCTAAGTTTCCAGTTTGGGGATTTTAATATAAAGTAAATACATCCAGAAAATGTGATGGTTGTAGTTTCAACACTACTGAAATGTAAAAATGATACTGAATGCACACAGAATAAGTGCTGCCTGAGTAGTCTGGAAGTTATGCACTTAAATCCCTTTGAGGATCTTGGTCTCAATTCCCTTCAGAGAATACTGCTGGGTATTACTAAGGGGATCAGATTCTACCTCTGTGAGTGCTGCTGAGAGAGGGTGTATGTGCTTTGGTGAGATGGAGTGTTGCACTGAGTCTACTCAGGCATCAGGCAGAATGCTCAGTTTCATGCCTGAGTCTCATGGCAGACCCATTTGGGCTAAAAAGTGTGTTAGTCTCCGTATCAGGGGTATAGTTTCCTCTCAGAGGGTGCATCTATGTAACCTTTGGGTGGGCTAAATTCATTTAGTTGCCCTTCTCCAGTGCCCCACAGAAATCAATCCCAACCCCTATGGGGAAAGCAGCTGGAGACCCAGGATCCAGTCTGTACAGGACTCACGGCGAAGCTTGCTCAGAGCTACACTCACACATTAAAATACTACTAAAAACAAACATAACAATGAACTTTATTAACTACTAACTAAATGAACCTTATCCTAAGAAAACAAACTACAATTAACCAAGAACAATCCCTTGCATGAAAGATACCCAAGAGTCCCAAAGTCTGTGTGGAGTTCACCCAACTCTCAGCTACAGTCTCTGTTCCAGTGTGGAAGCTTGAGTGGCAAGAAATAGCTGTCCTCTTCTTTCTTTGCTGGAATCCTCTGTAGCATTACATGCAGGCTCCCTCTTCTCCTCTGCAACCAGCCCTCAGTCCCATATGCATGTCTGCAAGGTCTGTTGCAAATGACTCCTTTACATGGAGAAAACATCTTGTTCACTCCTGGCTCAGCTTCTCTCCAGAACACTGAGCACATGGTCTCCCCTCAAGGCAGCTCCTGCCTGCTGTCTGCTCAGGCTGCTGCTCTCCAGTCATCTGACTGACCACATCACATCACACCAGCAGGGTACACTGTGGAGCATGCTCAAATTGCTACCACTCCCTGCTTCTGGAAGTTTCCAGTTGTGGGTCACTAATCTGCCCAACAACAGTAACCCACCCTCAGCAGGTCTCTCAGAGATATCCTTTTCAGGCATATGGGTTACATCTACACTTACAAATTAAGTTGACTTAAGGAGGCTTAAGTTGACTTAATTTACTTCCTGTCTACACTGGGCTTTCTTTAAATTGACTTAAGCTGCTCCTTAACTCGAATTAAGAAAAAGTTAGTTCGAATTAATAACACCTTGTTTTAATTCAAACTAGTGCTTAAGTCAACTTTATTAAGTCGACTTAAGCCAGTAGAGACGCAGAGTAGTGCATAGGTGGACCATTTAAAGTCGACTTAAAACATTAAGTCGACTTAATAAGGTCGAAAAGGGGCCACATCTACACTTGAAAAGTTAAGTCCACTTCTGTTAAGTCGACTTAATAAGGTCCACTTTAAGTCGACTTAAAGTCGATCTTATTAAGTCGACTTTATAAAGTTGATTTATCTTTTCAAGTGTAGACATAGCCATACTTAGTAGGATGAGCTGGTTCTGGTCCTTAGTAGTGGGGTCTAGAAACCCCTTTTGTTCGTAAGTCTCTGGGGGATTGATAGGGAAACCCAGCCCTCCCCCTTTGATTTCAGCTCAGGACCCTTAAACCAGGTAGAATAAAAACCTCAGCAACTCCTTGTGCTGACCTCCTTCCTATCTACCTTGGTTCCATAGACGTCTCCAGCCCGTAAATCTGGTCATCCTTTCTCCAGGGTATCGTCTCTTGGCAGATACACAGCAGTTTGTCAGAGGAGCAAGTAGATTGAAGAAGGAAATTCCTGCCAGCAATCATCACATCCCACCAAGTCCCAGCTCTTTTAGTCTCTATCTACTTTGAAGCTGCCAATCAATAATGGTATTTGTTGCATTAATTCCTTGTTTGCCAGGTCAACATGAGATCTATATGTCACATGACCAAGTACTATAACCAGGGTTGCTGAGAGGAGGTGCTTTTCTATCCTACCCTTTTCTATCCTACTCTGCCTTCCCCATGCTGAGAGCTGAAGGAAAGTTTCAAGATGGTGTAGATTCAGCCAAGATCTGTGAGCAGCAGAAGCTACAGAGTTCAAGCGGTTGTTTCACAGTTGTTGCCGCACCTTCCCTCAGCTGTGCCTTCAACAGAGCAGAGTGACTTGAAAACAACAAGAGTTGACAGCAACATTTTCTTTCTTACTCCTCCTCTCCAACTACTTGGGTCTCCTACCAGCCACCTGTATAAAAGCAGCCTGATTTTGTTTTATTTTTTCTTACTAGGAGGACTCTTGCTGAAACCACAAACATACCCTATCTTGTGATCCAGTCAGAATCCAAGAAGTATGAACAAGGAATCTATGCTAGTAGTTCACTGTTCATATAACTAAGAAGTGATGGTGTGAGCGTATAGTCTTCCATGAAAGGCAGAAAGGCAGTGCTTAGACGACTCTGCCACCTGACATGGCCTTTTATGGATTCACAGTGGTTCAATAGATATATAGAGAGACCTAAGGGTGCGTGTACACTTGTAAATTAAGTCAACTTTATTAAACCTACTTTTACTTTGACTTAAGCCTAAAGTCGACTTTTTAAAGTCGACTTAGGCCAGTGTAGACCTGGAGTAGCCCTAAGTTGACTTAGGGATACTCCAGGACTCCACCACTGCCCTGCCTGCCGGAGGGGGGGCAGGGCATAGGAAGAGCCTGGCATGCCCCATCACAGGGCAGGGCAGAGCCCTGCCCACCCTGCCCCTATGCCCTGCCAGGGTCCCTGTTCCCCTTTGCCCCATTGTACCTATGTACAATGGGGCAAAGGCTGAGCCCCGTGGCTGGGCAAGGGGTGCCCCCCTGCCACCGTGGATCTGCCCTAGGTCCCCCTAGCCCCTAGAAGTTGACCTAGGCATACAGTGTGGATGCTCTAGGTCGACTTTGTAAGTTCCCCCTAAAGTTGACCTAAATTTACAAGTGTAGACATAGCCTAAGTGTTCTGGTAGTGGATGGTCCCCAGGGAAGGAACCTTGGCACTGCATCTTTTCAGGGACAGAAGGCTTGCGAAACAGGCTAAGCTCCCCTCTAACCTAATCAACTAGGAAGGAGTTGGGAGAAGGGGACCAGCATAAAGATTGACTTCTCCATCAAAATGAAAGATGCTAACAGGAGAAGCTGATGTCGATCTTCTGTCCAGGTTAGAAGACTAATTGGAGAGGGTGGGCCTGGGTTCCCCTATTGCTGCTCCAGACCTAAAGGGTAAGCAAGAGTCCCAAGAATAAAGAAAGCTAAGAATGGCATGTACCAGATTGAAGCCAGCACGTAGTCTTGAAGGACATTAGATTTTGTATTTCCTATTTTCTTGCCTTTTCTGTTAACACTGAGGTGCGGAATAGACCCAGCAGTGACCTAGCAGAAGGGTTAGGCCATGAACACTGAAATACCATAGTGACATCATAAAAACACAGACTCTTGGAGGCACATTGGAGGCATAACCACAGACAGTATATCAGTTAAATATGTACTTATCTTCACACACATTACAATCTATAACCTAACAAAGTAAGAACACACTATGAGGGATTTGAAAAGTAATTCAACAGTGTTGCTTCAATTTTTACGTTGGAAATTAATAATTCTGGGCCAAAATAAAATGTGTAACTGAGAGCTGAGTTGATGGGGTGCAAAGCTCTCTTTATCATATTGTCATTGTTAATGCTCAATAGAAGAAATTAAAGTGACAGTTTATACCTTCTCCACCCTTCAACTGGGAAATTACTTTGTAATTTGAGGGCAAGGAATCAGCAGGACGAGAAAGGACACTGGAATTTCTGACTAGCATAGTCAAACAAAATGATGTCAGGTGAATTTTGACAAATAGCAAAAGCATCAGGAACAGAGATGTGTAAATTTTGTTTCCTCTTTAGGGCAATAAGGCTATGTCTACACTCTGTTAAGTTGACTTAACTTTTCAAGTGTAGACGTGGCAGAGAGCCATGGCTCCCCACTGAGAAGGCACCCGCAGGTCCCTCCAAGAAGGGAGCCGCGGCTCTTTCTCCCTGGGACCATGCAGGTCCCAGCAAGAAGGGTCCTGCAGCTCCTTTCTTCCCTGGACCCATTTGGTTCCTGGCAAAAAGGGAGCCACGGCTCCTTTCGACCTGGGACCCGCATGGGTCCTGGCAAGAAGGAGCTGCATCTTCTTTCTCCCCAGAACCCGTGCGGATCCCGGCAAAAAGGAAACAAGTCCCAGGGAGAAAGAAGCTGTGGCTCCCTTTTTGACAGGGCTTGCATGGATGCCAGGGAGAAAGAAGCTGAGGGTCCCTTCTTGCCGGGACCCAAGCCCTAGGTTGACTTATAGAATACGTCAATTTAGGGAGGCCACACCGTCTTAGGTCGATTCAATGAATTGACTTAATTGTTAAGTCGATCTAAAGAGTGGTAGTTATTAAGTCGACTTAAGGAACTGTATTGCAATTATTTAGGAAAATAATTCTCTTCTCTGGGTTGATGCCTTAGTAGCAGTTCATAGCTCCTCTCTTGAGTCCTTGCTCCTTGCAGATTAATTGAAGAGCAGAATTAATTCGTACCTTTGGCCCTGTCTGCTGATTTGCAAGTGATAAAAGAAAGGTGCTGTGTGAGAGGTCACTGGGTTCCTGATCCCATTCAGCAAAACCACCTTTCCCTCACATTGGTCTCTGCTCCTTATCCCTCACAGGTTAAAGTACGACTTTGCCTACATTACTGTTCGAAATAATCTGGTGCAAGGAACAGAAAGTCTTTGCATATGTGCTCTCTCTCTTCTTGCATTCAGATAAACTTCATACTAATTGCAGATGGGGAGAACGCCCACACCATACTCTCAAAAGCTACCAATTTTTTTCATAAACCATCAATATTTTGAGATTCTCCCATCTTTACTTCTTTGTTTCCTATTTTAATCAGCCTTTTTAGGACTAAGAATGAACCTGTTCGTGATTTAAAAATCATGAAATGTAGAATCACAAATGTTAGATTACTTACACAGACTTCAGCCTCATGCTGGGTTGAAGGAATGTCACTCACACGGGTTCACTATTCATCTTGGTTTTTTTTTTCTCTGAATGTATGTGTCATGTTATGTAATTGCATTCTTCCTGGACATTTTTCAGTTAAGAAGTAGAGGTGTTGTAAAAGGTTTAGATGTTCAGTTTATTTGCTTTCTCTGATATAATAAAAGGCCCATAATTAAAGGTCATGATTTACTTTTTCTGATACATTTCAGCAGTCTATGGACTGTATCTGATGAGAAGTTTTTCATTGTCCATTATTTTAATGGGAGTAGAAATGTTCAGCATATTGTCCTTTTTTATCCCTAGTACTAATCTCCAGTTACATAAATATCATTAACTACTAATAATAACGCATGCTATTTTGATTCCACCTATCTGATTTAGCATTCTCATTTCCTCAAATAACAATATTGAAACAATTAAAGAAAACATAATTAATACAGAATTTATACTCTGGTAAAAGTTCTTCACTCCTTTTAAGCTAAACTAAATGTTTGGCATGTCCCAGATCCACAAAGCAACTGATTAAAAGGGGGAAAAAATGAGTTCTACCTATTCAGCTAAATGCATATCCCAAAATAAAGGAAAGGTAGTGAAGGAAGTGAATAGAATGAGGGACTCTTTAACTGACTTTTATCTTTAACTTTAAAGGAATGTGAACCGAGGGGGGTGGGGAGGGGAGTGATAATTCCCAAACCAATTTACCCATCTCTATTTAAAACATTTAGTTCCATCTCTGTGAAATATTTTTCCTATCTTTGTTTTACCCTATACTTTAGTCCTCTTAGCACTGAGAGCAGGAAAGAAGGGGAAGCACTTATTTTTTTCATTAGCATTATCTTTGTCTGTTAGACATGACTTAATTGTGATTTCCTCTTTTTCTAGAGAGTTCTGAAAATAATTTTACATTTTACTTCACTGCTGGTGTGTGCACATCTCTGTGGTAATAAATCCTATGAACTTTTACCCATGCAAGTAGACCCATTTAGTCAACTGTGACTAGGATTGGATCTAAATTTAGATGTAAAGAATTCTGTCACAAGCTGATAAATATGCCTTAGCCTGCATAATGTTTAAGCATAATGTAACTTAGAGCTTCCTCTGTGAGCATGCCTGCTTCTGCCCTCTTAAGCAGGCTGACGCAGGAGGCTGTGGTTCAAAATAAATTTGTTCATTTTCTCTCCCCTACTGCATGACTGAATATGTCCAAGTTAAGGTTGGGAGTAGTAGTCAAAATGATGACATAGCATTTTTTTAAAATATAGTATATTTTGCAACACGTGATTCAGGAAGTACCACATGTCTCTCTGAGGCAGCTTGGCCTTAGGAGGTTATTTGAAAAGTTTGGATGCTTGTCTGAGTCAAATATGAATTCAGAACTTCTTGAAATTTGCTTTTGACTAACTATAAGCTTTATTAATGAAGGTGATGATACCAATATGCCAACCAGAAATAGGATACTTAAGAATATTTTGTGTTATTAAGAGTCCATCTATATTTGAGCTGGACTATATGATTCCCAGCTAGCATAGATATACCTTGCTACCTCTGCTCCACCAAGTAGCTAACAATAGCAGTGTGTCCACAGTGGCACAGGTGATGGTTTGGGCTAGCTCACGGTTGTGCAATCTGCATGCAGCTCTTTGGATGCCTCCTTATGGCTCTGGGCTCCTGGCTCCAGGCCCCGCTCCCCCAATGCCATTGGGGGCCCTGCTGATGACCCATGCCAGGCTCCAGGCTGTCCCACCCCCTCCCTCTACAAGGGGACCATGCAGGGGATACGGAGGGGGGGCAATCCTGGTTCCAAGCTCCCCCCCATGTCCTCCAGGGGACCTTGTGGCAGGCACCCTAGCCCAGCTGCCTCCCACCCCCTACCAGGAGGTTACACCCATTGTGGGTCTCAAAACACTTGGTTATTGAAGGAATTGTTAAAAATGGCTCCTTTTATCTTTTGGGTTGTCGACCACTGGGCTAGCTGCTCAGGTATGTACTTGAAGAGGTCAGGTTGCATTGCAGTCAGGGTGCCTAGACTAAGCCCCCATCCATAGTTCTATAGACACACTGTTATTTTTAAGCAAGCTGGGAATCACACTTTGCGGCTCAAATATACATGTACCTTCAGAGCGACATTTGCACTAATGAGTTTAAGTGGTACAAGACAAAGACTTGAGGGAACATAGAATCATTGTGAAAAACAAAGAATTTAATGCAACTATACTTTTTTTTTTTTCTCAAGATTTTACAAGATGCTTTCGATGTGTTAATTCCTCTCCCGGATATGCAAGAATGTACTACAATATTTGGATACTGCATTCATGTCTATTTATTCTGAAAGTATACAGTATAAGCTGAAGCAAAGAGAATTCCAAGTGGCTAGTAATATTGTTCTGTTACAAAAGCTGTTGGTGAAGCATTGTTAGATCATTTTATTAGAGTTTCATAACACCCTTTTATGATAAATGGAAAAGTAGAAGCTACTGTGTAAAGAATAATTAATTATAGATTTTATTGTGGTGTTTTAATACTCATATATTCTATTAAGTATCTTGAAGGAAAAATCATGTTGCTATTGATTACTTTTTCACGCTTGAAACGTACATTAATCCATGTTAAAGGTTAATGTTTTATGATATTTTCCTAACTATCTAGATGGTCTTCATTAGTGAAATACAAACAATGGCATCACTGAACTTAGAGACGCAGGGATCCTGATGTCTCCGATATCTTCTTGGTGCCATTACAGTTTTGCAAAATACACTTAAAGGTTCTTTAATTGGCTATCTAAGGTTAGGCCAAATATAAGAAGAATATTAAATTCTGTCACTTAAATTCCCATTATACCTAATAAAATAATAATCATCTTTCTGACATCCATGTTCACTATTCTTTCTAAACCCCTCTTGTTTGTAATCATCTCCCATCAAGTCACTTCAAGAATTAGGGTCTGTTGAAAAAGCCCACAAGAGAAGATCAGGAAGAAAAGAAAAAACGCAAGATTCATCTCATAGTTTCCTCCAGACTGTTGCTTTAAAGGGCTGGGTCTGTGGGAACCAGTGGAAGTTTTGGCTTTCAGGTTCCCATGATTTCGGGGAACTATTGGAGTCCAGAATTAGCAATGTGGAGACTTTGTACTTTGGCATCTGCCCTCCAGCTGCCCTCAGCTCCCTGGCTACATGCATCCAATGGTTCCTGCCATTACTCTTGGAAATGTCTCCATCTCAGCTGCATTAATATTTAAAATAATTCCTGTAGAATTATTGGGGAAAGAAGGTAAATATAGTAGATCTACCTCACTCCCCATTCTCATTTGACCCATGTGAGGAGGACTTCCTGTGGAATTTAAGGACAACATAAGAGCGATATGTTTGAATCCTCTTTCATGCAGAACATGCCATGTGAAGAATCCACAATACATGCGTCTAGAATATAAGCATCTAGGGGAATGGGCCCTGCATTTAATAAACATAATATCCTTTTCCATCTCTCTTTTTATTCTCTAGTGCAATATTGTTTGCTTTCACTGTAAGCAGAAAGCAGTTTTCACTAGTGAAGATTCTCTTTCATGTAGCAGAAATAAAAAGCAGTGGGTCACAGAAAATGGTTGTTGGGAGTAGGCAAAAAGGGTAAAGCATATGGTAAATGCATGAGTTATTTTCAGAAACATGTTTATGTGGCCTCTATGATTGCCAGATGTTCACTCTTACACTGGGGGGAGCTGAAGAGTCCATCAAAAACATATATGGTCATGAGATTTGACATGTGTTTGATTGATCTTGAAGAGAACAGGATACAATGCTACATATCTACACACTTACTCATTAAATAATCCCTGTAGGACATAGACTGAATAAACACTGTTTGGTTTATCAATAACCTTTAACAATATGTCCTGGGTCCAGTGTATGTAATGCACACAAAACCAAGCCCCTACTCTTCATTCATGTCCAAATAGTCCCATTTAATGGTGATTCTGTAGACTTAAGGGTTCATATAGCATCTTCTATTCCTGATTCACTAAACTCCTTTCATCTTTTCAAAGAATAATGCTAATTAAGACACATTTTCAGTATTAATCTAGATGGAATATATTATAAAATTTCAATTTCAAGATATAGGACAAAATTTGAAGATTATCATCAGAAAACAGTGATGTCAGATTTATTTTGATAATAAATTGGTCAAAAAGTCCCTCTGGTTAAAGCTTTTACATATAGGATTATACAATCTACAGATTTTTCCCTTTATAGTGCCTTTGAGGTATATTCTTAGTTGAGTTAATTATTAAACTTACTGTATGTTTCAGCACTTGGATACATGGCACTCAACAAATTAGAGTTATGATTTGATCTCTTTTTCAGCACTGAGAATAATTTGTTCTGATCAACTCAGGGAAAGAAATTATGAAATATTGAGGTTTCCCCATGGCTGGGGCTCTTCTGCCGCGTGGGAGCAAGCAACCCTGTGTGGCTGGAGCCCTGGTGCAGTGGGGGTTCCCCCACGGCTGGAGCCCTGGGGCTGTAGTGGTTTCCCCGTGGCTGGGGCTCTTCTGCTGCGTGGGAGCTGGCAATCCATCTCCCCAGCTGCAGCTCTCCCTTCCCTCCAGACCCATCTCCCCTGAAACCATCTCCCCCGAGCCATGGCACCCTTCTCCCCAGCCCAATCTTCCCTGGCCGTGGCTCTCCTCTGTTGACCTAGCACCAGCCAGTGTGGATGCAGGCAGTCAACTGCAGTGTTCTGTGTAGATGCTCTAAATTGACTTAACAAGGTCGACTTAAAGTCGATTTAACAGAGTTGACTTAGCTTAACAAGTGTAGACATAGCCTCAGACTTTATCTCCAAAGCCTCCATGGCTTGGGCCCAGGATATTTGAAAGATCATCTAAAGCTCCAGAACGAAGACTGTGATCATAGATGGTTGGTAATGTAGCTTCTTCCCGAAGCCTTTCCCTGCCTTCCCGCACCTCCCTCCCTCCTAAGAAGGCATACCCAAGCATCTTTCCCTGCTATCTCTGCCTGCAGCTTGCTGCAGAGGCAATAGCAATGCTGGGAACCTCCCAGGGCTTTTAATCTTGAAAAAAAACAAACTTTTAGTTTGTGGATGCAACAAAACAAACTCATTAGAATTTGTGCTTAATCTGAAAATGTTGCAGATTTCATCATCATCTGCTCTTCACCTTCATACTTAACATATTAAAAACACAGATAGCTATAGGTGACACCAATAGAGACAGAACAATAGCAGCCCACAGGTTTACCTTAGGTAATAATTATCATCACAGACAGCCCAGTCCACCTTTGGAAGTTTCAGGTTACCAGTTTGCTCTATATAGGCTGTTACAAATATTATGAATGCCTTATTTTACCAAATCTGGGGTTACACTTTTCTAGTACCTATTTTTTTTTCTTTTTTTGTTTTTTTCCAGAATACCTTCTGAGGAGCTGCTGGTCCTTTGATACAATGTCTCCCCTTATTAAGCAGTTGTTACTGTGTGTAATATCTGTGGTGTACATCCAACTACTCCTAGGCTGTGTCTACATTACAGGCTCTCTTAAGTCGACTTAACAAGGTCGACTTTAGGTCGACTTAAAATCGATCTTGTTAAGTCAACTTAGAGCATCCACACTAAACACTCCAGTCAACTGCCTGCGTCAACACTGGCAGGTGCTAGGTCAATGGAGGAGTGTTGTGGGGGCCTGGAACTATGTTCCCTCTAAGCTGTGCACCTCGCGCAGCCCGATCCTCATTGTGTCCCTTCCCTTCTCCCCAGTATCCAATTCCTGCCATGTCCCTTCCCTACCCCTGAGCTCCCAATCTCCCGTCATGGTTTACCCCAGCCTCCAATCCCCCACCACGGCTCTACCCAGCCTCTAATCCCCCACCGCGGCTTTCCCCAGCCCCTGATTCCCTGCCGCGGCTTAAGGAAGAGCTTAAGTCAACTTAATAAGTGCCCAGTGTGGATGCGGCTCTGTGTAGGTCGACTTAAGCATTGTTAAATTGACCTAAATTGGAAGTGTAGACATAACCCTAGTTAGTAATCTCATCTTTTAGCTCCTCTTACTTTTTTAATATTTCTGAGAGGGCCCGAGTCTCATAAACTCCATGAATTTAATTGAAGTTTGATGTTTACTCTCTTAAATCCTTACAGCTGCACACTAATTTTGAGCCATCTTTAATTTCACCCTCTCCCTCATTTGTTAATCATAATGCACATACACTTTCTCTCTACTACTTTTCTCCTTGGCAACTTTTAAATGTCCATCTTACCCTGTAGTTCAGCTCATTTATGATGATGGTGAAAAATGATTAAATCACAGCACATAACCTGAAAATTTATTTCATGGTGGAAAGATCTCCAAAAATTTCATGCCCAAGAATAATCTAGAGATCATGCAGCCATTGTACTGGCCCTCTAGGTAATGAAAACCATTTCCAGTCAGGGCATGCTGCACTTCCAGGATCCTAGTTCCAGCATCTCTGACTTTTTTTTTTTTTAAATACAAATTTATAAAACCATAGGCTACAAAAAAAGATTCCAAAACCTTTTTTTAAAAGGCTGTGTATCTGAATGAAAATAGTTCTAAACTTAGACTAGGTTCCTGTTCAGTGTTTGCAATTCAAGCATTGGAGCACTTAGTAGGACCCAAAGTGAAATGAATTACAAGTAGAAGAACTGATTTTCCCTCATTGTCTATACTCAGAGAAATGCATTTTTGCTGCTGTAGCAAAAAGAAACTTTCAACAATAATACTGATTCTTCTATGTGCAGGAGACAAAGCCTTCTCCAGGGCGGTCAGAGACTGTGGATTGAATTCTCCAGGAACAAAGTATCATAAATCTCTGTCTGCTTCAAATGCATTGTACATGATTTATTTATTTATTTATTTATTTTACCTTGCCTTCTCTAAAATAAACACATAACAGCAGGGAGGTATGTGTGTGGTCATAATTAAAAAAAAGAAAAGAAAAACACACCCTACTGCAAGAAGATACTTCATATGCTTCCCAGTCTAGGGAAAGATGAGAGAACAAACAACATGTGACAATTATGTAGTCACATGGTTTAATGCACTACTGGAAGAGGCTCGAATACTGCATTGATGAGTGTGGTATAAAATCCTCTATAACTTAGAATGTATCATATCTTTGACTTATACATATTACCTTATCATGAACCATCCTATCTGCTTTTCACAGAAAATGCAACAACCCAAAGTATCCAGAAGTGAAGAATGCTGTCCCTGCAGCATTTTACCCATTCTCCCAAATCAGTAGGATCCCTCTGTCAAATTTGGAATGGGGAAAGGATGGACCACTGGCCTCTCATCTATGCTAAATCATCTGATGTTTCATTGAATAAATTAATGCTATCCCTACAAGTGTTAATGTAAATACTTTCCCTTCCACCACAGGTGGTCTGGGTACAGTGACTGGCAGGATAATCCCTGTCA
Source organism: Pelusios castaneus (assembly GCA_007922175.1). Classification (NCBI taxonomy): domain Eukaryota; kingdom Metazoa; phylum Chordata; order Testudines; family Pelomedusidae; genus Pelusios; species Pelusios castaneus. The sequence goes on along the minus strand of ML686006.1, from coordinate 3,325,972 downwards.
TAACAGCTCCTGCAGATGTCACACAAAGGATACCCCACACACAAAACCAAGAGTTTATTCAAACCCCTTATCTGACGTTCCCCTTGCAATCTGTTCTGGTGAATCACTGTGTCAATCCCTCACTACTAAAAGCAGTCTTATCCTACTTTGCTGTGAGAACTTCCACTCCTGGGCAGTTCCCACACAACCTGTAGCATGTAAATTGTTCACAACTCAGTGAGTGAGTGCCTCGACCCAACAATTTATGAGATTATGCAGTCTTGGCTATGTCTACACTTGTTCAAGTAAGTCGACTTTGTTAAGTCGATTTAGCATATCTACACTGTAAATTTAGGTTGACTTAAAGTGGACCTTGCCAAATCAACTTATAGTGTCCACACTGGATGCCTAAGTCGACTTCTGGGGCTAGGTGGACCTGGCAGTAGTGCATGGTGGGAAGGGGGTCACCTCTCCCTTCCTTGGGCACCCCTTCAAAAATGCCAGGGAGCTCAGCATCTTCCCCATTGTACCAGGGTACATGGGGGCTGAGCAGGACAGGGGCAGGGTATAGGAGCAGGGTGGGCAGGGCTGTGTCCTGCCCTGTGAGTGGGCACGCCAGGCTCTGGCTGTTCCAGGCACCCTGGCAGGGAGGTCAGTGGGGGAGCCCTGGGGGCCCTTTAAGTCGACTTAGGGCTACTCTTCATCTACACTGGCATACGTTGACTTTATAAAGTCAACTTAACCAGTAAGTCAACTTAAAACTAGGTTTTATTAAGTGACTCCAGCCACTATCCTCTTCCTAGATTCAACTCTAGAAACTGCCATCTAACAGCGTCCAGTGAGCTCACTCTATATCACAAGCTCAAATGTTTGTCAATTTACCAAAGAAATTGATAAGCACCAGCCCTGTCACTTCAGACAGAGTCTCTAACACACCATAAACCAAATGCACCGCTTTAGGTAAAATAAACAAAAAATTATTAAGTACAGAAAGAGTTTAATTGATTATAAGTTAGAGTAAAGCAGGTCAGTTTTGATCAAGAAAAAATAAAAGGCATATTTGGGCATATCACTTAGTGAAGATTCATAAACATACACATGATGTTGCAACAAACATATTACCATAGTAATAATGTTCAGTATATCATGACCATTCCAGAAACATCTTACATAACATTATTTGCATTAAATAATACAAAATTACATTATAAAGATGATTATAGGTGATAAAACCAAGGGTTGATTCAGACCCCTTATATGATATACATGGTGAGACTGCTGTCATGCTGCAAAGCATACTATAACAAAAATCTTGCTGCTCAATGTACCTGGTACTTCTTGCAGAATTCACTTTCTTTAGCTGCATTGTCTGAGTAGTATTTTGATTTCAGACAAATGTTACTGGGCTATGGTAGCATAGGAGTTGAAAGTAAAATCAGAAGAGACAACATTAAATATTTTGAATTAGTTTAAAATGTCTTTAAAATTTGTTTGCTCTGCATAAATGGTATAGATGACAATTTGCTGCTATTAGGTGTCCTATACAGTTCCAAATATCCCATCATTGTTTAAAAAGTAATACATAAAAACAATAACAACTATAGTATTGAAGGTCATGAATTAAGTAGGACAGAGTATGAAAAGCTTTTCCTATCTCATAAATATGTTCAGATAATTAAAAAATGTTGGGTGTTGTTACAATAAATTTGAAATCATAGTATGTTTCCTTTCATATTCATTCTTTTTATGCTATCCATTAATCTAATGTTACTACATTGTAATATGAAAAGTTGTTTAAAAATCTCAAACCTTTCAGTTCAATTATGTTAAAGTTGGATATTTCAATCATTTCAAAAGTGATTTTCCAAAAAAATATTCAAGTCAAGAAATTAGTTAATTCTAAAATTGTTTGTGAACTATTCTGATTCTGATAAATTGGGCTCCCTGGCCCCCAAAGTTTATCAGAATATTATTGAGTAGCTGGAGGTTTGAGTGACTGCAGGCCATCTTCCGAAGCTTGGTTGCTTAGTTTGACTGAAGGCCTGTTGATGGGTTTCAGCTATATGAGCGCATACTCACAAAATACAGCTAACATGGTTTGCGTAATCTGCATAACAAACCTAACAATAATTTGGTACCATTATGATACCATCTGATACCACCCAGCTTTACCTGAGTATATTATGTTTATATAATGTTCAAAACCGTATTACCTAGCTATTGGCTTTTCTTTTTCTTTTTTGAAACAGGAAGACTTTTGTAACTTCAAATAACTGAAGTCTGTACACTCTCCACTCCATGTAGTGGTAGGTAAAAAGAATTCTTGGGCTTGGTAAAGTAAGTCACATATTGCAAAATTCAGAGAAAATATGAGTCTAGGTATCCTTTATGCCAGTAACAGTTTAATATAGGCTGGAGATTACAAAATGCAAAGCCCCTATAGAATGATACCCAAACTTTTGACCTTTTGTTATATTAGGTACAATTTAATAACTGCCATTTTACAAGATCCATATTTTAGTTTTCATATGCGAATACATCATTGGTCAAAACAGTGTTTTTTCCAGGAAGGATGCCAACGCTAAATATATTAGTGCGCTATTGATGTCAATCAGACAGCTGGCTACTACTAATATCCTCCTGATACATTATTGGTACTACACTTTACATTTTAATAAGAAAAGTGATTAACATATAGCAGCTGTGTGATGCTTGGAAAAATATCTTGGAAAAACAGAGTGGTTCAGGAACATAAATAACTACATAGCAGATTATACAAAGTAGCAAAAAATGTAATGTCCTTGGAATAAGATGAAATGCAAATTCTGGCAAATAAAATGTGATGTTTCTTCTTCATTCATATGTACAATATGGCTTAAAATCATGTTAATGTTCACAGAGCAGAACCAAATGGAACTGGTGTTCTTCGTGGTTACTAATTACACAGAGAGCTTCAAACATCATGTGTGACAAATTCTGCACTCAGTCCTTGAAATCTTTTTTTTTTCTTAACATGGAATATGCTTTGATGTAATGTTTAGAAATGTTTTCTGGGAATTTTCCAATACGCTTTTGTTTCTGACTTATAAAATATTAGTTATGGTCCCCTGTATGGTCCAGGATTGAATTCTTTTTATATCCATAACGTCCTTCATTCCAAGGACCACAGATTTCTCTGGTCATCAAAAAGTCAATATAGCTGACTATGTGATCCCTTCCTGCTTCCTCCTCCCAACAGTAATCCCTTGTCCAGTGGTATAGGAGGTCATTACATAGCCATCAGTTACAGCAGACCTAAGATAACCGTTATTTAATCAGGAATTCAACTCAACACTTGATAAGTTCAAGGAGCACACAAGTGACATACAGTGACCTTTGCCTTGGGGGTCTATGTTAAGTATAGCTTGACCACACCCAAGAATCCAGGTTAATGACAATAAGGGAATTTTTTAATTCATAAGGATGCAGATTGGAGACTTGGTTTGAGTGTGGGGAAATATTTGGATCACATACCATTTTTAAAATTATTTGTTCTTTGTAGGGGTTGAAAATTCTATTGATCTACCTCAGAAAGGCCATACTTTAGTAATGTATGTGGAATCCACTGAATTTCAAGAAATAGTTTGGATTATATAGCTAAACTTTTAGGCACTTTGGTTATGTCTATACTGGCAGTTTAAGTTGATTTAAGTAGGCTTAAGTCAACTTAAACAAAGTCGCATCCACACTAGGCTTTCATTAAGTTGACTTAAGAAACTCCTTAACTCAACTTACTAAGTAAGTACTAGCTTAACTCGACTTACTAAGAACCGCGGGGTATATCGACTTAAGCCTGCTTAGGTCGACTTAACTCTTCTTTAGTCGACCTAAGTTCAGTGTGGATGTTTAAGTCCACTTTGTTAAGTCAGCCTAAAGGCAGTTAGGTCGACTTAACATTGTGGACTTACTCCACGTCCATGGACAGCACTTTGTTAAGTCGACTTAATAATATTGATTTTTAGCCGACTTAAAGTTGATTTTATTAAGTTGACTTAACAAAGTCAACCTAACTTTTTGTAGTGTAGACAGAGCCTTTTAGTTTCTATTCTACTTAAATTAACCATTGAAACCATTTATATTTCAAATTGGTTGATCTTCTGGTGATGGGGGTAAAACTTGCATTTAATTAGCATTTTTGGAAAAAATATTGAGAAAGTAATGATAATTAAGGACAAACAGTTATATTTGTGATGATAACATGGCTTGATCCAATTCTTGTTCAAGTCAATGGGATCCATTATATACAGACTTCATGTTGATGAAACATCATTTTCTTAGCATCATTACTCAGAATTAGTTGAGCTTGGTTTGTCAGGCAATAACAGAGAATTATTCCATATTAATTTGCTTTCTTCCTTGGGGACAAATTATTCAATACATTATGCTTTCTCCACATGTCTTTATTGTATTGCAATGCCAGGTTTTAATCTAGCCATGAAGATATTTCTGTCAATAAAAATGTAATTATTGGATGAACCAATTCTTCTATTCTCCTGTGAAAGCCCACTGGCATAGTGTACATTATCTCTCCTCAGACATCAAACCAACTCACTGAACCCAACACTGTTGTCACGGGATTTATGCAAAAAGAATTGTGTGTGCAGGGGTGGGGATATCATCTGAAAGCTAACTTCACATGGTGTTAGTGGTTATGAATATCATTATAAAATGCATGTGTTAATATTTTATGTAAAGTTCTGAATTCCCTCTGCATGATATTACTAGAACATGTTTAAGTCTAGGTAAGGTGATAATAAGGTCTGTCCTAAACAATGGAATACGGGTTTACCTCAATTTATATCTTAACAGTAAACAAAGCCTTTGTCCATAGACAGAGAATTAATCTGACTCTTGCACTCCAGAGAGACACAGGCAACTGAATCCCTTGGAGGCTTTCCTGACTTGTAAGACACAGATAATTCCTTTGAGGATATAGGGAACATTTTTATCTTTCACTTTAGGAGACAAAGAAATCAAGCAATTTGATCTCTATAGAAGATCCTGGTCAATAAAAGCTGAAAAGGATACTGGGGTGAGAGAAATCATCTTGCTAGATTAAGGTTTTAGTATTTTAAATGCATGTTTTCACTTTTATTTGATTTTAACTATTTCTACCTTTAACCCTTTTTAATAGGTATAACTTAATCATGTTATTTTGTTAATAAACTAATTTTGCTTTCATTATAATTCATCAGTGATAGGTAAATTCAGTGAAGAGTGTGCTATTAGAAAGCTGACAAGTTGCAATATTTTATTTTCTCTGCAGAGGCAGCAAACTTAACACTTTCTCTCACTATGTCTACATGTAGAAAGTTAGGTCAACTTTATTAAGTTGACTTTATTAAGTCGACTTTAAGTCAACCTTATTAAGTCAACTTAAAGAGTCTACACAAGACTCTTAAGTCGACTTAAAGATGACCTTATTAAGTCGACCTAGAGAGTCCACACTAGACTCTCTGGCTGCGTCTACACTTGTAAATTAAGTCGACTTAAGCTTGCTAACGTCGACTTAATTTACCCTGCGTCTACACTACAGTTTCCTTAAGTCAACTTAAGCAGCTTGCTTAAGTCGACTTAAGGAAAATAAAGTCGACTTAATGAAAATTAAGTCGACTTTATTAAACCTCCTTTTCATTAGATTTAAGGCTTAAGTCGACTCCCTAGAGTTAAGTTAAGCCAGTGTAGACATGGGGTAGCCCTAAGTCGACTTAGGGCTACCCCAGGACTACACCAATGCCCTCCCTGCCAGTGGGGGGCACAGGGGGAGCCTGGCATGCCCCCCAAAGGGCAGGGCAGAGCCCTGTGTGATGCTGTCTGGATTTAGGGAAGCATTTATTATATTATTTTCTATGGATATCTAATAAATCCATAGGAACTATGTCAAGTTTGGTATCAATAGAAAGATAGTAATTTGCTGGGAATAAATATATAGTTTATGTCTAGGAATTGTATTTATATTAGAAGTTAGTTAGTTAGTTAGGAATTTGGTGTTATAGCTATACTTTAACTTGTGTCATTCTGGAGAAATTCCTTAGACAGGAGGGTGTGAACAACCATTGTCTCCTTAATGGCTCATCAGGTTTCTCCCTTTGGCCCATTGTAGGTGGGAGCTTCCTTAACATTAAGGAGACAATGGTTGTAATGTTAAGGAAGCTCCCACCTACAGGCTTATCCAGGAGAGAGCCAGCCGCACGAAGGGGGGGGGGGGGCGCTGGTTCTCCCCGAGACCAGTAAGCCGCCGGTGGCTCTCCCAGCTCCCTTCTTCCTTGGACCGCTGGCAATTGCTGGCATGGCCCTCCAGCTGATAGGGGAAATCTGGGGAGAAGGGAACCGGGAGAGCCACCGGCAGCTTGCCAGTCTCTGGGAGAACCAGCCCCATGTGGAGCTGGCTCTCCCTGGGACAAGCCGCTAGCGGCTTCCTGGGAAGAAGGGAGCCCCCCCAGGGGCTCTCCAGACAGGGTTTCAGCGGGGGACTCCCTCTGGCTGGAACCCTGGTTGGGGAGCCCTTCTCCCCAGGACTGCGGCTTCTCTTGCAGACAAGTCGTGGGTCTGGGGAGAAGGGAGCCCTGTCCCCCTGCCCTAAGTTGACTTGTGTCATAAGTCGACTTAGGGCATCCACACTGGCTTAAGTCGACTTAAGTAGTTGATTTAAGCCTTAAATATTTATTTGTTGGTTTGTGAAATTGGCATTTACTGATAAATGTCTAATCCTAAATTTATTTATTAATAAGGTTGTTTCATTTATATATATTTATTGCTATAGTTTCCTTTCAACCCACATCAAATCCTTTTGATCCCGGGTTTATTCCTGTTTCAATGTCTAAGGGTTCAAAGGTACAAATACCAAAAGGAAACATTTTAACATAAATATATAAAAAGTTTTACTTAGCATGTCTTTGCCCCCATTGTAGACTACTAAACTTTGAAGCATGAAACTTCGCATGTAAAAATTCCTCTTTGACAGCCTTTTAAAAAAGAAAAAGATTCTTAGCTTAATTCTATAGTCAATTTTAAATTATCTTTGTGGAAAATACAACTTTTTTATTTTGAAGATAAGTGTAAGGTTTTTTTCAAGATTCACATAGTAATTTTTCCTCATTTTTTTTAATAAAGTATCTTTTTGGATGATCTAGAATAGAAAATGTTCAGCTCCAATAGGGAATTTTTAGGGAAAATTATAATCACATGAAAACAAGGAGCTAGAATTTCAACAATTACAGAATTGTAACCTGAACTATAGCGTGTGCTATAATAATGTTACTATAATAAAATTCTAATAGTTAAGTTTCTACCTGGAGAAAACAAAGTATTTTTAGTAGCAGAAAAAGAGCCAATGGCATTGAAAAAAGAGCATCCTTCACTGAAGGAGAAACATGGAGTTCAGGCAATCTATGTACAGTATGCCACATGAGTGAATTGCTGAATGATAAAATGTTTAGCAAAGAAGGTGTGCTGGTAGTGCTGAAGTTCCCTTAAACTGTATATGTCAAACTGATTTGGCATTAGAAAGTGAACTATGTTCAGGCACAAGAAATCTAAGTGTAATGGGGGGAACTTTAACGGGATGTGACTTTCCTTGCTATTATTGATGACTACCACTATTATGTAATGATGTTCAGACTAACAGAAAATGTGATGACAAGGTGAACACAACTCTTTAAAAAGCTGTGTGGTTGAGACTTCCTTTACTCCTCCTATTGAATATAACTTTCCACTCCACTGTCTACAGTAAAATTTAGCTTTCCTAAGGACCAAAGTGAATGATAAAAAAGAAAATATCTAATATTTTTCCTCACTTTGTTCATCATACTTGGTTTTCTGAATTAAAACATCCATCATTAGAATAAGGTCTTTTTGCCTGACTAGTGCCACATTGAATTTATGTCTGCAAATACTATAGTTATAGCATGAAATATTTTCAACTCTAATCTCCCACATTCAGGTACTAATAAGTGCGTTGGTGAAATTTTGTTTCTGATCTGAACTTGGCATATAAAGGTCACAACGCCAAGGCACTTTTTTCTCAAAACTAGAAAATAATTATTTGGTGTAGTGGAGCAGTGGCTCCACTAGGGTCAGGAAGGGGTTAATTGGCTTGGAAGGGTTTAAAAAGGGGCCTGGCTGCAGCAGCCAATGAGGAGAGAGTGGCCAGTATAAAGCTAGGGCAGCAGAGCTAGTTACTCAGTTTCCTACAGGAGCTAGCAGGGAGAGGGTCTCTTCTTGGCTAGCAAGCTGCAGGGCTCAAGACCCTGAAGAGCTTGCTGTGGGTATGTTGTGAGCTGGTGAACAGCTGAAGCTCCTGAACTGGAGGACTGCAGCGGAGAGGCTGGAGCAGCAGTACAAGGGCCAGGTGCAGAGAGCAGCTGGATTTGGCTGCTGAGGGAGGTGTGTGACTGGGGGCTGTGGGGAAGTGGCTTGGAGAGTCGACACCAGTCAATTAGAGAGACTGGTGGGAGGTGGAAGGCCTCAGTGGAGGTGTTTAGGGTCCCTGGGCCAGGGCCTGATGTAGAGGGTGGGCCCAGGTCCCTTCCCCCGTCCACCAGTGTGCCAGGAGTGGCATGGGTGGCAGGAGGGATACAAGCTTGCTGGCCCTAGACTGGTTTATATTGTGGCTGGATGAGACTTCAGGACAGTGGTGCATGGACTAACCATGGCCACTGATGCAAAGTGGGCTGGTGGGATTGGTTGTACCTCAGAAGGGGTGGACTATGGGTTTTGGCCGGAGGGCTGAGTTCCCAGAAGAGAACTTGGGGACTGAGTCTGGTCTGTGGAGAGCCAAGCACTGCCCACCAGCAAGGGGACCACTTGAGTAATTCCCTGTAACTTTGCCAGAAGGTGCCTTGCTGGCATGTCCGGTGCAAGAGACTGCTACATTTGAACATTAATAGATATTGCTACTGTAAAAACTAAAAGCTTCCTATCAATTCTTAATAATGATGATTTAATATTACCATTGATTTTGTTCATCAACATGTATTCCTTATTTTGCATAAATATGCCATCCTCAGTAAGAGAGGGGGAAAAAAAAAAAAAACAACAACTTTAGGAACCATATTGTACAGTCAATACTCATGCAGAAATAGGTTCTGACTTTGGACCAGGTACTCAATGACATTAGGTAATATCTTTATCCTCCATGTACTCTGTTATGGGGTAATCTTTCCCCTTAAAACCCACTCATGGTCATGTGACCTGTAAGATTTTGGCTTGTTGGCAAATCTAGGAAATAAAAGAGCAGGTGAAGGAGTCCTGGGGATAGGTAAAATTTTGGAATAAATCAGTTATAGTTTAAGGGCCTAGGACCAGTTGCCTTGAAATGTGGGTGAGGTAAGGCTCCCATTTCACCAAATCAGTTGGGGAGAAACTGCAGTAAGGTGATTAACATACATGTTGCCTCCTAACACATGATAGAGGAGACACAAGGTTGCCTGATAATCCTGAAGATTAATTGGGGGGGAAAAGGGCTAGCAGAAAGAGAAGCTAAGTGCCTACAGCTAGCCTGAGGTGGAGAGTGGAGCGCTGGAGACTCTTGGTTTAAGAAGAGACAAAAGAACTGACTATAATATAATCCACCACTAAGAGTGAGAAATAGGGACTCCCTCTTAAGAGACTAACCTGAGCTGCAGGAACAGTGTTGAGGCTCTTCAGATTAGGGGCAAGAAAGCTAACCAAAAACTCATGTATGGACCCAGAGCAGGTGTGAACTGGGGTGATTAATGAAGTATTACACTTTGTAGAAAGTTGGTACCCCAATAGCTGGTCACCTCAGAGGGTAGAAGCACAAAACTATTTCATGTCACATGATCCATTTTAAGTCAAATTAATTCAAAGGTTTGTGTGCAGATATTATTTGATGGGCACATAACCATAAAGAGAATATTCAGTCTCCTAAAAAAAATACTTTTAACATGTCACACTGCCCCATTGGGTGTCTCTACCCCTCTTCATGGCTTGCAGGTATCTCTCCCCTGTATGGTGGTTCTTGCAGGCTCGTGGAAAGAAAGAAAGGGAAAGAATCACTGCCTTGACTTCTTCCTGTGCTTCTACATTCTTTTTGTTGTGATGTATATCCAAGAGTGCATAAATGAAGTACTTCCTTTGCTAAGTCCAGACATATCAAGTTTGATTGCTCTTAACATGTGACATGCAAGTTGGTGGAGGCTTCCTCCCCTCATTTCCTCCATTCTGTTAACCAGTCTTAGGACCTGTTACACGCTGGTATTTATTTTGCTGCAAAATAGAAATATCTCTTGTGTGAAGAAACTGAAGGGTTTGTTTTATACCTATACATGTAAATTGTAACGCATGGCACAGTAAAAGGAAAGCAATGATGTGTACAAATCTCTGTTGGGACTTTTAATTCCTCAGAGTATTTGCAGCTATGGAAAGAAGTAGAGTAGCTCTGTTCTATCTTCTCACTTGCTTTTACTAACTATTTAATTGAAGACAGGGAAGGAAGGTCTAGTGCTTAGTGTGTTACCCTAGATCCCATGAGACCTGGAAATTGCTTTCACTGCATCAGGGTTCCTTTGTGACCTGCACATCATTTCGGTATCCACAAAAGATATTAAGGGCTGCGTCTACACTGGTAAATTAAATTGACTTAAGCTTGCTTAAGTTGACTTAATTTACCCTGTGTCTACACTACAGCTTGCTTAAGTCGACTTAAGGAAAATTAAGTCGACTTTATAAAACCTGCTTTCTAATAGACCTAAGGCTTAAGTCAACTTCCTAGAGTCAACTTAAGCCAGTGTAGATGTGGGGTAGCCTTAAGTTGACTTAGGGCTACCCCAGGGCTACACCAATGCCCTCCCTGCTGGGGGGGGCACATGGATAGCCTGGAATACCCCCCCCCCCCACCTGGCAGGGCAGAGCCCTTCCCACCCTGCCCCTATGCCCTGCCAGGGTCCCTGACCCCCTTTGCCCCATTGTACCTAGGTACAATGGGGCAACGGCTGAGCCCCCTGGCATTGGGCAAGGGGTGCCCCCGTGGACCTGCCCTAGGTCCCCCTAACCCCACAAAGTCGACCTAGAGCATCCAGTGTGGATGCTCTAGATCGACTTTGTAAGTTCCCCTTTAAGGTTGACTTTATTTTTAAGTGTGGACACAAAGTCGACTTAGTTAAGTTGATTTAAATTCACAAGTGTAGATGTAGCCTAGGATCCTATCTGCCTTTGAAAACAGTGGAAAGTAGAAGCCTAAATACCTTTTGTCTGTCTGATCCAGATCTACAAAGGGACTTAGACACTACAATGACTAACTTTTAGGCATCTAGGAATATCACTGTAATTCACAAATCCTGAGTTAGGTGCCAAGACTTCCTACACAGTGCTAGGTAGCTGAGAATGGGATCAACAAAACCCATCATTGTGGGCTGGAATTTTCCCATACTAGCCAATGGTATATGCTAGAGAGGTGCTTACCACTGCTTCCGATTTAAGACTCCGAGATTACATGGACATTTTTTGAGGAATTAAGTGTGCTGTCAACGTACTTACCAGATCAGGATCTGCAGGCAATATAGTCAGAGATATATATCTTCACAAGGTTTCCAAATTAAGTAGGATTAGAGAGGTTATTTTACTTCTGTATTAGCATAGGTATAACTGCTGTCACAATATTGTCTAGTTATGATGCCCACAGTTCAAGAAGGATATTGAAGAGTGGTCAGAGAAGAGCCACAAGAATAATTAAAGGATTTGAAAATGTTTTAGAATGGTAAGTTGAACTCCATGAATCTATCGAGTGTAACAAAAAGAAGGTTCAGCGATAGCTTGATTACAGCTTATAAGTATGCACATGAGGAACAAATATTTAGGCACAAATTTAGACACCTAAGAAACTTTTACAGGAAACATTTAGGTAGCAAATGGTTTTAAGTACCTACAGAGTTAAGTGGCCGCTGATTATAGTGGTTCTTACACCAGTTCCAGTTTTATCCCTAAAAGCTTTAGGCACCTAAATCCATTTGTCAATCTAGTCTTCTGTGTCTGGAAAATGGGATAACACTTCCCTATGAATAAATGCAGAAAAGATTGTGAGACCCTCAGATACAACAGATATGTTAGAGGGGCATATATGTACCTAAAACAGATAAGAGAACTGATATCAGCTTTTAGTCATGCTTTATAGTTAAAATAAATAATGGTGACAGACCAAATTCCAAAACCTTTATTCATGTTCCACAAGAAGCCCTACTGAAATGGAAAATCAGAAATCTGTTCTCTGTGGATGTGGGAACAGAGGGTGCATCTACACTTGTAAATTAAGTCAACTTAAGCTTGCTGAAGTTGACTTAATTTACTCTGCATCTACACTACACTTAAGTCGACTTAAGCAGCTGCTTAAGTCGATTTAAGGAAAAATTACTGTATTTTTCGGACTATAAGACGCACTTTTTTCCCCCAAAAGTGGGGGGAAAATGAAGGTGCGTCTTATAGAACGAATGCTGGGTGCACGGCCGCAGAGCGGCCGTCGCACCCCCTGCGCAGCCCAACAGCCCCCGCTGCTCCCTCCAACCCCCGGGGCAGCCGCTTTGCCGCGGCACACCCGGCCTCTGGGCTGGCCCTCCCCGCCCCCAGGCTGGGACAGGCAGGCTCAGGCTCGGGTCCAGAGCGCGGGCCTGCCTGCCTGCCCCACGCTGCCGGGCCAGTGGGGTGGCTGCGGCAGCGGTGGGCTCCCAGGTTCCCACCCGCCGACCGCCTCCTTCCTGGGGCCGGGCCGGGGCCGGGGCCGGGCTAATACACGCCCTGGCCTCCCAGCACCGGGCCGGGATCAGCTCCCCCCCCCACCGGCGGCTTCCCGGAGCCGCGGCAGGGTCCTGCGGCCGCGGCAGGGTCCTGCCCCGCCGGCGGCTTCCCGGGGCTGCGGCAGGGTCCTGCGGCCGCGGCAGAATCC